>OZ005654.1:274270164-274870164 GCA_963930645.1 Salticus scenicus | reverse complement strand
TCACTAACTTTGTTATATAATAGTTAGACAAATTGTTTTTTTTTTTTTACAATTTTTAAACAAACGTATTTGAACTGTTGATATCCCAAGAGTTCCTAAAAAAACAAAGTCATGAGAAAAATTTTTTGTCTTTTTTTTTTTTTTTTTTTTCCATCTCTCAGCCCCTCTCTCTCTCTCTCGCTCTTGCTCACTCTCTATCTTTCATAATCTCTCTCTCTCTCTATTTCTCTCTCTCTTCTCTTTCTTTTATATACGTAAAAAGAAATTATTGAATTGCTGTAACTTTTTGACTTCCAGTTTTGAACTTTCACGTTTTGAGATTTCTGAACATGAGTTTATCATTCTTAGAAAAAGTCTGTGTGTAAGAGAACGCATGTGTGGATTAGCTAAATTTTGTAAGCGCCGTACCTCACTAACTGGACAGGAGTTTATCATTTTTAGAAAAAGTCTGTGTGTAAGAGAACGCGTGTGTGAGTTAGCTAAATTTTGTAAGCGCCGTGCCTCACTAACTGGACAGAATATAAGTTTATATTTAGTTGGACATCGACATTAGTTGTTGGTTATCAATTTTTTTAATACGTCTCCCCAAAAGAGGCGCTGCGCTATGCTGCTATTTTTTCGATCTATTGGAAGGCTATATTTCAGTTTCTATTCCAGTGTATATTTTATTAAAATTTAGTATTTATCAAGTCCCTTGTGAAAGACTACGTAGATTCTATTTGATTGTGTGTCCGTCAACAGATAGGGTACTACGCAACAGTTTAACCCCATTTAAGGGCAGGAAATATTACAGCTTCTGTGATATATAAATGAGCCAAACACAGTATATGAAATTGATTTTATAAAATAGCATATCAATTCTATTGGGATGCATAATAGATGGACGGTGGCATTGCTATTTAAATGCACCGAACTTAATATATGAGATATATATCTTTAAAAATTATGCTAATTTAATTCGGTTGCATATAAAACAAGAGATTGCATTGCTATTGTCCTGCGACTTTTTAGATGGCTATATCTCAGAATCTATTATTTAAAATAATACTAAAATGCATTATTTTTTTTTTTTTTTTTTTTTTTTTTTTTCTTTGAGGAAAAAAAATATATATAAAATTACTTGAAGTAAGTATTTGTGCATGATAGCAGATAGGTGACGATATATATATATATATATATATAAACAGTTATTAAAAACTCCCTAATGTTCGATTAAAAAACATATATATATGTATGTTTCTAATGAATGGAATTACATATTTATTGCGATGCACACAGCTGTAATCCATATATTAATTTTAATTTTCATAAATTTAGAATTTTTGAGATTATTTTTTTAAATATCTGATTAACTTGGATATCAGGAAACCCATCGCCTACAAAACGCCCTTACAAATACATCCTGAACGAAAAGTCTCAGTAAAATTCATCTACGATATTTGAAAAAAATACTTTTTCTTAATCATTACAATAATTTAAAAACATAATATTATTATATCAGATTATATTGGATAAATTAGAATTTTTGAGATTATTTTTTTAAATATCTGATTAACTTGGATATCAGGAAACCCATCGCCTACAAAACGCCCTTACAAATACATCCTGAACGAAAAGTCTCAGTAAAATTCATCTACGATATTTGAAAAAAATACTTTTTCTTAATCATTACAATAATTTAAAAACATAATATTATTATATCAGATTATATTGGATAAATTAGAATTTTTGAGATTATTTTTTTAAATATCTGATTAACTTGGATATCAGGAAACCCATCGCCTACAAAACGCCCTTACAAATACATCCTGAACGAAAAGTCTCAGTAAAATTCATCTACGATATTTGAAAAAAATACTTTTTCTTAATCATTACAATAATTTAAAAACATAATATTATTATATCAGATTATATTGGATAAATTAGAATTTTTGAGATTATTTTTTTAAATATCTGATTAACTTGGATATCAGGAAACCCATCGCCTACAAAACGCCCTTACAAATACATCCTGAACGAAAAGTCTCAGTAAAATTCATCTACGATATTTGAAAAAAATACTTTTTCTTAATCATTACAATAATTTAAAAACATAATATTATTATATCAGATTATATTGGATAAATTTAATTAATTTTGAAATTATTTATACGACATTCATTTCTAACTTAAAATGAAATGATTTGTATTCCAAAAATGTTTTATACGATAGCAGTAATGTTCCATATCTAGTGAGAAATAATTTTGTACTCATTCTTCTGTTTATTAAAGTTCTAGAAAATGTAGTTTATTTTATTTTAATATGATTTTCTAAGATATCTTTAAATTATATAATATATTAAAAATCGAAGTATATTCATATTACAGTAAAGGTAAATTTATTCATTTCCTTAAGTACTTTTACCAGTGAGCTAAACTTCGTAACTTGCTGAATACAGCTCACCTTTTATTGTAAATTGAATGCAAACCTACATGTATCATGTGTTTTTTAGCATTGTTATATCTTTGAAAATTTCTTATTTATCATTATTCTTACATCTGTTTATTGCATATTTCAATTTTTTTTGTATTTTTCCGAGTGAGATCGGCCGTATCCTATAGCAGTTCTCTTAAAATGTAAATTATAGTTTGGAATCTTGCATCTTTTATGCTCTCTGAAGAATTGTGTGATCCTGACGATAAAACACATCAGCTTTTGAGCGTTTATCGATATTTTCAATATTTTTTTATAAGCTTTTTTTTAAAAAAAAAAAAAAAAAAAAAAAAAAAAAAAACAAGTTGAGCGTCATTTCAGCCATCAGTGGCTGACATTGAACTTTCCGTTTAGCTCACGTCAGCCACTGGTAGCTGACAATGTGAAATACGATATGAAACTAACAAATTGACATGGTTTTAAGTAATAACTGTCAATTTATTTAAAATTTACTTAATTTTTTTTATTATAGGATTATATCATTAAGGCATTTTAATACATTTTATTGAAACACGGTAAACATAACACGTTTTTAAGAAGCGCGCGGGGCCTGAATGGGATTTCCTTAAGAATTCGCGTGGCGCTCAACATGTTAAATTTTGATATGGATTGACATTCTTATTTATTGTCAAGTTGTAATTTATCACTCTATATTTAAATAGGTTCCTTTTTTGTTAGACGAGATTCTGTAAATAACAATCAAGAGAGCATTGCGGATATTTACATATTTTAAATAAACTGTTACTGGGTGTACAATATTTTTGGTTCTTGGAGAAGATGATGGCATTTCAACATCTGTTTTCTTGCATTCTACAGTTATTGTAACGATATGTGTATATATTCATATGTGTACAAATAAAAGCGAAGTCTGGTAAAATCACCAGTTTACAAACCCATTATTTCTAAATGAGCTTCCACATTGATTTTTGATTAACATATAGAAGTGTTATCAATAGGATCTGTGATTAAAAGTTTGCATTGTTAAGAATAATCATCCGCATATTTAATCAAGTATTGTTTTATCAACTTATGTGCATAATGACTCTGCGAATTTATCGAGTTAATTATATATTAACCGGCTAACTAGTACTTTAAACATCATGAGCGATGTTATGCACAAAATTTATCAGAAATACTTGCAATATTACATTTTTATTGTTATTTACTTCAATGCCACATTTGATTTCCTACCAGAATTCTATAATTTTCGTGACAATTTCATGTTTTTTTCATTTATATGTTATATATATATATTCTTTATTTTCGTGTTGTTAAAAAGTTTTTTATAAAATAGTCATTCTTGAAAACATTAGGTACAAAGATAACGTGTATAAATAGCATTTTAGATTTCTGATATAAACATTGTACAAATGAACAAAATTTCTAGGATTTATCTAAAATATATACGGTGTTATTCTGTAGAAAACAAACATCATTATTAACACATTTCAGATAAATGTATATAGTGGAAAATGACGCAAAGTCCAAACTTTGTATTTACTTAGATGATTCTCCCCTCCCTTTTGCAGTAATGACGAAAATTATGGGGACACGGCATTGACAAATCTTATTAAGTTATTCTATGATAAAATGATGATTTATTTTATTAATAAAAAATGCCGCTTCTACATGTTTTTAAAAGTAAATATAAATTACAAGATTTGCTTTAATAATTTTTGTCGGAGTGTTTTTCCATACTATACAGTAGGACTGGGCTTTATATCGATGTAAAACCAAATATCGATTTAACGCTAATATCGTTTATTCGATTTAAATATTTCATCTTCCGTGAAATATCGATGCAGAAACATAAAAAAAACGCGAACTTCTGATTGCAGGCTAAACCGATTCAGTAATGCTGGAATAATGCCAGATAGAAATTCATTCAGTCGGATACCGGTTTAGCATAAAGCATGCGTAGTCATAAACAGCTAAATCCTGAAAATCTTTACTCGATCAAACCGCAAAGAATCAAGAGAGTAGCCGTTTTGATTTTCTGTTGCGCAAGCGTACTGGGAAGGGAATATCGGTTTAAGACCCGATCCGAGGAAGCATATTCTTTCGAATGGATTACGGTTTTAGGAACGCATGCGTAGTAACGAAATGAAAACCAAGAAATGAGATCTATTCATTCATTCATTCGAAATTCGTTTGATTACGGGAGATTTACTTTATCAATATTAGTATTTTCTTCAGCTATTTTTATTATAGTTCCTGTTCCTATAATTAAAAAATAAGATACTCCAGTTTCTGTTTATTAGATAAGTGAATAATTAACTATTCTTTATTAATATTTCCCGTAATTAATAATATTCTTTCATTAAATTTATTAATTTCAGTAAAGACTATGACATTGTCATATTGCGAAAAAAAAAATTAATTCAAACAACAGCGTCATCTTAGATATGATTATTCTAACATTAAATTATCTGATTTCTATTTATTTCGAAATCAATTACTTAACAGTATATAGTATGGGTATTCAAAAATAATTTTAAATACGGTAAAAGTTGATGCTTTTTTTTTTTTTTTTTTTTTTTTTTTTTGTCTTCAAGTGTACCAAACTGTTTTTCCTTCCATTACTAATTTTCTTTCTTACACTAAGCCAATTATTAGTCTTTTTGCAATTTGTCTTGATGTAATTTAATCTAACATAAGTAAAAATTTTAAACTTCAATAAAAAAAGAAAATCTCGTGAATTTTGAAAGAAATTGTATTTTAGAAAATGTTAATTAAAATTTACATTTATTAGGAGATTCAAAGCACTATAGAAATTTAATATCTTGTGTGAAGCCATTTTATAATTCGTTTGCATGTAAGTGGAGAATGTAAATATTTTAATGCATTAAAAAGTAATAAGAAATAATAAAATTCTGAATTTATCAATTAGTTAAAAATTAAATAAATAAATTGGGGTGCTTCATATGTTCTAAAGGTTACTCAAGATATGTCACGTCACGAGCCAATGGGAAATTTTTCTGTAATAAAAATAATAAATTCGAGGAAAAAATTTAATTTTGTCAAACTAATAGAATTTTTTTATGGTTCATTGTTGATTTTCGCGTTTTTGCGTTCTTCTGTAGGTATTTATTACAAGTAAAAATTTTTATCTTCTGGTTTTCAATGAATTTAAACGTTTCGAGAAGTCTAAAGAACGTTTTGACCATTTTTAGAAATTATCCATCTGCTTGAGTGGGGAAAAAAACTTCCAACGAATTTAACGCAAAAAATAATGCACAGAATTTGCTAAAAAGTTTTACATACTTACACCTTGATATAAATTAGCGCTTATTTGCATTTTGTACACATCAGTATACAAATGGCACTGTCGTCCCGTTTTAGAACATAAGGATATAATAAATACTTTCCAGTATATGATAAATTTTTATATAAATGTAAGAAATAACAGTAAGGAATTTTGTGAAACTAAAAAACAATTTTCTGTAATAGTAATAGTCAACTAGGATAAAATTCTTGAATGTTTGAGAAGGTGACTCGAGAAGGATTTATTTAACAAAGTAATATAAAGAGTACTTTTTTTAATATAGGCATTACTTAGGCATTTTTTTATATAGGCATTATTGCTAGCACTCGAATACTTTTGCTGCCAACTGTATATGGAGTAAAATTATAAGCAATATCATAAAATGGTTCAACCTTTTTTTTAAGTTTTCTACTTCTTGCGATTGAATTTAAGTTGCGCCATAATTTGGAGCTACCATACATCCACTTACAAGGGAAGTATAATCAGTAAAATTCGTATTGAAATTAAACTAAGATTAAATTAAATAGTGTGGTCGAAGACATAGGATAAAGGGCAAATTTTGTGCAACAACTCACCCATAGGCCAAGATAAAACCTTAGAAAATTTAATCCTATTTAGCAAAATGCTCGAAATTTAATTAATGGGCAAAAAAGCGTGGTACAGTGCCAGATTGTTTGATTTGGGACAAGAATTTTTTCAGTTCAACCCCTGTATCGTTCAAATTGTTTTTAACTTTTAGTCCTTACGTGTAGGAACTAATCCCTGCAGTTGGTAACGCTACATTAAATCGATATATCCTTATATCGGTATTTAAGAGGAACGATATATCGATTTAAGAAATGTCAACATCGCCCAGCACTACTAAACAGTAAATTCTGGCTTTTGGCGTTCCAAAAAACGCTACAAAAACGTTCTAAAATATTAGATTACTTAACAAAATGATTTTATGCATTTCTAATTGAAATATTTATAATTTATCCTCATGAATTTATACGAAAATTGCCACTGGCGTATATATGAACCAGAGGCATATAAAGTGTTAAACATAAATATTTAATTTTTTTTTTTCAAGTGTAATATTACTTTAGAAGATAGCCTAAATGCGAAGATCGTTTTTACTTAAAAAACGTGCTTTTACGCGTAGCACATAAGAAAATTTGATTATATATATATATATATTGGAAAATTCTCAGCTAACGCTTAAAGAAAAAAAATTATTTTTTTCTTCCCTATACATTCTCTAAGTCATATGCATTTGCGAATTATTTGCGAAATATGTAATTTAAATATTATATCTAATTTAAATACAGTGAGTAAGTATTATTATGAGCGATATTAAGACAAGACTTTAGAAAATAATCCCTCGTGACATATTACTTATTACCATATAAAATTATCATTTATTTAATTTCAAAATGTGACATCTTCATTCAAAGTTTGTCTTTTTCCTCCAGAAATTAACTTAGAGAAATATAATATTAAAACTATTACAAAATTACTATTTTAGTTTTTTTTTCTTAATGCAACATATTTCTTAGTTATTTATAACAAAGAATAAAATAATAATATTAGTTATTATAAAATGCCTTTAATATATATATATATATATATATATATATATAATAGATAACGTAATAAAATTTAAGTTTAAAATTTACCAATTAATAGAACTAAAACAATAACAGCACACTAAAATATAGAACTGAATTTAACATAGAGGAAAGAATGACACAAAAAGTTGCGATATAGATAAGGAACCAATGAGTTACCATAGTAACTTACAAACTACTAAAGGAATATCCCAATTTTGAACTTAGATAAAACAGTTCTACATCAAAGAGCCATTAAATGCATAGATCCACAAACAGCCAAACATTGTATATGATTAACAATCGAAATAATACACATCAGAAAAAGCGCCATTGCAGCTGTAATCAAAGTGCATGTAAACTTTTAGAATATTGATGGTAAGCCAAATTGGCAAACATATGTATATATATATAATAATATATACATTAATATATAAACAAGATTTTAAATAAATGACAAAACTGTTTATATTAAACAAAATACATTTAAATTTAATGCGCATAAGCAGCAGATAGAATTTAAATGCAAATATAAATAATAGATAACGTAATAAAATTTAATCTTAAAATTTAGCAATTAATAGAACTAAAACAATAACAGCACACTAAAATATAGAACTGAATTTAACATAGAGGAAAGAATGACACAAAAAGTTGCGATATAGATAAGGAACCAATGAGTTACCATAGTAACTTACAAACTATATATATATATATATATATATATATATGCGTGTGTGTGTGTATGTAAACTGAGATATAGGGGGGAAAAAAGTACATTCAAATCTTTATCTTACAGCAGTTTTTATTTAGTCCTATTTTTTTGCAAACGCAGTGTAAAAGTAGCATTGCTCGTCTCAATCTCGGCATTTATGGATACTTGTTAGGAAAAGTTGGTGTTTTCTTTGATGGAAAACTTAATTTATGATCTCAAACATAAGAATTGTTTAACACACTAATCGTTGAAAGAGATATTGGTGGACGAAGGAAAAAAAAAAGGGGGGGGGGGTAGGAAAGGGTTTTCTGGCGTGCAATTTTAGTGAGATGACATTAGTTTTCGAGTGTAAGCGAGACAAGTAGAAGTCATAAATATCAAAACTTTTTTAGTAAAAGCTCTTAAATTTCCAAACTGATAAGAAGATTAGTTTTGATAAAGAATATAAAAATGTAAATAAACGAATGAGAAGATTTTCTCTAAGCAAGGGCATAGAAGAAAAAAGGTGGTTGGAAATTTGTAACAACATGGTCAAAGTGTTTCTTTTGTCTAAAAAATATTAAATATGCTTATAATACTAATTAAGATTTGTAAAAAAAAATTTTGATAAATAGTTGATATTGAAACAAACAATTTTACTATAAAACTAAAATATTGATAATATAGAATAAGTTAAATATATTTATTGAAATTTTATTTTTCCGACTGAGTGAAAATAATGCCTGGATCGGGAATCGAACCCCGGATCTTTGACTTACAAGGTCAATGCTCTGAGTGAGTAATGCAGACCGGGATGTCGGCCTGGATAGCTCAGTGGTAACAGAGCATTGACCTTGTAAGTCAAAGATCCGGGGTTCGATTCCCGGTCCAGGCATCATTTTCACTCAGTCGGAAAAATAAAATTTCAATAAATATGATTTTCTTCCACAGTTAATTGTGTGATTTTAATAAAAAAAAAAAAAAAAAAAGTTAAATATATTCCACGTAAGTTTGTTTAATGCGCTTAAAGCAATAATTAAATAGTATGAAAAATTTCTCGGAAACATATGCAAATCATCTTATTCTTGTACATTTTAATTCATTTACAAAACACAGTGTAACTAGTTTTCTGTAGTCCTTGCAAAACTTGTTTTTGTATTCTTCCACATAAAATTACCATCTACTGCAGAACATGCACAAATATTTAATAAAATTAATTTCTGTCAATAAGCATTTTATGTATGCATTTTGTTTAAATTTTAACCTATAGATACTGAAGTATAGCCGTCTTGAAAATCACAGAAAATGTGTAAGAGGAAGCGCCGCCATTTTTCGGCCCAAATTTAATCAGTCGCATTTTATAAAGGACCCTTACGTGAATTTGTATAGCAAAACTTAGGCGAAAATATTGTGTTGTCCACAAGAGGCTAGTTATTATAATATATATAGATAAATATATATATAAATCCAAAATTATGTATCAAGTTGCAAGATAGACATTTTGAATGAAATTATTTTTAAACATACACATCTTCTTCATGTTCGTGAAAATGGCTCGAAAAATTTTTTAAATAACATTTTTTATAAAAAATATTTTTCAAGCAATTTTCCTTAAAAAAATCGCTTTAGAAAAAAATTGATTTATTTTATCACCTTAAAAGTATGGTAGACATAATGATTTATTTATTTAAGATTTTTGCTAAACCACTGCGTTATAATGATAACAAAAATTGCATAAATACGTATTGTAATATAACATTCTCAAATATATTAAAAATGCTCCCAAAATATTAAAATTTAATAATGTAAATTTAATTTTTTTTTTCTAATTATCTTTGTTAGACAGTTTTTTACGTTTTCCCCTAAATTTTCCATTGTTAATGTTTATCGATATTTTCAAAATTTAATTTAATGTTATTTATGAATAGATTAATAAGTTAATTTTTTAAACTATTTTATTTTGGAATGCTAAAAATTTACATGATAATGTGGAATTCAAACTTAAAATTATTAATATATATATATATATATATATATTGGGTTGTTCGATAAATAATGTCGTTTTTTAAAATCTTCGCTTCTAAAAACCAAGGCTTCTTCGAAGGTGGAATTTTTCAATTTACCGAAAAATGGCAAAAGGACATCCAACAAAATGGTCAATATATCATTGATTAATGTTTGTTGTTAATATAAATAAATTCACTTTGAAAAACAGGGGGGAAAAAAACGACATTATTTATCGAACAACCTAATATATATATACTGATGAATTCAAAAGTAAATACCCAAAATATGGAATACGTTCACTAATTTTAATAAAAAGCAAAACTGAGGGATCAAATAAAAAATTATCTAGCAGAGAGAATTTAAATTTATTTTCACGAAATAATAATAATAATAAAATTCTGATATTTATTTTATTAAATTTACATAGTTTTCGAGTATTTTTAAGAAAATTATTTCAAAGCATATGTGTGCAATTTTTTAAAAAATTAAGACAATAATTTTTTAAAGAGGGATTTCTTCATTTGACTATTCCCCTTAAGATTAACTAAATGTCTTAATGATGAAAATTAAAATCATTTTCTGTCATTTTAATAAATAGAACGATTTTTTTTTAAATGCATTCTAAGAAACACTGTTTGTTATATTTAGGATGTGATTCAAATTGTGTTATATAAATAAGTTATATGATTATTGTTATATATATATATATTTATACATATATACAGAGTGGTTATAATTAAAATTCCCCTATAAACAACATCCTACGGCGCAAACGGGTGAACGGAATGCAACGAAATTTGGTATATAGACTATACACGAGATGCGTTCACGGAATTTCGAAAAAAGAAAAAAAATCCAAAATGTCCATCAGAAGCTTTTTTCGAAAAAAAAAAATTAACACAATAAACGACCGAAACGGAATACAGAAACAATATTAATATTTATTGACTAGTTTCTGATCATCTTGTCATCGAACCACATTAAGTAATACCTGTTTCGCATAAAGCTTCCTCTTCTTCGCAAACATGCAAATCTCGACATTTTTTTCCTAGAACTGACAGCTTTTCCGAGTTTTACATTTTATTACTCATAACTCTTGTTCTGGATTGTTAATATTGTTTCTGTATTCCGTTTGGATCGTTTGTTGTGTTAAATTTAATGTTTTTCCAGAAAAAGCGCCCTCTAAGGACATTTTGGAACTAATGTTTTTTTTTCGAAATTCCGTGAGCGCATCCCGTGTATTACTTGCATTCCGTTCACCCCACCCGTTTGAGCTGTAGGATGCTGTTTATAGGTGAATTTTAATTATAATCACCCTGTATATATATATATATATATATATATATATATATATACAGTGGTGGCCGCCAAAATTGTGGATACTTTTGGAAATTTTTATGCATTTTAACTTTGTATGCTTATGCAAAATGCTACGTTTTACAAAATGCAAACTCGTAGATATCACTTTAAAGAGAATTTAATCCGTAATTCAATACAAAAAACAAAATTCAAATATTTACAAGACAAAAAAAAAAAAAAAAATAAATAAATAAATAAAATAAGCTGCAATAATTATTGATATACATTTGATACTGGTGTTTGCAGTGAATTATCAGTACTTAGTAGGGTAACCTTTATTTTTTATTACAGCTTTATATAGATGTTTCATTTAGCTGACGAGAGTTTTATGCCCTTCCTTCGTTATTGCATGATGCAGGAAACAATTATAGCCTCAATTAGTTACCTGTAATTTGATGAGCGACAAATATTTTTAAATAGTGCCACAAGTTTTCAATTGGATTGAAGGCAGGACTTTTCCTGCCATAACAACAATTCAATGCTGTTTCTACGAAACCACTATTTCGATATTTTTTCTGCGTGGCAGGGAGCAGAATCCTTCTGAAAAATAAGTGAAACATTGTTGGGAAAAAGATCTCTTATGGTAGGTAGACGTTTTGGTTCTAGAATAATGTCAATGTATTTTCTGGCATTCAGTATCCCATTGATGGTATGAAGGCGACCAAAACAAACTGCTGACATCCATGACCATATCATAACACTAACTGGGTTCTTCACAGTTGCCTGGATGCAGCCAGGATGTAGCTCTTCTCTTATTCAACGTCTTACATATTTTCGCCCATCATTGCCGAATAACGATGTCTTAGTTTAATCACTCCATATAAATTATGACCACTGATCATCTGCCCAATCATTGTGTTCCTTTGCCCACTATAGTTTTATTTGCGCTGTTGTAAATTGAAATAATGTTTTTATTGTTGAATTGTACCTCTTAATCCAACGTCTGTTAACCTTCTGCTGATTGTTCCTAAACTGACAGAAACACCAGCATCATTCTGACCAATTCTGATGACCGCTGATGACAGTTTTCTTATCTTGGAGGCATAGTCCTTTTATTCTTCTGTCATCAACAGATATGGTGCACATTGTTTAGCTTTTTCTGAATTTTTTTTTAATTACTGTTATGAAATTTGTCTATAACTGTTCGACAAAACTGACGGACCCTAGATGTAGTCACTAAACCGCCCACCTGTCTTGCAATTTCAGTATGGGAAAGATTACGTAAGACACAGTCTTCCTTCTCAGAAGAAAGCACAGTAATGGCACGTTCCAACTATAAATATGGTTTCAGCTACTTCCGGCAGTTACTAACATTTGATTGGTTCCCAGAACAAGAACAGTGATTTTCCAGTAAAATTAGACATTACAATCCACTTCATAACTGTGTTTGTTTTGTAGATTAAAATACGCATACCTTTTTTTTTTTTTTTTTTTTTTTTTTTTTTTTGTATTGCAAATATCTATATATATATATTTTTTTTTTTTTGAATTCAGTATTATTATTTTTTTTTAAGTTATATATACGAGTTTGCATTTTATGGAATGTAACATTTTCTATAAGCATAAAAAATTAAAAATCTTAGAAATTTCCAAAAGTGTCCTGAATTTTGGCCACCTACTATATATTAAGTTTCATGTATATTTTTATTGCTTACAAGGGTTTATTAACTAAAAGCAAAATTTGTTTGTATTTGAAATTAAATCATAATGAAAATACGAAATTTATATTTTTTTAACAAACATTTTTAAAGTAGTAAATGCAGAAATAATTTTTTATTTTTTTTTTTAAAGGAAATCAAAAATAAATTCATTTTTTAAAATAGAAAATGATTTAATGATTATTGGTTTCATGCTGGATATTATTTAATTCCTTCTTCCTGACTTTTACAAATTTTCTTCATTGTATTACCTACTTTTATTATCTTTAAAAAAAAAAAAAAAAAAAAAAAAAAAAAAGAATAATTAAGAGGTTTTTTTTTTTTTTTTTTTTTTTTTTTTTTTTATAGAAAAAAATTACCTTGTGTAGGATGGGGTAAATCGGAGGTAAAATGAAACAATATACCCTTTAAAAAAAATAAACCTTTACATAAATAAACGCTTTTTATAATTTATTAAATAAATTTTTCAATGTTTCTTATAGGGGAGAGTGGGGATAAATAGGACGCAGGATGAATGGGATAATAGCAAAATTTTTATGTTTTGCAAGCACTAGAAACTTGACAATTTTTCTGATATATGGCAGTACTGAGGTCATTCATCAAGTGTAGTTTCAGAATTGTGCTGCCTATTGAAGGGCAGAAAAAAAAATTAAAGTGTCTATTTCTGCTGCCAGGGTTAGTTTTTACTCATTCAATTACATAGTTGTTAAGACATTAACTATTTGCTTAAAGTTAATATAACTCATATATGCTGAAAAGGCATAATATTTTATTGTGTTTATGATATTCAAGAAGAATATTGACAATTGTTCCTTAGGCCTATTTCATGTTTTATATGATCATGTGGTGGTGGGGATGACAATGGGACAGTTTGAATGGGGATTAATGGACATTCCCCACTATGTGCTAATTTAAAATTGTACACAAGAAATGTATTAAAACAAATCGTAAATAGATTTTCAATATTTTTATAACCTGTAGCTCAGTAGTTATAAAATGGAATTATAAAAGTAGCATGGATTTAAAGAAAAATAGATTGAAATTAATTGTTCTGATTTTTGTTTGTAATAATTATGATAAAAAAAAAAATATATATATATATATAAGTTAGACTATTCAATGCAACTTAAATCAGTAATATCAATAATTAAAAAAATAAATAAATAAACTAATAATAATTGGATTAAAGTCACAATTTCAATCAAGCTAATTAAATAAATCCTGGTGATTATTAATGTAATACAGAATAGAATGATTATTTTTCCCGATCAGTCGGAAACAAAAATTTTTCTGGATAATTTGTACTCTATTATAATGATTTATATCTTTCTAGTGTCTTATTTATTTATTTATTTTTAGATTAGATCTTATTAGATTAAATTACCAAAGCATAGAGCACTAGGAACAGTGCAAACCAAAAGACTTTTGCCTTTTGATGTTAATTTGAGTCAATATATCAGTTTATGTTAATTTCGGTAACTTCATAGTGTGTAATAAAATCACATAAACCAATTTAAGCTTAAAAATTTATTTAATTTCCTTTTTTTTTTTTTTTTTTTTTTTTCTTGGTAGCTCCAGTCTTGTCCCATTCATCCACATAGGTGGGGATGAATGGGACAATGCATATGCATGTAAAAAAATATATTATTAATTAAAAATGGTAACTTTTTATTAAAATTAGTATGTTTATATGTAATTGATTACTGAAGTGTACTTATGAGCAATAATATAAAATTCTGAATTACATATGGTATACGTCATTAATAAAAACATGAAAAATTGCCCATTCATCCCCACGCTCCCCATCATTTCTTATTAAAAAAAAATTACTTATGTTTAAATACCTATTGCATATAAAAATAGAAAAAAATGAAAAGTTTGTACTTATTATTATTATTATTATTATTATTATTATTATTATTATTGCGAACCTCAAAATCTGTTCGTTTTTATAAAACAAAGGATGTTATAGACCACACAGATTTTGAAAAAAATGGTGAAATATATTTTCACAAGAGAAAGAATATCCTAAGCTATAACTGTTTATATGCAATTATTTTTTTTTTCTGTTTAATGTTACATGGGCATGGGGGGGGGGGGCTGAAAATTTTATCTCCAAATTACCCTATATTGGAAAATTGTTGGAATATTTTATTTTTTAATTTACAATTTATTTGTATTTAGAAATATTTCGAAATAACTTGCTTAAGGCATTTCTTTTGATCCCTTAACTTAATTTGAACATTTATCAAGTCAGTTCTAGACACATCGGTCTTATTGAAGCAGGCTATAGTAAAGTAAAGGCATTATTGTATAACAAACTTGAACAGCTGGGATGTTTATTTTAGAGGTTATATAGGTTTAAAACATGACCTACCAATGCATTTTTAAGTTATTCTTTTCTTATAAGTGCATATTCTAGTTCTAAAGTAATAAATTTACTTACTTTGTTAAGATCCAAACACATGATTTTTGTTAAATTTTTTACGCTTCTAATAGATATTCTGTAACAGTATTTTTTTTAAGTCTTTTTCATTTTTCTTACCAAATGGATGCCATTTTGTTTCAAAATGGAGGCTACAAAGTATTAATGGATTTCGTAGAGATATTGGTACGGGCATATGGAGTTTTAAGCAGATCGGTTCATAAATACCTTTTAATGGGAAATTGAATTTTTTAAGTGGCCGGCACTTGGAAACAAGATGGCGGTCCAAGTTGGCAAACAAATATATCAAACGCATTTGCGAGATAAGTCTACTGTAGAAATTTAGTTCGAAGTAATTCAGAATTTCAAAAGTTATCGTGTTAAAAAATTAAGTGGCCGCCACTTGGATCAAAATAGCGTAGAAGGTTTCTTAGTGAACTAATCCAAGATATTTGTAAGATAAGTGCACTGTCCCACTTTGGTTCGAATAAATTCAGTATTTCAAATGTTATAGCGATAACAAATTCACAGGTGGCAGAGTTCAAGAGGCCGCAACTTGGAAATAAAATTGCGGAATAAACTTTCCCACCGAAATTTTTGATAGTTGAATGATAAATCCATTCTTCAACCCTGTTTCGAACTGATTAAATACTTTAAATGTTATCATGATATGAAATTTTCAAGTGGCCGCTACTTGGAAACAATATGACGGAGCAAGTTGCCCAGCAAACTCATCCAATATATTTGAAGCATAAGTTCACTCTGAACTTCTGTTCGAACCAGTGCAGTGTTTTAAAGGTTATTGATATGATAAATTTTCTCAAGTGGCCGCCAGTTGGAAATAAATGATGGAGCAAGTTACCAACTGACCTTATCCAAGATATTTGAACCGTAAGTTCACTACCTAACTTTTGTTTGAATTAGTTTAGTATTTTAAAAAATATCGTGATGGCACATTTTCAAATGGCAGCCGGATTTCAAGTGGCCTCAACTTGGAAACAAAATGTGGGAACAAGTTGCCCAGTGAACTCATCCAAGATATTTATATGATCACTATCCAACTTTGGTTCGAATTGAATCAGAATTTAAAAAGTTATCATGACTATAAGTTTTCAAGTGGCTTCCTTATTTCGTGTTGTCTCGCTTAGTTTATAACATCTGCACTTTGTTAGAAATGGCGAATAAAGTTCATAATAATTTTGGTTGTGACCCTTATATGGTCTATGCATACATTAAGAATCAAGCAAATCCGGTCTTAAATTTTTTTTTACAGTGTTAAAATGAAATTTCTAGTGGCTTCCACTTAAAAACAAATAGGCTGATCAACTTGGTTAAAAAACTCATTAAAGTATTTATAAAATAAATTCTATGTCCAAATTTGGATCGATTTGGAGAATTATTATAGAAGTTATATTGATTATAAATTTACAAGTGGTAGCCTGATATCAAGTTGCTCCACTTAGTTTAACACATCCGCCACTTCATTAAAAGTGACGGATAACGTTCATTACTAAACTTCGTTGAGATCCTTACATGGTCATACCTCAAAAAAAAAAAAAAAAAAAAAAAAAAGATAAATTTCATTAATAAACTTGGTTGAAACCCTTATATATGAACTATGTATACATAAAAATTCAAACAAATTCGGAATACGCTTTTTAAAATTTTTGAAATTTTCAAGTGGCCACCACTTGAAAATAAAAGGCGGAGCAACTTGGTTAACGAACTCGTCCAAGATATCTATAAGATAAGTTAGCGGTCAAAGTTTGGTTCATTTTAAGTATTATTTCAGGAGTTATCGTGATGACAAAATTTTCATTATATGCAAGGTGATTATAATTAAAGTTACGATTTAAAAACACTATAATTTTAAAACCACCCATCAGAATAATTTGATATTTTACCAGAGCAATTGTGAGGCAATGAAATTTTGTTTAGGGGCAGAAAACAGTAGTTCTAACATGTTCTTATGGATGTAACATGTTAATATAGATGGCGCTGTAAGGGGAATATCAGGGGAAACGCCTAAATAAACTCATTAAATACAGGAATTTGTTTGCAACACAATGGATTAGCAGGAAACAATTGACTTCAAGAGTTTACTACATTTTTTTCCAGCAAAAAGACTATAATACGTGTTTACAGCAGAAACAGTCATAGTGAAAAGAGAAAAAGAGGAGCTTCATGAAACAAATACTTTACGGGTAATTGGAACATATTTTCCTTTTGCCAAACAAAATTTCATTGCCTCACGATTCCTCTGGTAAAATATCAAATCGCTCTGATGGGTGGTTTTAAAATTATAGCGTTTTGAAATCGTATCTTTAATTATAATCACCCTGTATATAAATAGATAGATAGATATTGATATACTAAGTGAATGCAGTAGGACGATTTCTAAAGAAATCAACCTAAAAATGGGAGGGTTGTCTTTCTTAATCCAAATCTACTAGTTAATAACTTATAGCAATGTCTGTTATTTACTTTATGTCTTTGGTGAAGATTCCTGCGCAGAACAGAAATGATCAGAATTGTCAATTTTGGTTTTTAACCGTATTTGTTGAAGACTTTTTTTTTTTTTTTTTTTTTTTTTTTTTTTTGTAATGAAAGAATGTTTTTTGTAAAGGTTTTAATTGTTGTTTGAACATTATTTTAACCATATTTTTAATATAAATTTGAGTAGGATTTATAGACATACCTCCGAATTACACCGCTTGGAATAAATTAGATGTAATTTTAATTTTAATTTTTTTTTTATTGGGGTACAACTTTTTTAATGTAAAGAACCATCTCAGCGTGATACATTAATGAACTTCCCTGCTGTATTACTTTTTACAACTGGAAGGTGTTGAGAGTATGAGTATGATTTAAGAAAAACTGAATTCTCCACCGGTTTGCTCCATTCTACCTTGCTAAAAAAAAAAGAAAGAAAAGAAAAATCATGAATAGTTTGCGCAAAGCTTGTATTTTTAGAATAACCTTGAAACAATTAGAGGAACATGGGGAACAGGGAATAGTCAGATAAAATGGAATACCGTTATATCTCACTTGATCACCATGATCATATCTGTACGGTGCTGAAATCTAGCGGAATCATGCCAAATGTCTTCATTAGGTATCATTTATGAGCAGTTATTCATCTTCAGTCAATTAGAAGAGTAGTTTCTGTGTCATAAAATTTGTTCGGTTTATCAAGATTTAGACATTTTTGTAGGTAAGTATTGCGAATTCTGTGATTTATTTACGAAACAATAAAAGCAAGCGAAAAACTACTTTTATTTCTATTGTCGTGTAAGAGAGTTGAGTTAGTTGATAGTTCGATTCCCATGAACTTATTTCTTCTAATAGGTGGTTGAGGCTGGTTTATTCACCAAGATGTTGATTTGTGAAAGATGGAATACCAACTATTCCTGATTGTTTGTGATTTTTGTAAAACTTGTTGATACTGTTTGAATATTCAATAATTATTATTTAAAATAATAATTTCAAAATAAAATGTTTAAATATAGATCACTACTTTATTAGTCTTATTTCAGAGAAAGAAATCATATTCTTAAATTTATTATGATATATCTTTGCTTACATATTTCCATGATTTTCATTTTATTTAAATTCATATACTTTCAAAGTATTTCAAAATTTATTGTTTCGCTCTAAAACCTATTTTGAAAGTTTTGGTGCATTTTATATTTTCTCTGGTACTTATAACTTTGTATATGACATAATAATATTATTTATTTTCCTTTCCTTTCTAAATAAAATCTTTCTAGAAAATTTAAATTTTAATCCTGAGCTTTTAAAAGTAAAATCTTGAATTATTATTGTATATCTTTCTCATCTTAAGTGCAATTCTCTTATGTATTATTTAATACTCTCTGAAATGGATCAAAAAATATCTCTTCTCCATTGTCTTTTTTGCTCGGACAGTCTGCAATTTCATTGTGAGCCTTCTAATGGAAAATTTATGCGTGGATGAAAAGGAAAGTTAAAAACAAAGCCCAGAAAAATCACAAAAATCCATTTTTCTTCCAACCAATCTCTCCACCCACCCACCCTTTTCTTGCAGGGGTGGAAAAGCTTTTCTAAAGCTTCGTCGGATAGAATAATAATCATATCGCGCGGGACTTTTTAAAAACCTTGTCGCGACGATTGCATGAACTTAACAATAGGGGGTTCTCTTAGCTTTGGAAAATCCATTTCCAACCTGCAAGTGCTCAGATATTAAGCAGGTTATTGGATCATTTTTTTAGTGCTCGCTTTTATCCGTAAGATGTCCAAATTTCAAACTAGTGGCAAAGAGAAAGATGCTATGGATGATTTTATGTGTATCTCTTCTGCCACTTTTAAGAGATTTTCTTTTTATTAATGGATTTTGAGAGATCTGTTACTTTGGTGCTAAGGAGGGGGAATGTCAAATTTTATAGATCAGTACTCAGAACATTGTTCAGATGTAACTGTTTTCATGCTCTAATAAAATTCAATATCGGTGAATATGGAACTTATGGCTTTTCAGGTATCCATTCAGTTTGACTCCGATTTTTACAATTGATAACATATATTTTTTTTATGGGGAATCTTCGTTAGATAATGCATCTGAATGAATGTAATTCTTTTTTTTTTCCTTCTTCTCTTTTCTAGCGGTGGGGAGATTGTTCCCGATTCTAAGTGCATTTGCAGGTGAAATTTTAGCCTTGGATGAATAATATCTGAGGTAATATGATTCTTCAAACAAATTGAAACATGTGATGTACTTCCGAGAGATGAGAGCTTTTAACGAATAATTGAAAGATTTTGGTTACGATCTAACGGCTGATAGTTAAATTTATTTTTTTCCTCCTTTTATAAAGAAAAAAAAAAAAAAAAAAAAAAAAAGAAAGAAAAAGAAAAAAAAAAAAAAAAAAAAGAATAGAACATAAGTTGCATTGAAAATCTAATCAAATATCAACAAAGAAAACATGTTATTTTTAAAAATGATAAGATTTACAATATATCCTTAGGAATGCTATATATTTTTATTATGTGCTTGATAAATAAGTTATTTTAAAGAAAAATAATAATATTTTCCTCTAAAGTATTTTTAGTGGAAAATGTATGTTTAAGATAATAAGACAGATTGCTATTTTCAATACATATTATATTAAGTACTTTGATAATAAAAATAATAATAATATTAAGGCATACATCTTATAATCTGAATTAAAAAAAACGTTTTATTCTTTCTTTCTACGTCTAAAACATAAATTGTAATATTGTTTGTAACATATTAATGACTAATTCACATTTGACATTTAATAATCTTCAGTAATGCTTCTAATTTTTTAAGCTAAAAATATTTTAATATTTTATACTATATCTTTTTTTTTTTTTTTTAAGTGTCTGAATAAATATTTTTAGATTCTTTTAACGGCTTTTCTATGGAATTAGAACTACATATTCTATCTTTCGATATTAATCTATAATATATAGAATAAGGTATTCTTTCATCATTTATGTTTCGTTGTGAAATTTCAAATATTTTATTATATTTTACTGTACGATTGCCATTAGAATATAACAGAAAATATTTAATGTTTAAATTAACTTTTTAAATCTTTATTACATTTTTACAAAGTACAAATTGCACGACTATTCTATATTTTACCACAATGTTTTAGATAGACATATCTCGTCACCTGTAAACTAGAGTTTTACAAAACTTTATGTATTAGGTGTTTATTATAAAAAAAAAAAAAAATGTTTGAGAAAATTCTACTGTATTTAAATGTACAGGCAATGCTGCTATGGCGTCATTTTTACGACTTTTCTTGATTGATATATCATGAAATCTCTAAATTCTAACTCATTATTACAAATCTCTAACTCATTATTACAAACACATATCTTCATGAATTGTTATGTATACAGTCCGACAGATGCTGCTAAAAATCAACTTTTGAAAATTTGAAAGCAGATACCTTAGAGATAAGAAATTTACGTATATATATAATATAATAAAAGAGAGCATAAAATAATACTTTAAGATTGCTACAAAATTATAGTTTATGTATAATATTCTATAGAGTAACTGTACGTTGCATCATTTTGTATTTACACACAAAGTAAAATAAAATTAAAGGAAATGTATAAAAGCTGCAATTTTAACGATTTCTAAGGTAAAATGTGATTTTAGCAGTATCTAAAGAAACAGATTCCAGACTGACCATAAAATGATAATTCCGTAGGATTAAAAAGAAAAAGTAAAACTGTACATATTGAAAGACATGTCGTATATATATACAAAAATAAGCCCTACGTATTAGTAATGTGTAAGTACAGCGTGAAATGATGTATCTATTTTATAAAGACAAATGTTCATTAGACGAGCTGCGAAATATTCATAGTTGCCACTACAAAACCAATGCATTCTCGATCTCTCTTAAATTATTTTATTAGCCTATTATATGCCTATGTACACATATAATTAAAATTGATACCTAAAACAAGTTTTGAATTTATAAACAATTTCTTTTTTACTAAATGAAATATATGGAAATATTGAGTATTATAGGGTAAAAGTACGAATAAACTTAATTTAATTCAATAAAAAATATTGCATTATAAGAGCCAGTTTTTATGAATCAGGCATACTTGGATAGTTTACAGTTTTTATTTTGTTGAAAATTCCATGATATGTTCATTATGTAAAAACCCTCTTACAATATCCCCATTTCCGCTCATCAAATCCCATATAACTTCATGGAATTTTTTTTTTACAGAATTTCTCTTGAACTAATGTATTTTTAAAAATCAGACATCGCTTGTTAATTTGTTAAACTGTCTTGGTTTTACTTTGAACGAGGTTCCTTCGGAACTTACCCTCTTTTTAGACATTTCGAAGGCTTATGGACTTCTAATGTGTTAAGCCATTTCAGCGATCAGAAAGAACAACAAAAATACCTAATTTTCTTTGCCATATATTAAGTTTATAAAAAATTAAAATATCCAGATTTTCAATATTTTTAAAAGTAAATCTTTAGATCTGTGAATGGAAAATCCGTAGGTTTAACACTTTACATTGAATTTTCAATTGTAACTATTATTATAATATATCTGTTTCTCAATACTTTAAATCTATGTTCTACTTGAAGATTTTACGGCATGATTAACTTTCTTGTCTTGACTGAGTTCTTGGGATATACATCTATCTTCTTAATCCGGTTTTTCATTTGGGTTTAGACGATAATTTTCTTATTATGGGGAAATTTATGCTTTGTTTTCCCCTCTATTTGTAGTTGGAACTACGAATATTTAGTTCTTAGTTTTCGTGTGCTGTTCTCTGGATTATCTTCAGTTACAGAATATGGAAATCAGCGCGTTAACATATTTTATTTCATGTACTATTGCATTCGAGTACAGAAAATGTGCACAGGATGGTTTTTACAGCTAGTAATTTCTTCTTTAAACTCTTAACAAATAGAGAACTGAAGTAATTCTTTTATTTCCATATATATAAAAATTGAACAACGATTAATTTTTTAGTAAGCTTTTGTAAATCCTCTGTTACTCTGAAATATATACGAGTGACTGTCTGAATTATGAATGGGAAAAAAATACGAGATTTTATACAACAATTAATCCTGTAATTTATAAAACAGAGCATTTTAAAATTCATTTACAAGCTTAAAATGTTAAAAGCTTTGTGAAATAAGAAATGAAAACGTTGTAGGATAATAAAAATGAGCTTTTAGGGGAAAGCCATTTTAGCCTTTATTTTTTTCACTTCAATATCAATTCAATAAACAAATTACTGATATTGAAATAAAGTAGATGATTCACCTTAGCAATTTTCTAATTCAAACAAGTCGCTGATTGTAATATCATAAATTGTTTTTTGCTCAAAATAAAATGCAATTCACAAGAGGGGAAAAAATTAAAAACACAAATTTTAAAACATCTAGTGTTTTTTTTTTTTTCAAATTATTCTTTGTGTATTTGACATTTTTTCTAATAAACATACATATTTTTGCGCATTAAACCGAAAAAAAAAAAAAAAAAAAAAAAAAAAAACCTACCATTTTGAGACAACTGGAAAAATATATTGAAAGCTCTAAAAAGGAAAATTTAGTAAAATGAAAAAAAAAGAAAAAAAACCGTAAAAACAGCTTTAATAGAGTGGTTAAAATACTTTCGAGCTGAAAAATATCTCAAATTTTATCTGTAGATTAACATCACTTTAACATATATAAAGCTATAAATATCAATTTAATTATTTATTTCTAAAATTAATGTCAATGTTAGGCATTTAATTATACTTTTTGGAGTCGCATTATAAAATGTTATTTATTTTAAAGTAACCTATGCGCTCTTATTTTGTTATACAACTGACGCAACTATTATCCCCTACAGATTTATAAATAGGGTAAAAATTCGGGATTGAAAAACTCACGTATAAGAAGTTTAAGTGCTGACCCGCCAGTATTTTGAGTTAGAAATATCTCCTGCTTTTCTTTTTATTATTATATCTCCTGTATTTTATTTTTATTAATTTGAAAACATAAAAAGTTTTAACTGAAAAAAAGTTTAATTTATTTTTGACAAAATTTAAGTTTTAGTAATGTATACAGGAAATGCAAATAAAATATCATACCATGGAAATGTACACTTCAAAGTTCACGCAAACTGTAATAGTTATCAGTTTTCTTATTATGCAAATACCCAACATAAAAAAAAAAAATAATCTGGTGTGTCACTCACACGACTTTCTCTTACCCTGAAATTTAATACTATAAATACAGGTTGCAGATTAATAGGTAAGATAACGAGTACTATTATGTAAACAATTCACTGCCTGTGTTAAACAAATTAGGCTTCGGAGGAGTTTTATATTATAATTAGTTCTGTGTGAGGGGGGCTACCGCCCCCCTCAACCCCCCGTTTCATTAATGCACCTACATTTGTAACGAATTTAATTCGGCTGTTAAAAAATAATTCTGTTTTTTAAAAATAATTTATTAAAATTATTATTTAAAAAAATTATATTTTATGATAATGCAGATGACTTCCATATTAGAGAAGTAGAATAACACTAAATATCCAAAAAAAAGTCCATTTTATTCTCAATAAAAAAAAAAAAAAAAAAAAAAAAAATTGTTAAAAGTAAAAAAAAATCGATAACTTTGTTTCAAATTATCGCAGATCGATGGTTCAACCATTCGTTTTAAAGGTATTGGCGAGCTCTTTTGAAAGACACCCATCATGAAAATTTACTCCCCTCGAGGGGGGACTTCCCCCCCAGGGGAAGGGAAGGCGAGGCTCCTATATACTCATTTTTTTTTCCCTGTTGACTATCTCGATTACAAAAAATATATATTCGTTTCATTTAGTTTAGTGCAGTCTATAGACGTTAAACTCTACTTACCTGCAATTTCCCCCATAGACGTATTGCATTAGAATTCTCTTGATTGTCCCTGTACACGAACCATTTGATTGATCTTAACGAAAAGCTTAGTGTAGGATCCCTATATGATACACATTTAGAATAACGAGTTTGAACTTTCTGCCATAATTTGTTTTTCAGATATGCTGATAACAGACAGACATACAGACATACACACAGATCATTTGCTAGAAACATGATTTTCGTATTCAGGGGACCTCAAAACGTGTAAATATAACAAAATCTCGCGTTCGAAAATTTGACCCAAAAACAATACTTTCTCTACCTTATAGGTAAGAGAAAGTAAAAAAACAATACTTTCTCTACCTTATGGGTAAGAGAAAGTAATAACAGAAAGTAAAAAACAGCCTATTTTATAATTATGCAATCAGGTAAAAAACTTTACATTGTAAGTAATGCTGACAAATGATATCTCAGCTATGCTATCATCTCATATGCTGAGAAATTAAAAGCTGCTGAAAGGAAATAAAGAGTTAAAGTAAACTATTCATGATATTTCATTTGTTGAAAAGAAGATTACTTTGTATGGCCCTGTAGAATTAAATGAAAAATTGCCAATTTATCTAGAATTGAATACAAAATTTAAAATAACAACAATGCATAAGCAGAAAAATATTTAAAAAAAATACTCACTATTAAATATTACATTTTATGTGCATTATTTTTCATTACACGTTGGTCATGTTATAGTAGTCAAATGGATTATTATAATTATTTTTACTTACATTAGCCGACTTCCCTAAATAATGGAAATATCCTACTCAGTCAAAAATTTCGATAATTTGAATTTTCATCTGCTTTACAAGTTTTAAGGTCTTCCGAAACGAAAAAAGTCGTTTTCGGCAATTGGTCAGTGGGTACGTGTGTATGTGTTTGGGGAATCCTTTGACTATAATATCTCCAAAACTAATAAAGTTAGAACAAGGACACTTCAGTATTGAAAAAGGTCTAGTATACACATGAATTTCCAACTTTTAGTCGAATTTGAAAAATCAGAAGGGGAACATTAAAATTTCTATTTTTAATGTCCCACGCTTCCCAGGTTTTGAAGTTGAGATACTCAAAACGACTTTTTTTTTTTTTTTTTTTTTTTTTTTTTTAAGCTTCTATATAAACACCCTTATTGATGGATTTCATATGAATTAGTTGGTTATTTCAGGAAAATTGATAGACGTTCTGTTCAAATAGGTCAAATTTAGGTCTCGCATGTGCGTTCCTTTAAAAACATCTTTAAAGGTTTTCTTCAAACTAGCCATATTAACTCATTTCACGATATAGTTTCGTATGTAATTGTTAACTTCTTGTGAGCATATTAGTTTGTCATGCTTTGGTGAAAATCGGTAATGAAACAGAAAGTCATTATTTAGAAAACGGCTTTACAGATTTTCTTCAAATTTGCAAAATAAATCGTTTATAGATATGATTTAGCATGTACTACTTGGTTACTAGAAACAAATTTACATGCTTTCTGATTGAGTGGGGCAGTTATAAATCACGGAAATGGGTGCTTCAAAAAACAGCTCTAACATTTTTTTAATTTTATTTTTATATTTATTTATTTTTTAACTCTTTTTTTTTTAATCTTCATGTAACAGTTTGCGCTTACAGAAAAACTATTAGTTGTTTAAATTGTTAAACTAACTATATTTTCTGACCGCTCTATTCCCCAAAAAGTATATAATATGCGCAAATTTGGCTAATTGAAGTCGTGTGGTTGTTTCACACCATATTTTCATTAAATCTTGTTTCAGTTTGAGACATAATTTGCAATTATGATCTATTAAAAATTAATCCTCTCTCATTCTTAAGTTTAAAAACACATAAATATAAAACTGCAGATCTGTAATTTTGAGAGGAATAAATTTTGCAACTAAATTGTCATTTTAATAGGTTAAAAATAAACAAATAAATGAATAAAAATAAAATAAATCTTTGGTCACAAACCTTTATTGGGACTAAAACAATGAGAAACGTATTCGTAATTTAAAAAAAAATTATAGATAGCTTTAATGTAATTACCAGTAAAATAATTGATTCCATTGTTTTAAATAGTTCTTTGGTCACCATATATTAAAATCAAAGATACTGTTATTTTTATTTACCTTTTATTTATTTAATTATTATATTATATTATATTATATTATATTATATTATAATCTTCTATATAATATTTGAAACGTTTTACTGAAATATAAATAAAATCTTTACATGAAAAAGCTAAAAAAATTAAATAATACTTAAAAAATGATTTTAAACTTTATTCCGAAATTAATTTTTTATTTTAAGTTATTGTGTTTCATATCCTAAAACGACGGGACATATTTTTATTTATTTATTTTAGGATTTAGGAACTTGATTTTTATACATTATTACTTTTCATATTGATCATATTGCTTAATGATTAAAAAAATCTTGTTAAGCAAAAATTTCATCTTTTTAATTTAAGAAATAATTTATTTGAACTAGATTAACAAAACCAACATCCTTTGAAGATTTCTAACTCGTCGTTACTCTGCAAAACAATTCCATACGAAATATATTAAATCTAGTGCCCGCAATTTGACGGAAAAACATTAATTACATACGTAATGCCTTTCTTGCATCCAACAAAAAGCATTTGCAAGCAAACATGCATTTCATTTCGGTTTATGCTTTGCAAAACAAAATGCAAAAGTGCACTCTCCTAGTTTTTTAATCAAAATGTATTTGAATTTTTCGTATGTTCTAATTGAAAGAGTGATTGGGGAAAACACACAAAGGAAATGAATTTCCGCTACGAAAATTGTTTTCCGTGGAAGCGGATCGCCCAAGGAGAATTAGTGTGTTTAAGGAGTAAGCAAGGATTTCTTAAGAGACTTTTCTGTTGCGTGCTTTAACAGGTTGGACGAAATCTGTGAATCAGAAAAATAGTTTGAATCAAAAAGTTCTTATTTATTTTTTATGCTGTACAATAAATGTGCACCATATATCATTTTTTTTTTTTTTTTTTTTTTTTTTAACTAAGCTGCGTGAAATAGTTCAACGTGAAATTTAATTTCCTTCTCTGTTTAAAAAATAGTTTATGAGCGAAATATGAATTTCGGTTTTTTAATATTATTCTTTCAAATAGTGAGGTCAATTTAGGTCAATGTAAAATATTTTGTTTTATGTTTTCATTCTTAGAATTTCATTTGGAATTATTATATATTTGAATAATAAGCATTTATGCCATATGGTTATAAATTACTTAATTAGCTATCGCGTATTATCATTCATACTTTATTCAAATAAAGGTACTTTTAATACTAGTTGCTTCCTTTAATGGTATTTTTTTTTTAAATATATATATATATATATTATATAGTAAATTAAGTAAAATAAAGTAAAATTGAAGTAAATTAAGTAAAAGTAAATTGATAATTTGTTTGTTTATTTATTTGTTTGTTACTTGAATTTCGATTGTTTAATTCTGCACAATATTCATATAACGGTAGTTGTTATTTCAAAAACAAAAATGAAAGATAATAATAATTTAAATTATACTAAAATGCAAATTATTCAGGTTTTTGATGTCATATTTTAGCTGTACAAATTAGGTTGAATTATTTGTTCTTTTAATTTCGAACCAGGTGATTAAAGAAAAAATTCAGTAATTGTAAACAGTTTTAATGTTGCATTGATTCAGCTAAATGAATAAAAGTTCATCAATAATTTTACTTTGATTTGGATTCATGGCATGTGTTTCATACATGAATTTCTGTTTTGTGGTAAAATAAAACTTCAACTGTGAATGAAATGTTTCATACATCAAAAATCTTGATTTTAATGAAAAAATTCATAAAAATTGAAGGAATTGGTAGAATTAAAGCAGTTTGCGGACAAATTATTTTCTTGAAGTGGGATTTTTACTTTCTCTTATCCATATAGACCATATACAGGGCGATCAGTTTAAAAGAGTACCTGATGATTTTTCTTATTACCCTTAAATATGACGGATGTGGCAACTATTCTAACTCTTACGTACAATTGTTTGAACCTTGTTTAGGTGTGGGAGACAATTTCTAACACTGTTGGACTGTTACAACTTTATTTGTGGGGTAAAACAGAAATGGAGGCACACAATGTTACTTAATCTTGTCATAATTTTATTTATGAAAAACAAAATTTAATTCAAACATTTTACATTATAATTCCTACGTTACATTTACATTATCATAATCATTTTTACATTATCATTTCATAAGGTTTTCCAGAGAAGTCCTGCAAACAGTGAAGAATTAAACCAGATCATATCTGAACAAATCTGAACAAATCTGGTCAATAATACCAGCAATGCTGCAAAGTGTGCCAAAAAACTTGGTTCGACGTGTTCACGTTTGCATTCAAAATGGTCGCAAACATTTTTAACATTTTCTGTAAGGAATGATAATGTAAAAAAATTGAATTAAATTATGTTTTTCAAAAATAAAATTATCACATTATTAAGTAACATTGTGCTTCTCCATGTCTGTTTTACCTCACAAGCAAAGTTGTAACAGTCCAACAGTGCTAGAAATTGTCTCCCACAATTAAACAAGGTTCAAATAGTTACACATCAGTGTTAGAATAGTTGCCTCATCCGTCAGATTTAAGGGAAATAAGGAAAACCAACGGGTACTCTTTTAAACTGATTACCGTGTATATGGTAGAGAAAGTATTATTTTGGGTCAAATTTCAAAAACTGAGTTTTTGTTATATGTGCACGTTTTGAGGTTCCCTGAAACCAAAAATCATGTTTTTAGCGGCTGAACTGTTTGTGTGTGTGTGTGTGTGTGTGTGTGTGTGTGTGTGTGTCTGTTTGTCTGTTATCAAAATATCTCAAGAATGAGTAATAGCAGAAAGCCCAAACTCGGTATACAAAATATATATCATGTAGAGACGCTACACTATACTTTTCGTCGAGGTCAAGTGAATGCAGTAGTTTGAATTTAAATGTAAATATATAATGTTGAGAATTGTAAATCATTGTAAAATTTAGCTTACAAGAGATACGTTGTTAATGCCAACTATATATAATAATAATAATAATAATAATAATAATAATAATTGTTATAGAGAATGTTCTCAGTATTACTGAGGAGAATAAAGTTGGCATAATAAACATTCAATTTGAATTGATAAATAGAATAAGAAATTTTAAAATGGGTGATAAAAGGTAAATTAAAGTAGAAAATTTAGTTAAAAGATTGAAATACTACAAAACTGCATAAGTGCTTTTTCTACTATAAACGAAGTTTATTCACTGAGAAAAAAATGTGTGACTGACATCTAGAATCTAAATTGAGGCTCTTGTAAAAATAGTTCCATGGCATCCTTAAAAATTCTAGTTCCTATTGATAGCGAATTCTAAAAACCCCTATTAAAGTTCTTGATAGTTTTCCTATATTATGGTGGGGTCAATCTCATTTGAAAATCTCTATAAATAAATGCAAATGCAAGAGGCGAGTTTTAGTAACTATAATTTTGTTTTATAACTCAATTCTATAGAATATCAACGAAAATTTCTCGTAATACAAAGGATTCGTACTATTCATTATATTCATAATATTGTTTCACCATCCAGAACACTGTAGACTAGAAATTATCGATCATTTCTTCTATCCAGGTCATTTTTTTTACCTTATACTCATAACTCAGATATCTATATTTCTAGTTTAGGCATTTAGAAAATGGCTACTTATTCGTTGTAGAAGAAAGCGGTATATATATATTCCTCGGTGCGTGATTTAAAAATGAGGGTTAAGCCAACATAGGCCAAAGCATGTATATATGTAAGAATATATACGTTTACTGATAAACTCAAATGTAAATATATAATGTTGAGAATTGTAAAATTCTTATAAAATGTAGCTTTACAAGGGATGCATTGTTCATGCAAACTACACTAAAAAAAATAATTTCTAGGAACAAAGTTCAGAGTATTATTGACAAGAATAAAGTAGGCATAGTATACTTTCATTTTGTATTACTGAATAGAATAAGAAATTTTAAAATGGGTGAAAAAAAATTAAATTAAATTAAAAAATAGAATTAAAAGATTGAATTAATACGCAATTGTATAAGCGATTTTGCAGCTATAAACAAAGTGTACGTAATTTAAAATTCATTGTTAAACATACATAGGTCAAAGCATGTATATAAGTATGCATATTATATGTATACCTGTATATATATACACAAGATAAAATAACATGTTACAAAACCCGAAAAACATTCAAATTATATGCGCAAATGCAGCAGTTTGAATTTAAATGTAAATATATACTGTTGAGAATTGAAAAATCATAAAATTTAGCTTACAAGAGATGTATTGTTTATACCAACTACATTAAAAAAATAATTTTTATGGAGAATGTTTGCAATATTATTAACAAGAATAAAGTTGGGATATTAAACATTCAATTTATATTACTATATAGAACAAGAAATTTTAAAATAGGTGATAAAAATTAAAATAATAAATTGAATTAAATGATTGAAATAATACACAATTGTACAAGCGCTTTTACAGCTATAAACAGAGTGTATGTAATTTAAAAATAAAGGTTGTATATATATATATATATACTAATCTCTTTATTAAGAATACACATTTGCAAAAAATAAAGATACTTGGAACATGTATATAATTTATATTTTAAATAAAAAATGTTTCAAATACTTATCATAAAAAAACAATCTCTTTCAGGACAAAAAAAAATTGAAAACTGACATTTGAAATGGATAAAAACTTTTCTACAGCAGAAAAATATCACCGAAACACATACTGAGTTAATTCTAGTAAGTGACTTCATGTCTCCAGTCTCTGAAGTCACGTTCAACAAGATTGACCTAAAAAATACTGATCAAAAGAATCAGTTTATAAAATAAAGACTTTTATCATCCAATTTCAATGAAACATCTTTGAAATCGAATATCATATTTCTATTAAATATTATTGCACTATCATAACAAAAAAAACTCGAAAATAACGTTAGGTTTAATTTGTTTGATTAGAGATATTAAACACTAATATATTTAGTATACAGCATAAAAAGATTATGCAGCATATTATAGTATTAGTATTTTACTTTAAATACATTGACAAAAATTGCCGCAATCATTGTTCTTAAATATATATATATATATATATATATATGCTCGTAAAGCTGTTATGACTTTTTTCTCGAAGAATGGAAGTGACCGTTTAATAAATAGTCAAAATTCTGAATTTTCAAGCAATTTGTTAAAAATTTAGGTACTGGACATTTTCTTGAGAAAGAAAGCTGGAAGTATAATTTTGTGAATATTTATGAAATATTTTATACAATTGCGAAAAATATTTAAAACTCTAAAATCGAATAATTTTGTGAATATCTCACTTAAACGCGTGTTATTTGAAATGTTGTATGATGATATTTTTAAAAACGGAATTTTATTTTTCTAATTTGGGACTTTTATATGCAGAGTCATTTTTTTTAAGTATATGGTCATGAATAGAATGTATGACCTAAAAAGTACTAGCATGTCATTAGAAAACATTTTGTAATTGGAAATATAACGCTGATGTTAATAGATTGAAGGACAAGCTACAATACGTAATGGAAAATTGCTTTTCAAGCACTCCAAACGTCACGGACTTCTTCCATTGGACTATTTCTCAAGTTACATATTTATTACATTTGCAAAAAAAAAAATTATTGAACTTATTATAGAAGTATCAAATGAAAATGAAAGTTGTCGAAAAATACACATCCGCATAAAAGAAAAGTTTGAGTATTTCACGTGTAGGATTTTTGTTAGAGATTTCCTTTCTAGTAATGTGTAGGGATTGTAGCTTTTTTTTTTTAGTATTTTGCCTGCAGTTCTAGTAAAGATCTTAATCGTTAAATACTAATTTGAATAGCTTCCTTGATGAGTACCTCAATTTACGGGATTTTGATTTGTTTTAGCTGGCTTGAATTTGTGTATCATATGTATATACATATATATGAAGTAATAAATAATTAAATAAATTAATAAATCAAACACAGGAAGTCACTTAATAAAATTTAAATATTATTTTATTGAATATATATATATATATATATGTATACCGCTTTAATCTAGAACGACTAAAGGACCATTTTCTAAATGCCTAAACCAGAAATATAGATTTCCGAGCTATGCGTATAAAGCACGCCAATAAGCTGAATAGACAAAGTGATTGAAAAATTTTAGTCTATACATTTGTAGATGATGCAACAATATAATGAATACTATGAATATTATGAATCCTTTGTATTGCAAGAAATTCTTGCTTGATTTTCTAGAATTGGGTCATAAACCAAGATTATAGTTGCTAAAACTCACCTCTTGTATTCTCATTTATTTGCAGAGATTTTTAAATAAGTTTGAACTCGATAATATAGACAAACGCACTAGAATTCTAATTGGTGTTTCTAGAACTCGCTTTCGAAGGGGACTATAATTTATAAAGATGACATGGGACTTTTTTTTCTATAGCCACTATTTAGATTCTAGATGTAAGTTACAGAATTTTTTCTAAGTGTATTTTAATAAGTTTACTTTGCACAAATCTTAATGAAATTGAATTGTATTATTCATATGCATAAAAGAATGTTTTCTATTAAATATTGTATTATTAGCAATAAGATTTACAGGGCCACACAAAAATTATCATTTACATTAAGGGTTATTAGTGAAAAATTGCTGTAATTACATTTTCATTTTCATTAAGCATTTTTAACACTTTCTAACAATTATTTAAGTGTGATTATGATTTTAATTAGTGTATCTGTCTGCCCGACTGTCCTTCGATCTATCTGTCCGTCTGCCCGTCTCCAGAGTCTGCAAATATTTTCAGAATTTCTTAGAAATGATATATGTTATTCAAGTTCACTATGGGAAGTTCTATATATAAAATTACGTTGTCAGGAACTGTACAACTAGATTGTGTGCAGGGACACCCAAAATATGCCAGTACATTCCATGTAAGAAGAAACATTTTTATACATCACAATTCAATAGATTTATACTGCAAAAACCATAAAGAAATTAGTATTTATTGTTCATGTTCTAAAATAATATTTTGTATGAAATATGATATGCTTAGCTTTTAGATTTACTGGGCTACACGGAAATATTCAGATATATTAAGGGTTGCATTTCCGTTTGTGTTTCCACTTTTAACACTTTTCAGCAATACACGAGTGTTTAGAAATTCAATTATTATATCTGTCTACCTTTCTGTCCTTCTGCTTGCCTGTTATGTGATAAGATAGGCAAAGAACAAACGGAACAAGGTTATACTGTATAACGATTATGTGCAGTTGGAAAATGTTAATAATCAGTGCGTAACGTATTATTTTTCGTTTATTATTATTATTTTTAAGTGGCATTAATGAACTGAATAGAACTATTTTGTATAGAAAGCCGCCCCTCCCACACCCCAAAGAATATCAGAGTATGTCATTTTTATAAATCACATTTCGATAACTTTCTACTACAAAAATCATAACGAAATTTACATTTTTTGTTACTAAGATAAAATATAGCTTTCTGAAAAATAGTATGACCTTAATTTTCCAATTTTTGTCCGTTTTGTAATAATTCAGGCAAAGAACATTGAAGGTTGTACGGAACAACGAGTATATACAGTTGGAAAGTATTAATAATTAATGCGTACCGCATGATTGATTGTTCTTGTTTTACATACGTATATGAAATATTCTAATACTGTGTCAAATATTGTGAATGATATGTTTGTTGCATGTATATGTGTTACAGAATATTGTCATAATTTTTGTGGTTAATATGGTATATCGTGTAATCTTCTGTGTGTAGCTTGCGTGTGAGATGTATATTATGAAATGTATATATTATCTGAATTATATATTTATTATATTATATCTAAAAGGGTATAAATACCCTTATTAAACTGTTACATATATATATATTTGATACATATGAAGTTAATATGTATATATATATATATATATATATATATATAATATGAATATATGTTATATATGTTATGTATTGCTTTTAGTTAAGTTTGTTGAGAATGATATTATTTATTATGCAAAATGTCGCGCATAAATATTGAGCATAAAAAGTATTTATATGATAATTTAAGTAAATGTATACTTATAATTTTACATACATTATTAATACAATTTCAGTATTATACGATTATTAATAATTGAGAATATTAATATTAATAATAATAAAAATAATATTATATAATCATTTATAATTATCAGTATTATTTAAAAATATTAATACAATTTCAAGCATATAAAATATTTACTATATTTAACTGCTTTAACATTAAACAGAATTTGTGAACAACGCATAATTAATATCTTCATTTTCATCTTATTATCTTAAAATATTAATTCATTTGAAACTTTAATTTCATAATTTAATCGTCTTTTTTTTTTTTTTAACGTTCTCTTTATATATGCGAGTTCTTGTTTCAATTTATTCATAATGTTTCCTTTATTGCTTCTGAAATCTAAGCTTTTGTTAAGTTCTTTTGTGTATTTTATTCGGTTTCTTTCAATAGATTAAAATTCCGTGAATACAACTTTTATATTACCCTGCACTCATCCAACTAATCTTGAAAGAGGATTTTACTTGTCTATTTTTCAAGTCACGTTCTGCTAGAGTGACCGGGAAAATGCGGATCAAAGGAGTTCATTCGTATTTGAGGAATTGATAAAAAAAAAAAAAAAATCTAGGGAGAATTATCACAGAACTGCAGCAAACAATTCTTATCAAACTACAATAACGAAGAATATTTATTTCTATATAGTACATTAGACGTGTATTGTGTATATTCAAATTTATTGAAGATATTCATTAAAGTTATTCCTTAATATCGGTTTTTTATTTAATCATCATAATAAATAGATTTTGATTTATAAATTTAATTTTAAAGTCAAAATTATCGAGAAAAAATTATTATTATTGTTATTATTGTTATTTTAATTGTATAAATAATTTAAAAAAATTTTAGTACATATAAAAACATCTCTCAGATTACTTTGCTTTTGCGTTATACTCTGTCCTTATTATAGTACAAAGATGATCGTAAACTTAGATATCGGAGTATGATAGCTTATTTATTTAATAATTGGAAGAGAAGCGCTGTTTCGCAATATCGCTAGAGAGTCCCCCAAAATTTCCAAACACTTCGATAATCGTGACTGAAACAACAACACAGTTGTTTTTTCCAAACCATCGCTCAACTCGAGACGCAAAGCAGGTAAAAAGATTTTGGGAATACAAGTGATATCAACGTAAGTAATGCTTGCTCATCCTACCTGCGGAAGAGTAGCCCGATTCGACACAGGGCGAAAACAGAAAAAACTTAGCCGAATTCAGCGCCCTCTACCAAAACAGTGGTCATTGGCTGACAATAGAAAACAATTCTAGTGCGAGGACTTTGTGAAATACCCTGTCAGAGAAAGCTGAAAACCAGCAAGCTGAAATACTCCTGGGAAAGTTTCTTCCTGTGTGAGCCTTGCAGAACCATCTCACCAGACAAAACTGCAGGTAATGTGTAGGCAGAAAATTCGGTGAATCAAGGGGACAAAAGGCCGAAAAGGTACAATTACTTTTGAGAGAGACAAATTAAATAGACTCTTGAAGAACTGCAACATTGTAATGATTATGGCTGAAACTTTCTTGAGCTTAAGTTTTTAAAGACAAGTACACTCATACCCACGCATACGCATATATATATATATATACATATATATATGTATATATATATATATATATATATATATATATATATATATATATATATAGTAGCGGGCCCTTGCTTCCTGCAACCGCTGACTTCAAAACTGCCGAGTTTCCCTTTACTATTGACGGAGAACGCAGAATCTTAGCGGAAGAATGTAGCTGTGACGTGAGACAGACGCCATTTCCGGAACACACATTTCCATCGATGGAGCGGAGAGCTTTTGCCGGGAGAGTGGAGACGACGTTTGACGTTTAAGACGAGGAGACGCATAAATTTTCTTCGGTGGACGACGAAAGTCTTCTGGAAAGAGGATCTGTACTAGATTGTGTATTTTCGAGTGAAATCAGAAGTGAACTGTGTAACCCCTTTTTTTTGATAAAACTGAGAACTTCGATTATTTAGATATGACTTTCCAAGTGGCCATTCAATAATAATTTAAACTACAATACTGTAAATATTTGTACAAAGTACTTTAATTTTCTATTACTTTTTAAATGATTAATAATTAAGTGAATTATCAGTTTCTGTTTTAAAAGCCCACACCAATCGGCCATCCCACAAATGTCAGAAGTGGGATGGAACGTCAATTTTAATTTGGCGTTGATTTTAATGGAACGTTAAAAAAAAAGAACTGTCTTGATCATTAATTGAACTGAACATAAACTTTTTATTGACTGAACTTTTAAAAAACAGTGTTGAAGTTTCTTCGCATTCTTAATCATGCTATGAACAGTGGTTATAATACAAAATTTTACTCCTGATCTGGAATTCATGTTGGACGAATAAATATTTAAAGTGTGTAGTGATGTATCATGATCGACAGAAATTCGAGCACCTATTAAATCTACTTGTACAAAGTACTTTAATTTTCTCTTACATTTTAAATGATTAATAATTAAGTGAATTATCAGTTTCTGTTTTAAAAGCCCACACCAATCGGCCATCCCACAAATGTCAGAAGTGGGATGGAACGTCAATTTTAATTTGGCGTTGATTTTAATGGAACGTTAAAAAAAAGAACTGTTTTGATCATTAATTGAACTGAACATAAACTTTTTATTGACTGAACTTTTAAAAAACAGTGTTGAAGTTTCTTCGCATACTTAATCATGCTATGAACAGTGGTTATAATACAAAATTTTACTCCTGATCTGGAATTCATGTTGGACGAATAAATATTTAAAGTGTGTAGTGATGTATCATGATCGACAGAAATTCGAGCACCTATGAAATCTACTTAAATTAAAATAACAAGGCATGTGTTGTTCCTGTTCTGCAAAGGTACGTCAACTTTTATTTTTATTGCATGATGATGTCTTTGGGGGATATTCCTTAAATAGGTATTGCACTAGGACAAGAAAAATATAATAAAATTAAAATTCTGCATCGGTTTTTATTCGATGACAACGGTGATCGGAAAAACAGATGCAGAATAAAAAAGTTTACAGGATTCACTTTCGCCGTTGGCGATGAAAACTATATTCAGAAACAAAAAATTATACGTGATAACTTTTGTTTGAAAGAACTTATCACAATCAGTAATTTATTAAATGTCTGTTTTGACGGAACGAAAGAAGAGTTACGTGACAGATTACTGTCAAAATTATGTGATATTGAATCATTAATAGATAAAAATTCTGAAAATGAATCGAGCAGTGAATCAGAAAGTGAATCGAAAAGTGGCGATAGTGACGTCACGAAAATGGATTCCTCGGTGCAATGCCATAATGATAGTGATGATGATAATGTTATTAATGATTATGATAAAGCTAAAAAAAGTAACATTAATTGTAGAAATAGTAAGAATTCCGGAACTCATGGTGCAGTTATATCGTTTAATGATTTCGAGAACAATATCTCCAAATTTAGCGGTGAGCCGCATGAAAATATAATTGAGTGGTTCACTGAATTTGAAGAAATAGCAGATATGTTTAATCTTAATGAACTACAAAAAATTATTTTTTGTAAACGATCTTTGAGCGGAAACGCTCTGTTATTCATTAAATCTGAGAAAGCGCTATTGACATACAAAAAATTAAAAAAAGCGCTTATTGATGAATTTAAAATTGAAATTAATTCCGCCTCATTGCATGATATATTAAGTAAAAGGAAAATAAGAGGCGATGAGTCCGTTACCGAATATTTCTTTAAAATGCGTGAATTATGTAAAAACGGGAACATTAATGATGCCGCAATAATGCACTATGTGATCAAAGGAATTAATGACAGATCTGAACATAAAATTATGTTGTATGGGGCTAGAAACTTGCATGATTTCAAAGAAAAAATTAAATTACATGAAATATTTAAGAGAGATAATGATAAAAATAAATTTAGATTTGATGAAGTAGATAATGCAAAACTGAAACCTGTACGATATAACGTACATGAAAAACTTAGTCCTAAGAGTGAAGTAAACAAACTTTGTTACAATTGTGGTGATAAAAACCATTTGTCTAGAGACTGCCCTCATAGAATGAAAGGTTTTAAATGTTTTTCCTGTAAACAATTTGGGCATAAGAGCTCGGAATGTCCGGGTTCAAAACCCGAAGTTGAGGCATTGTGCATTGGCGTAAATCAAAACATGAATAAAACTATACAAATTAACAATGTAAATTTTACTGGAATTATTGATACAGGAAGTGAAGCAACACTGTTGCGCAAAAATGCGTTTAACAAATTGAATGTTAATAGATTAAATCCTATGAGTACTACTTTGAAGGGGATCGGGAAAAGTTCCATAAAGCCGTTAGGCTCATTTGATGCTGATTTAAAAGTTGATGATTCTGAAAGTAAAACTAATGTTGTAAACAATGATGTAATACCCTACGACGTAATCCTTGGCATGAATGTGTTAATGTTGGGTGAAACGACAATAAATGAAAAAGGTATCTTTACAAAAAATAAATCTAGCTCACTTGAAGTAAACTTAGTAACAGTTCTTCCAATAAATGCATATAAAATTGAAATTAACACGAATGTTACTATTGATGCTCCCATTAACTGTAAAAATAAAATTTTTGAGAAATCCCCAGAAATAAATGAAACATTAACTAGTGTTGGAAAATGTAAAAATAAAAACCCTCAACCTGTTATATTGTCTAAAAAATCATTAGAATCTTCCGAAAAAGCCGTAAGTGAAAATGATGACGACAACGAGAATGACGAAAGTGATGACGATAAGAAGATGCTTTTAGAGGACGATAATAGTGTAGATGATGACAGTGAGGAAGAGGAGGAGCCTCGACGAAAGAAACAAAGTCAGACGAATATTTTCCAAATAGATGATGACAGTGAGGAAGAGGAGGAGCCTCGACGAAAGAAACAAAGTCAGACGAATATTTTCCAAATAGATGATGATAGTGAGGAAAAGGAGGAGCCTCGACGAAAGGAACGAAGTCAGACGAATATTTCCCAAATGAAATCGCTAAATCAAGAAAACACTTATTCGAAGAAAGACGAAGAACGAATCCTACTTGAAAAAATTTCGCAGTTAGCCGAAGAGCTGAAAGAGTTGAAGGAAAAAGTTGAAGAAAATTCCAAACTCTTTAAAAGAAAGAAATTGAGAAAAAAGCCATTCACGATAGATCCCATAGATTGTAAAAGACTGAATATCCCAAAAGAAGAGACTGCCGGTATAAATTTGAGAAAATTGTTCATTTCATCACTTCCATTGAAGACTACAATTAGTGAAATGGCTGCATTATTTCCCAAAGCTGTACAGTTAGAAGTTTTCCCTGCATATAAAAGTACTTCTGTAGACTTTATGACCGAACAATATGCTGCAGAGGCCTTAAAAGACACTAAAACTGAAAATGATCAATTAGAGGTTAACTTTGAGTCCCACAGTAAAGATTTGCGTAAACATGACAAAGAACAATTTATCAAAGATAAAGAGAAAAATAAAGCAAAATATAAATTGCGTAGACTACCACCAAAAACTGTTGAAATGGGCGACCAAATTGCCATTAAACCAAAACTGATGTACTTTTGTAACTGTAAGACTGCAAAAATTAAAAATGAAAATATTGGTGATGTGATTAGAGATGGATGCCATGAAGGCCTCCATTGCACATCCACTCATGCCAAATTCCTCAAACGTGGGATCACTTAACTTAAAAAAAAAAAAAAAAAAAAAGAATATCAAATTTGTATATGAACTGTAAATAAGCTTGTTATTATTTTGTGTTGCTTTTGTGTTTGTTTTTTCTTTTTGTATTTTTCAGTGTGGCCGCCTGGAGGACCAGTCGACGCAGGATGGCCGAGAATATAGTAGCGGGCCCTTGCTTCCTGCAACCGCTGACTCCAAAACTGCCGAGTTTCCCTTTACTATTGACGGAGAACGCAGAATCTTAGCGGAAGAATGTAGCTGTGACGTGAGACAGACGCCATTTCCGGAACACACATTTCCATCGATGGAGCGGAGAGCTTTTGCCGGGAAAGAGTGGAGACGACGTTTGACGTCTAAGGCGAGGAGACGCATAAATTTTCTTCGGTGGACGACGAAAGTCTTCTGGAAAGAGGATCTGTACTAGATTGTGTATTTTCGAGTGAAATCAGAAGTGAACTGTGTAACCCCTTTTTTTGATAAAAACTAAGAACTTCGATTATTTAGATATGACTTTCCAAGTGGCCATTCAATAATAATTTAAACTACAATACTGTATTGCACAAAGTACTTTAATTTTCTATTAAATTTTAAATGATTAATAATTAAGTGAATTATCAGTTTCTGTTTTAAAAGCCCACACCAATCGGCCACCCCCATATATATATATATATATATATATATATATATATATATATATATGTACGTGTACGTGTGTGAATATGAATACTGTCACATTACTTTCAAATATTTAACTTAATTATTACAAAATATTTCTCGAAAATTTGTATAAATCGTGCTCCTACACATATTTGTAGGAGTTTAAATGCGGCCCGACTAATCACTGTTTTAAGTACACAGGCAAATGGTGTGTATTCCTTTCAGAACATGTTGTTTAAAGAAGTGAGGACTTTGAAAAAGAAATTATTGTCAAGTGCAATCAAAACAAATCCTGTTTCAATTTGGCATTTGATATCTGAAAAGGGCATTCAAAAAGTAAGTTATACTTGTTCTCCTGCAATTTGCAAAACAACACGGATCTTGAGCATACGATTATTGAGTTCCACGGCTACCAAACGGTAGTAGACTAGGTCCAAAAGTTGAAAATTCATCTCTGTAAAGTGCAAGAAGCATTTCATGTAACAATTGAGATCTGCTTGTTGCCAAAGCGAAAGGTGGACAGGAAGTCCGGTATCCAAGATGGAGGCCAAAACTCTATTGCCCTATATCTCCCTCATCCGTTGGCTTAAAATAATGATTTTAACGTCTACTTAAGGGTTTTAGTGGATGCCAAACACATGACGATGCTCAAAATGTATTTATCTTAAGTTTAAGAGTGAATGGGATCCAAGATGGTGACTAAGATGGCCGTTGTTCTACTTACGTGCACTCCATTCGTCTTGTTGTATTTTGGAATAGAAAATCAATCAGGTATATAGTTTTTAGTTATTGAATGTGTATTACGTAAAATACTGTGTGTGTTATGTTTCTAAGTAATGTTTTACCCCTAACAAAAAACAATTTGGTAAAAAAATTCTGTTACTGTAGGTAGTCACATTTAGCATTTTTAGTTTATTTTTGTGATATACTGTTTTTTTTTTTTTTTTTTTTTTTTTTTTTTTTGCAAGATAAGGCGTTTACGGTGTTCTCTTTAGTTCATAAGGCTAACGTCTAGCCACAACGTATGTAATAACCTGCCAGAAGAGAAAATGTTCGAAGGACAGTTTATCAGATTTGACGAATAAAGGCTATTCATCGTTCTGTCCGATACATTTGCATTTACCTTATCCTAATTGTTAATTTGTTTTATGTGAGTCATCTCAGTAGTTTAATAGTTTATTTTTCATGCAATTTCATACTATTTACATTACAACGATCCCTAAAATGCAAGATTATATGAAAGATTCTGCTCTATTCTGTTCTATTGATAATATGTTAAATTTAGAATAACTTACGAAATTTTCAAATAAAAATATTTTCAATCAGAGATGTTCAAGCTAGAATCATATATAAAATTTTAAAAGTGGTCTGACAACTTCATGATGTAAATATTCTTCAAAATAAGCGTTTATATGAAAATTTGTCCTATTCTGTCCTCTTAAGAAAATCCTATGTTTTCAATAACTTACAAAGTTTTTAATTATAAAATTCATAGTCAAAGATTTTCACCACAGTATCTTAAATGATATTTTAAAAGAAAAGTTATCTGACATCTTTACGATGAAAATTTCACTAAAAATAGACATTTATAAAAAAATCTGCAATATTCTGACATGTTGAGAAATTCTTAAATTTGAAATTACTTACGAAATTTTTAAACTGGAATGTTCATAGTTAATTATGTTCATCCCAGCATCATAACTGATATTTTAAAGCTGGTTTGACAGTAAAAGTGTTCAATTTAATAAACGTTTAAGTGAAAATTTGTCCTAGTCTCCCATGATGTGAAAATCGTAGATTTCGAATACCTTACGAAGTTTTTAAATTAGAATATTGCAAATCAAAAGGGTTCAATATTTTAAAACTGGTCGGACCGCTATGCAATCAACTGCTCTTGAGATATCGGGTACACAGACTAACACACTAACAATCTAACACACTAACAAACTAATACGCAAACAAACTAACAGATAGTCTAAAGATGGTCACCATGTCAATTGTCTTATTTTCAGTTTCCTCACACCTCAAAACAAGGAAAAAAAAAACAGAGTTTTGGCCGCCAACTTGGATACTGGACTTCCGGTCCACATTTCGCTTTGGCAACATGCAGATTCATATTTAGCGGGGTCTAATTTCCGTAGAAATGTTGTTTCCCCAACTGTTACATTAAATACTTCTTGCGTTGTTCTTTTCTGAAAACGTGTCTAATCTATAGCAATTTCATTCGAATGGTGGCAATTGTTGATGCGCAGTACTGGAAAACGCGTTAACTAGAAACTTGCTCCAATAATGAAGTACTTGAAACAGTATGGTTTTTATGATCAAAACGTGGCACGAGTACCGAGATACATCAGTGAAATATCGTAAGTGCATGGGACACATGAAATATATTGTCCAGCCATTGTGGAATGGTGACAGTAGTTCAAAGACAGTCGCAGACTTAACCAATGCAAAAAAGGACTACCGTCAACGGTCTGCAAATTAGACATGTTGCCGTGGGTGGAAGTCATTTTTTTAAGTAATCGCATAGTACACATTGCACATGAATTGCAATATCTACTGGCAGTGCTCTTTCCACCAGTGCGTTTCTAAACTGGCTCCAGCACCAAGGAGCAAGTTTATATCGGTAGGACATCTAACAATTAGTGCAAATTTCTGAGAAATGCCTGCATCAACTGGCAGTCTATGTAGAGGAATAGTGTGCTATATGTATGTCATAATGTATTGAAACAGTCTTCTCAATAAATTGTTTTTCACCTGCATTGTTGAAATGTAACTTACTTTTTGAACGAGCTAGTATTTTGATGAATTATGAAAAGAGTAAATATATCTATATTTTCCATGCATAAAAAGTCAGGGAAAAATTGAATTGGATAGATGTTATAAGATATCATGATGTTATGTAAAGGTATACTCCAAGGTAAGAACCTGTATGTTGTTCAAAATGGTGAGTATGAATTAAAGGCGATTGTCTACTCTAGAAACTTAGGCCTCAAAATATTGACCTTTGTTGTGAGATATTTCTAAGGGATTCTAGTCCATATCAATGTAAGTTTCCGAATAAAATATAAAAAATTCCAAACGGTTAGACTGACTAGCAGAATTAGGGTGCATACCCAGCGTTCACTGTCTACTAATTCAGAGAGCGGAACCTTTCGGCCACCAGTACGGCTCAATAAGAGGCATATGTAATTGAATGAGATACTCAGATCCCTTGACATATAGTTTACTATGCAGCTGTAAGAGATTGGATTGTTTTATGCATCAATATGCCCGATTTATATAGATCGAATTCTCGCGAAAGTGTTTGAAATAGAAAAAATACTTGTAGAAAATCCAGCTTGATCCCCTGACTTAAATCCAGTGGAGAACATCTAAGATATTCTTGGATAACGTTTAGCTACGAAAGCAATACACCTGTTGTTTATCCATGATCAGAAAATTTAAATTGAAGTGGAATAGAATTTCACCTTTGTCGAGAACATCATCGTATCCATGGAAAATAAGTTTGTAATAATCTTAATCATTCGAGGGAAGTACTCACGATATTAAAAAATTCTCTGTAAAAATTCTTAATTGAAAATCTTCTTTATTGAACTTTATTGTTGTCATTTTGCAGCATTGCTTTTTCTTATTAAAGGCCTTTTTCAAATATAATTGAAGATAGAGGATACGCCTTTATTATCCAAGAAATTTTTTTTTTGAATTAACAATGGAGTTAGTCTTTACCTAGCCTAAATGTTCAAGAAAATCTACTGGATTTCTTATCTAAAATTTCATTGTAAAAATAAACAGGGGTATTAAAACAATCTAGGGGAGATAGGGCTAGTTGACATATATTTTATTTTATTTATTTACTTATTTCTATTTATTTCTATTTATTTATTTATTTATTTTATTTTGTTTATATTCATATATATACATTATGAAACACTTGGAAAAGTTTTGATGCGTATATTTAAAAGATTAATTCTTTGGCTACAAAATCATGTGAGACCCATCAATTAAATGTTTGTTTAAGCGTCTTCCAAAACACTTTTTCTAAGAGCTTGTAACCAGTCCAACTAACTCTGCACACGGGGTTAGTGAGCACAGGCAGACACATACAATGACATAACGTGATATGAATTAAAAAAAAAAAAAAAAAAAAACTTAGGCAGCACGCAGAAAATTTCAAGAAAATTCTTTTTTTTAACTAAGATATTTTATTCTAATAATTCTTTACTGAAAATTTCATCTTAAATACGTGACAAAATAATAAATTCATCAAGTAAAATAAATTTTCATTAGTATTATAGCTACTTTTAGTTATTCAAATAGAATAAAATGAATGTTTCAATCAACGTAGGAGTTATGTGTTCGTTTCTTTGAAGAGGATTTTTCAATTTTTGCAAAATTTTACTTTGGTCGTACAAAAAAGGAATAATTCTCGTCTGGCTTTCTCCATTTTTTCTTCTTTCTGACCATGGTGAACATGCGAATTTAATTGTATCAGTGTCGGCGATTTTCCTAAGATACAAACGGGATTGTTATTTCATCAAAATAAAGTCAATTATTTCGTATTTAGAATGATCAGGAGGCCTTTGATTTTATGAAGGATTAGTTGTTGGTCTTGTTTTATGGGATCTTTTAGCACCTTTTTCTGGTTCTCTGGAAATTGTAGGAATATTCAAATGAAAACTTTCACCATCGTCTTGGCAGGAGGGTAGGAGTAAATACACAGAATTTAAACTATTATTCAAGAAAAATGAAGCTATAACATAGCTATGTTAATGTTATAGTTATGTCATGGCCCACACAAAATTTCTTCTATATATACGCCTATGTAAATTTACGCAAAACAAATTAATTATTAAATTATAATTAATTAAAATTATTTTTCGTGGTGAATGCAGACAATTTTTCTCAAAGTAATATAATACTAAATATTCAAAGAAAGTCAATTTTGTACAAAAATGAGAATTTTTTTTTTTTTTTTTTTTTTTTTTTTTTTAATGAAAAAAATTCAGTAACTTCATTTTAAATTACCACAGATCTATGGTTTAACCAACAAAATCTTTAGAAAAATACACATACTGAAAATTGCCACCCCCGGAGGTGATACTTCCCACCACGGCTGGAATTAATGTTCCTATATGCACACACATTTTTCCTAGTTTACTATCACTGTTATCAATAATTAATATAAATTTTACAATCATACGTTAAAAATAACTTTCATTATGTACATTTATACGAAATTATATTCTATATTGCCATGTGAAAAAAAAAAGAAAAAAAAAAAAGATGAGAGCGCCTCCTGTTAAGCAATTAATCCCCAAATCTAATCGGTACTAGTTTAGGTCAATGTGCAACTAAATACCAGGTTTGATTAAACTTCATTCATTGGTTCGTGAGATGCAATGACCACAAAATTTATGATACCCACACACAGACACACACAGAGACAGACAGGTATTTTTAAAAAACAGAGTAAAATCGTATTGTAAATCCGTCGAAAATTGTAGTTTAAGAAATATCATGAATTCAACATTTTCTTCTTATAAATATGTAGAGAAGAAAGTAAAAAAATGAAACGGTAATTTTTCCTTCATGACGCTTCTAAAGAGGCTGAATTTACGGTAGATGGTGCACATACGCTCCTCGCTAGTAAAATGACAGCATTCTACTTCCGCTGTGACAGGAAATAGAAGCTTAGTGCCAACAAGCACTTTATGGCGACGAACTCCGGCCTCCCTTATTTCATATATGCATTCTAATGTCTAATATTATTTTAGCTTATTATTAGTGGGAGTATATTAGTAATTGATACTACATTTTCTTAAGTTGAAACAATCATTTTTTTTATTTCCATTGATAAATAAAACAATCTAAAAAATAAAATTACAGAATTATAACTGAAATTTTCGATTTGAAATTTTATTTTTCCGACTGTGTGAAAATAATGCCTGGACCGGGAGTCGAACCCCGGATCTTTGACTTACAAGGTCAAGGCTCTACCAATTGAGATATCCAGGCCGACAACAGGTCAGCATTACTCACTCAGACAACCTTTAGGCAGAAACCCTTGGTCTATCATGTAGATAGCTCGACAGAAATAAGCCGCAGGTAATGGAAAACACCATTAAACAATGGGAGAAAGAAATACAATTTTTATCAAAATCACTCAATCAACTGATTGGAAGAAAATCATATTTATTGAAATTTTATTTTTCCGACTGAGTGAAAATAATGCCTGGACCGGGAGTCGAACCCCGGATAAGATCCGGGAGATGAACCCTGCGGCTTATTTCCGTCGAGCTATCTACATGATAGACCAGGGGTTTCTGCCTAAAGGTTGTCTCAGTGAGTAATACTGACCGGTTGTCGGCCTGGATAGCTCAATTGGTAGAGCCTTGACCTTGTAAGTCAAAGATCCGGGGTTCGACTCCCGGTCCAGGCATTATTTTCTCTCAGTCGGAAAAATAAAATTTTAATAAATATGATTTTCTTCCAATCAGATGATTGTGTGATTTTGATAAAAATTGTAATTCTTTTTTAACTGAAAACAATTGTAATTTACAGAGACTCTGGATAAGCATATCAATAAATTTACAGACATTTTTATGGTGAATTTTTACACACCAGAGTGTGAAAAGTCTTCCTGCTAATGTTCGTAGATTGGAAGTGGCGGACTTATATTACACTCGTGGTCCTAATAGTTTGCAAAGTTCCCTAGTTTTTTTCTAAACTCACTTGAAGATATATAGGTCTTAAAAAAATCTTTTCGGAGATAATTCTATACAGACATAGTTTATGTGCAAGGCTTTAATCGAGCAACAGTAACTAGCATTATTTGCAACTCATTTTTACATTTATTCTATTTGTATAGTTATATAATAAAGAAGACGACTTAATATAGAATGCATGCTTTTATTATCGGTTTGAACTCTTAAGAAAAACTTTGAAGAAGGAAATATGCATCACCATTACCTAGATTTAAAAAGAAACCAACCTGTTTACAAGAATTTATGCCTTTAACGTTTCGCATAAACTTAAACGAAATTGAAGAAAAAAATCTAAGTGTCAAACATTTTTGTTTGAAATCTGTATAAAAAGAAGATAATTTCTGCCCATTCTTTTATGAAAGATAAAACATTTTAAAAAGAAATAAGGCGATGTGAATAATGAAACCATACTTCAGCAGGAAAATGCTTATGAATATTCATGAGTAGCTACTAAAAATTTACATTAATCTATTAAGTTAGAAGATACGAACTAAAGACATAAATAAGTTGGAATCATTTAAAACGATTTTTTTTTCTAAATTCTACTTGCGGCAAAATTTAATTACATTTTTCATAACAATGGGGTAATTAATTTACAGCACTGCCAGATTCGCTTATTAAACTTTACACTTCACTTTTCTTCAGTCAGAAAATGCAAATAAGTTTTGTAAATTTCCTTTTCAAGTTGATTTGTTTAAAAAAAAAAAAAAAAAAAAAAAGATGTTTTTAAAACTATTTGTAAAAATAATTGAGTTAATAAATTAATACATTAAATAAAATTATTTCCACTGTACTAAAACTTAAACTGCTTTGTATTACTTTGAATCTTTTGTAGATAGAAAATAGAACAAAGAAACTATGTATTATTTTTTTTTTCTTTTTGTTATTTTTCTATATGCTATAAGCAATTTTTTCCCCTTAAACTGCATATAATAGCATAATAAGGAATATTGCGTTCTTCAAATTTTTGAGTAAATGAAAGTAAATCGGGAAGACATAACACAGTTTCCAAGATTGGCGGTATTTTTTATTTTTTTAATAATTACGGAATGTATTTGTGAATAAAACCTATGAAACAACGATCTGTCTATTAGTTAAAATTTTTGGAATAGCTCAAATTGACTTTCCGAAAATTTAGTAGTTAATTTTCCTTTAAAATTTTAAATAAGAGAATATATCAGTAAATAAATAAATAAAAGGGGAAATAATAATAAATAAAATGTGTGAGTATTCTCCCCTTATAAAATTCCTATCCTTGCACAATATAACTGTAACGTATAATTATTCTTTCGTGAGTCCCTGCAAAAGAACTATAACAGGAAAGCATGCAAATGCGGTAATGATCATTCTGCAGTAAAATCCTAAAACATGTTTAATTTTCATTCATTTTTAAAATAATTTAACCTACTTCAGACTATTAGGTCCACTGGTCTTAATATTTGTAATTTCTTCCATGCGTCTCTGTAAAAATATTATAAGTAGTAGGCACATATTAATTTTCATGAAGATAACACTTTGCAAAGAAACAAATGTAAAATAAAACTTTTTTTTTTTTTTTTTTTTTTTTTTTTTTTCATTTTAAGAATTTAGCATTAATAAAAGAAATTTCAAGTAATTTGAATTCCTAAATTTTAATGTATAAAAATTATACGTTGTATCACTGTAAAAAAAAAAAAAAAAAAAAAAAAAAAAAAATACACTTATGAAAATTTAAATAGGTTTTTCGAAGATAACCTGTAATTCGATGGATAAGTTTGGTCTTAATCGAATGAGAAATTTAAATGCTATCGCACTTCAAATTATTTCAATCCATAGGCCGCTATGATAAAGAATTAGTCATTATACTCTTGTAAAATAGCTATAAGTCCTAAATTCTTACATAAAATAAAGCATTTAGACGCTATCGTGTTTACTCACACACTTACACACACGCGCATGCACATGCACGAATACATACGTCACCGAGGAATTAGTAAAAAACTTCAGGAATGTAAAAAAAAATAACGATTTTCACATAGCTCTATATTCCGCAGGAACGAGCATGCCTGGGAGCAAAACCAATTTGCTGTAAATGGGAACAGCGCAGATTTCTAAAGGTATATCATAAAATTTGAATATACTGCAGTTAGGTATGTTATGTATAAACTGTGTGTAAAAAAATACCAAAAACGAATGAAGGTGTTTTTCTCAATATTCGTTGCCAAAGGAGCAAAAATAAGGCCCTAACGTACATTTTAGTGCTATAAGTTATTTTACCCAATAAATAAAAGCGATTATTTTATTTATTTGTTTATTTATTTACTTATTTATTTATTTTACTTTTAGTAATTGTAATGTAGATTTAAATTTGTTATGTATAATTCAAAAAATAATCAAAACTTTTTCATAAAAAGTTATGTTATATTCATTTAATTATAAATGTTAAATGTTTCATTTAATTATAAACTTTAAAATCTTCTTCACACACTATAAAATTAATGAAAACACCACCGGTTTCGAAAATACGCATTGTTACTTGTTCAGGTACAAAACACGTGCCTACAACTACCTTTTGGAGGCAAAACCAAGAGTGCAGTCTTGCTTTTGTCTTCTTTTTAACATTATTTTAGTTCATTATTTGTGGGAATATATTAGCAATTTATACTATATTTTCTTAAGTAGAAAAAATCTTCTTCTTCTTCTTTTTTTTTTTTTTTTTTATTATTATTATTAAAAAATAAATAAATAAAATCTAAAAAATAAAATTACAGAATACTAACTAAAATTTCAATAATTTTTTAACTTAAAACTATTGTAATTTACAGAGACTCTAGATGAACACAAAGTATGTTTTGCAATGTCATTGTTATATAACATTATTATTATATTTATTCTATCTGTAAAGTTATATACTTATATACGTTTTATAATAAATTATTTATTTGTTTATTTAATATAATTTTAGTATAATTATTTATCACATTATAATAATATAATAAATTAATAATATAAAATAATAATAATATGCAACATAATAATTTATTTATTTATTTATTTATTTATTAGCAATGGTAATATATTTTTAAAGATAAATACAAGGAAGGTTTATTTAGTGTAACAAGATTTTTTAAAAACAATTACTGAATATTGTACAGTCAGCAAAGAAAAAATAAATAAATAAACTACCCCTCGACAAATTTTTATACAAATCGTCGTATAAGTATAAGGCTGACGCCGATCGATTAGTAATGCCATCTAGTTTACAATGGTATATATAGATTTTGTTTCGGGGGTCGACTGCATATTAAAACTTGCACCAGCATCATTGTTTTCAAATAGTAACACCCATTGTTATCAATTTGGGGAGAGGGGCAGATAGATATTTGGATAAAATCAGCATAGAAAAGGGTACAGTTTTCTCTTTTTTTTTTTTTTTTTTTAATTCTTATAAGCTGTCAAATATCTCAGGATGCTAATGTTAAATGCATAACACAGATATTAATTCCCATCTTCCCACAAACTTATTAAATTAAAATTTTATTTTTTTGTTTATGTGTTAGAATGAAGTGACCCAAACATATTTCATGCATATTTTTGATTAAAAAAAAACATAATTTTAATTACGGACAATATTAATAAATTCATGCTTGAAAAAAATTGAGTCATGGATCTCAGGAATATAAAGATGGAATAATAATAATAATAATAAAATGATGTTGGGGCTAAATTTAATATATATACAACCCCTAATCAAAATATATTTATAGCATTAATAACGAAACGATCGGCATCAGCTGCATTTTGTTTGCAATAATTTACGGAAATATTAGTCAGAGGCTGTCGTTATTCTTTTACTGACTGAATAATATAATTATAATAAACATTGAGAATTCTACAATATAATTATTATAAATATATATATATATATATATATATATATATTATTCGTTGACATGTTTAAAACTTTAAACATAAGTTTCATAAGAAATGACTTCAAAAAATTAGATTCAATAGATAAATATTCCGAGAAATTATAAAAATTAGGAAAACATGACAAATGTCCCTGGTGACTTGTAGTTTCAAATGAATTTTCAATTCAATTTCGCCAGCATGCTTCACGTTTCTGTTATGCGACCTTTCTGAATAATAAAAAGCTTTGAATACAAGAAAAAGTATGGTACCCTGCATTCGTAACAAACATTTGAAACTGCAAATTTCGTTCTTTTGTAACCTCATCACGTGTCTCTTGGTCATAAAGAAAACTTAAAAGCCATATGTTTTAGTTTCTTTGCATTAAATTTGGTTTTATTTTACATGTAGAGCTTCAAACAAACTAATTCATTAAGTTTTATTAGCTGTAGTTTTTTAAGTTTGAATAAAAATAAATGTTAAAATAAACTTGCTTCCGACAAACTACATGAATAATTTTATCAAAAAAATTTATTGTACTTTTCATTTCTTTTTATAGACATTCTTGTTTGGAGATTTTGAGTTTCTTCATATTCACTCCATAATATATATATATATATATATATATATATACCAATGCATCAAAACAAAACTTGATTACATAACTATAAAATCTCCATTTTATTATTTGCTTGAAATATAACACATTAACTCTAGATTATTTCTAAACTGATTTGGATATAATAATGAGAACTTCGCTAATTTGAGGTATAGATAGATTTGATAAATTTGTATTTTAACGATGAGTCACATTTCTGTCATTTATATAATATTGGTTATCCCATTCTTAAAAATAAATAAATAAATAATAATAATAATTTAAAAAATAAATAATTATTAATAAAGGACATAATTTGCATACTTAGAGAAATTTTTTCAACTAAATTTTATTGTATTAAACAAAAAGTAATTTTAAATCGATGGATAAAAATGAAAATTTTTTGTATTTTAACAAAGAATTTTAAAATTAAGATGTATAAAATAACTCAACTGGCTAACAGTGCATGGAAAATTTAATAAATTCTGCTCCTCGTTTATACTTAAGATAGAGTTAAGTACATTCAGGCTTCCAAAAGGCAATGGACTAAAATGTTTTTTGAAATGAATTTTGAAAAAAATTCGGTAAAGAAGAAAAAAAAAAAGCCGTATAATTTTTATGAGTCATTCATTCCATGACAAATTAACATAGCTAAAAACTTGACCCCTCTCAGATTTTTATGAAATTGAGCTCATTTATGTATTCTACTGAGAAATGAATGTATACCAATTAATAAGTACAATTATTAATGAATGTATACCAATTCCCTATCTCTTTTAGTTTTTGACATACAGGGCTGCAAAAATGGGTAAAAAATGCAAATTCCCGAAATTTTTCTACTACAAATGCACCTATATTTTCTTTGCTAATTAACTTAGAGATACAATATTGGTATCATTAGAAAGCTTATAATGCATGCTTTCAAAGTATGTATCACGTGTAAATATTGTTAAACATTTTTATGTTAAGTCAAACATTTTTGTCTTTTGACCTTCAATATCTCAAAAGTACATATTTAATTTTCTTTTAAAAATTATATGTTATTTTTACATTTATTATCTATAATTACTGTTAGTTTCACCATCAGAAACAACTGTTTTTGTAAAACGTACGTTATGTTAATATGGAAATACTGGTAGAGTTGCATTTTAATTTATAACTCAGTATCCCATGGCGTAACATTTTGAAACTTACATTAATTATAGATAATAAACCTTAGAATAACATATAATTTTTAAAAGAAAATTAAATATGTACTTTTTGAGATATGGAAAATCAAAAATCAAAATGTTTTACCTTAAAATGAAAATTTTAAAAAATATATACATGTGATATATCATTTAAAATCTTGTATTATAAGCTTTCTAGTGATACCAATTTTATATCTCTAAGTTAGTTAGGGAACAAAATATGCGTAAACATTACGTTCTAATATTATGAAAATACTGATTGAAAGTTGCATTTTAATTTATAACTCTGCATCACATGGCCTCCCATGTTGAAATTTACAATAATTATAGATTTATAACAACATTAAAATTAACATTTATTTTTTAAAAGAAAATTAAATATGCACTTTTTGAGATATTGAAGGTCAAAGGTCAAGTTCACTATCAAATGTTCCCTATTGAAAATGGAGTGAGTTCCTCTACAGGTTTGTGTACAGTGACACCCAAAATTATTGGAAATCATTCTGTACTATGGGAAGTATTTCTATAAACCATATTTTAATACCTTTTCTGTATACAAATCTTAATGAAATTGAAATATGTTATTCAAGTTCACAATCGGATGTTTCTTAAATAAAATGGAGTAAATACCACCACTGGTTTGTGTACAGGACACTAGAAAGTATTCCAAAGCATTGCGTTCTATAAGAGGTATTTTTTATAAACTAAATTTTAATAACTTTACGTTGCACAAAGCTTAAGGAAATTGAAATATGTTATTCATATGCACAAAAGAATGCTTTCTGTAGAATATAGTACGATTAGCATTAACATTTACAGGACTACACAAAAATCTTCATTAACATTAAGCAATATCATTGGAAATTTGCTGGCATTGAATTTTCGTTGACATTTAGCGTTTTTAACAATTTCTAACAATTTTTAAGTATGAATATGATATAAATTTGTGTATCTGTCTGTCTGTTCGTCTGTCCGTCTGTCTATCAATCTGTTTGTCCGAGTTCTAACTCCTGTAACTATTTATAGAATTTCTTGAAACTGATATATGTTATTCAAGTTCACTACCGCGGTTTCTCTATTAAAAATGCAGTGAATACCTCTGCTGGTTTGTGTACAGTGGCACCCAAAATCATTACAAAGCATTGTATTCTAAGGGAGGGATTTCTATAAACCATATTTTAATATTTTTATTGTATAAAATCTTAATGAAATTGAAATATGTTATTCAAGTTCGCCATTGGATGTTTCCTACGTAAAATGTTTAAATACCACCATCTTAATGAAGTTGAAACATGTTATTCATAAACACAAAAGAATGCTTTTTATAGAATATAGTATAATTAACGTTTGATTTACAGGAACACAAAAAATATTCAGTTTCATTAAGAGCTATTAATAAAAATTTTCTGGAATTGCACTGTCGTTTTTTACATTAAACATTTTTAGCACTTTCTAACAATTTTAAAGTATGACTATGATTTCAATTTGTGTATCTGTCTGTCCGATTATCTATGTTTCTATCTGTCTGTTTCCCGCCCCCAGCGTCCGTAAATATTTTCAGAATTCTTAAAAAATGTTATATATTAGTGAAGTTCACTATGGAATTTTCCATATTTAAAATGGCATTAATAGGTCTTGTTCCTGTACAACTAGTTTGTGTACAGGAACAACCAAACAAAATATTTATTGAAATTTTATTTTTCCGACTGAGTGAAAATAATGCCTGGACCGGGAATCGAACCCCGGATCTTTGACTTACAAGGCCAATGCTCTACCACTGAGCTATCCAGGCCGACATCCCGATCTGCATTACTCACTCAGACAACCTTATAGGCAGAAACATCTGGTCTATCATTTAGATAGCTCAACAGAAAATAAGCCGCAGGTAAAGGAAAACACCATTAAACAATGGGAGAGAAATACAATTTTTTTATTAAAATCACACAATTAACTGTGGAAGAAAATCATATTTATTGAAATTTTATTTTTCCGACTGAGTGAAAATAATGCCTGGACCGGGAATCGAACCCCGGATCTTTGACTTACAAGGTCAATGCTCTACCACTGAGCTATCCAGGCCGACATCCCGGTCTGCATTACTCACTCAGACAACCTTATAGGCAGAAACATCTGGTCTATCATTTAGATAGCTCAACAGAAAATAAGCCGCAGGTAAAGGAAAACACCATTAAACAATGGGAGAGAAATACAATTTTTTTATTAAAATCACACAATTAACTGTGGAAGAAAATCATATTTATTGAAATTTTATTTTTCCGACTGAGTGAAAATAATGCCTGGACCGGGAATCGAACCCCGGATCTTTGACTTACAAGGTCAATGCTCTACCACTGAGCTATCCAGGCCGACATCCCGGTCAGCATTACTCACTCAGACAACCTTATAGGCAGAAACATCTGGTCTATCATTTAGATAGCTCAACAGAAAATAAGCCGCAGGTAAAGGAAAACACCATTAAACAATGAGGAGAAATACAATTTTTTTATTGAAATCACACAATTAACTGTGGAAGAAAATCATATTTATTGAAATTTTATTTTTCCGACTGAGTGAAAATAATGCCTAACCGGGAATTGAACCCCGGATCTTTGACATACAAGGTCAATGCTCTACCACTGAGCTATCCAGGCCGACATCCCGGTCTGCATTACTCACTCAGACAACCTTATAGGCAGAAACATCTGGTCTATCATTTAGATAGCTCAACAGAAAATAAGCCGCAGGTAAAGGAAAACACCATTAAACAATGGGAGAGAAATACAATTTTTTTATTAAAATCACACAATTAACTGTGGAAGAAAATCATATTTATTGAAATTTTATTTTTCCGACTGAGTGAAAATAATGCCTGGACCGGGAATCGAACCACGGATCTTTGACTTACAAGGTCAATGCTCTACCACTGAGCTATCCAGGCCGACATCCCGGTCTGCATTACTCACTCAGACAACCTTATAGGCAGAAACATCTGGTCTATCATTTAGATAGCTCAACAGAAAATAAGCCGCAGGTAAAGGAAAACACCATTAAACAATGGGAGAGAAATACAATTTTTTTTATTAAAATCACACAATTAACTGTGGAAGAAAATCATATTTATTGAAATTTTATTTTTCGACTGAGTGAAAATAATGCCTGGACCGGGAATCGAACCCTGGATCTTTGACTTACAAGGTCAATGCTCTACCACTGAGCTATCCAGGCCGACATCTCGGTCTGCATTACTCACTCAGACAACCTTATAGGCAGAAACGTCTGGTCTATCATTTAGATAGCTCAACAGAAAATAAGCATTGACCTTGTAAGTCAAAGATCCGGGGTTCGATTCCCGGTCCAGGCATTATTTTCACTCAGTCGGAAAAATAAAATTTCAATAAATATGATTTTCTTCCACAGTTAATTGTGTGATTTTAATAAAAAAATTGTATTTCTCTCCCATTGTTTAATGGTGTTTTCCTTTACCTGCGGCTTATTTTCTGTTGAGCTATCTAAATGATAGACCAGATGTTTCTGCCTATAAGGTTGTCTGAGTGAGTAATGCAGACCGGGATGTCGGCCTGGATAGCTCAGTGGTAGAGCATTGACCTTGTAAGTCAAAGATCCGGGGTTCGATTCCCGGTCCAGGCATTATTTTCACTCAGTCGGAAAAACAAAATTTCAATAAATATGATTTTCTTCCACAGTTAATTGTGTGATTTTAATAAAAAAATTGTATTTCTCTCCCATTGTTTAATGGTGTTTTCCTTTACCTGCGGCTTATTTTCTGTTGAGCTATCTAAATGATAGACCAGATGTTTCTGCCTATAAGGTTGTCTGAATGAGTACTGCAGACCGGGATGTCGGCCTGGATAGCTCAGTGGTAGAGCATTGACCTTGTAAGTCAAAGATCCGGGGTTCGATTCCCGGTCCAGGCATTATTTTCACTCAGTCGGAAAAATAAAATTTCAATAAATATGATTTTCTTCCACAGTTAATTGTGTGATTTTAATAAAAAAATTGTATTTCTCTCCCATTGTTTAATGGTGTTTTCCTTTACCTGCGGCTTATTTTCTGTTGAGCTATCTAAATGATAGACCATATGTTTCTGCCTATAAGGTTGTCTGAGTGAGTAATGGAGACCGGGATGTCGGCCTGGATAGCTCAGTGGTAGAGCATTGACCTTGTAAGTCAAAGATCCGGGGTTCGATTCCTGGTCCAGGCATTATTTTCACTCAGTCGGAAAAATAAAATTTCAATAAATATGATTTTCTTCCACAGTTAATTGTGTGATTTTAATAAAAAAATTGCATTTCTCTCCCATTGTTTAATGTTGTGTTCCTTTACCTGCGGCTTATTTTCTGTTGAGCTATCTAAATGATAGACCAGATGTTTCTGCCTATAAGGTTGTCTGAGTGAGTAATGCAGACCGGGATGTCGGCCTGGATAGCTCAGTGGTAGAGCATTGACCTTGTAAGTCAAAGATCCGGGGTTCGATTCCCGGTCCAGGCATTATTTTCACTCAGTCGGAAAAATAAAATTTCAATAAATATGATTTTCTTCCACAGTTAATTGTGTGATTTTATTAAAAAAAAAAAAAAAAAAAAAAAAAAAAATGCCAATACGTTGCGTTTTAGGACAAAAAAATTTAAAAAATTACATTTAATTGAATTTCTACTCTAAAAATCATAAAGGAATTTACTTGTATAGTTAATATTCTAATGTAATAATAAATAATATTCTAAAGGCTTTCTTTTGCGATAAGCCTTTCTAATACTTTTCAACAATGCCTAAGAGTGATTTTACATTCAAATATTCCATTTGTATACTTTTCAGTGCTTCTGTCTGTCTGTTGTGTGATAACATAGTCAAAGAAATGTGAAAGTTATATGATACAACGAGCACGGACAGTTGAAATGCGTTAATAATCAATGCGTTCTGTATGATTTTTTGTTATTTTTTAAATTTGCTTAACTATGTATATGGGATATGAAATAATTGTTTTTGGGTGGAATTTCGGTCATATTTACACGCCTCAAGGTCCCCTGAATCATGTATTTAGGGATTGGTTTGTGTGTCTGTGTGTCTGTCATCAGCATATCTCAAGAACAAATAGAAGTAGGATGTTCAAACTCGGTATACTAATTATGTATCGTACAGGATGCCAAGCTAAACTTTTCGTTGAAATCAAGCTAATGGTTCGTGTATTGGGAAATTTAAGAGAATTAAAATACGTTATGTCTATGGGCACGATTTCATTTTAGACTTTAACATCTATAAGCTGCAAAAAATTAAATGAAATGCATTTATACATTTTTATATGCGTAAAATCATATATTCTATAGATTCTGGTATGGATATCATTCATCATTCGTTTAAAGGGTTACCCAAATTATTTGGATATGTGGGGCTACATTTGGAAATTGCTAGTAATGTATTTCATTTTTAATAGGCGTTTTTGATATAAATATAAATTTATTTACACAACGTAAACTGCATATAGTTTATAGAAAATATATGACTAACTAAAACTAAACTAAACGTTTTTTTTTTCTATTGAATGTAATTGATGGAAGTGCTTTGCTGTGTTGTACTATGTTGTCGAAGGAAGAAAAATTAATTTTTCATAACCATATTGTAAACAAAGTATTTTTTTTTATGTTCTATTTTTAACTTTTGGTTTTTGTATAGTATCGTGTTTTGAGGTCTCCTGAATATGAAAGTTCAGTATTTAGTGGTTGATTTGTATGTATATTTGTCATCAGCATAATTTATAAACAAATTGCAGGGAATTCATATTTGATAATTTAAAGTTCGTATTAAGTTTCTACTTGAAAAATTTTATCAAGATTGGAAAATTTGAAGGCAAATTAATAACCGCCTTGATATATATATATTTTTTATTAATAAATGTAGGAATTGTAATTGAACGGGGGGTTGAGGGATGCGATAGGCCTCCTCACACAGAATTGTATGCATACAAAATTGTTGCTAAAACTGTTTTAAATTATTTTTAAATAGATTTAAGATTATTATCTTACCTAATCGATTTTACGACTGCGATTGCTACCTATCTTTATAATACTGAAATGCAGGGAAACAGAAAGTCGTGTGATTGACACACCAGATTATCTATTGTACTTTTTACTCTCGATGAAAGAACAACAGAAGGAGAAATATCATTATATCATATTTCGAATAAAAGGCACTTATTTATGCTTCTACCTACTATTCGCTTTTTACGCCGTCATATGTATAATTTATAATCTTGCAGTGTATTTTTCTGGTTTAATAAGTAAATTAACTTAAATTTGTAGACTTACTTTAAATTGAATATATATATATAAACAATCCTTCCAAAGAAAACAAAATGAATCCATTGTATCCATATAGCATTTTTGTATCTGTTGTTCGTTTCTAAATAAACTTTTGAATTTTCTCCTGATATTTGATATAACGCATATAATATAAACATGCAGAAAACTAAGAAAATATCATTAATAATTTCTTTTGCCATTTAAGTCGTCCGAGTCGTAAGTTCTAGAAGAAGAACTAGTCTTTAAAGCCCTTTTATAAATTAATTTCATCTAGACTTCTACTTCTACGTTCAGACAATGGATTCGTTATTAATGATATAGAGCAGAAACTTTGCGACCGATTCTTGATAATTTATCTCTCCTTTATTAAGCAGTTAATGTCGTTTGAATATCGATTTGCGACCTTTTGGTTAATTATAAATTTTCAACCACCATTCTCGATAAATGGACTTTGTGGGATATTTATTTCATTAATAAACGGAATGTCGTTTCCAAATATTAATCTTTTAATTTATTTCCATTTTAGATGAAGTAAATACGAGAACAGATATTTGGAGATTAATTTTGCGCACATTTAAAATATTTCAAAATAATAATGGCTTGAGTCAATTATTTATGTAAATTTTCTGGATTGGAGATTTCATCTGAATATTTTAGTCTGATTGAATTTTGATTTTTTAGGAAATATTTTATATTAAATATGATATTCAAAAACGCCTATGTTCTGCTCAGTTAAATTGTTTTTATTCAATTTGTAAAATAACTATACAAAATTAAATTAGTGTTTATTTCATGATAAATTGACGTATATTTAAAGCTGATTAAAAAAAGGGGAGGGGGATTAAATATGGCATAATACATTCATGTTTGGGAAAATTGCAACACCATGAAAGAATTGTTAGAAATCGATAAAATTTATTCTGCATATTACTGATAGTGGTACAAATAAACAACCAAATGTACAAGACAAAAAAAAAAACAAAAAAAAAACAAATTGAACGTCTGAAATCAATACTTTGTGTGTCCGCCACGCTGAGCGACGAGAGCCTGTATAAATCGTGACATTGAATCATACAGGTTCTACATGTAATCCTGGGGAATGACATTCGAGATGGCTTCGATTTGACGCCAAAGTTCAATGTTACTGTGTGCCCCACCAGTTGCACGAGCGAGTAGCCGACCAATGAAATCCCAGACATGCTCGATGGGCGACATATCCGGGGAATAAGCAGGCCATGGAAGAAGCAAAACTTGTTGTGCACTGAAGAAGGCTTGTGCAGTATGGGAAATACAGCACCCGGAATTCGTCGAAAAATGAGAAGGATCTCTGGCTCCAAAATTTTCCTTATGTTGCAATCACTATTGAGGTTATCCGCAATGTGTACTAGATGAGATCGACAATTATACCCAATAGCTCCCCACGTTATTATTCAAGGTGTTTGTGCAGTAGGACGCTGGGTATCACAGTGTGGGGGCTGATGTTGCCCCCTCTAATATTTGACACGAACTCTTCCATCATTGATTGTACTCCAGATTGTATCGAGATGCATCGGAGAAAACAATTTGTTGCCACTGGGCACGCCACATGTTGCTGAGCGAGAGGAGAATCCTGCGTAGCGGAAGCCGTGCACGACACCTGCAGCAGTGCTCCAACATTGTGCTAACACACGAGAGGACGCTGTACGGTCCGTCACAGCCATGCGGATGTGGTGTCTGTCGTCTCGTGACATTGTTGCATGATCCACTGCCAGGTTTTCTGCTTGTTTGATTCTCCTCTGTCCATTTCTTCCAAATATGCATCATTGTTCTGGCATTACACCGCGTGCGGGCTGCGATTTCTCGATACGAAAATCCACCCTCTCTCATACCAACGATGCGGCCTCGTACGAAATCCGTTAGTTGTTGATATGGCTCCCTCCTCTTTTGACGAGGCATAATGACCACCAACGAAACGTTTATCGCAGACAGAGGACGATAAAGAGATTTCAACCCGCCTTTACTGATATCCTTTATATACCTGGAACAAGCGACTGTTAAGGAGTCAGTTCTCGTTCCACACATGGACAATAGCTTTCTAATATAAAAGTAATACGTAAATTAACAAATTGTGCATTGGTTGATTAATCGTATCCTGGCCATAATACGTTTAACTAAATACAAATTATTTTTTTAATAGATTTTTTCTTTTATATTTGTTTAACTATTAGTGTCAATCGAAGACTTAAGAATTAAGAACAGACTTAAGAACAAAATAGGTTGACTATATTTTTCTTGGCCATGCTATAGGGTTTCCTGGTATAAACAAATAGGTTTCCATGAGTAATTTACACTAATCTGCTTTTTTAATTAAATTATGTATAAAAATGAAGAAAATTTTATTGAAAACACGTTTGCATAATGTTGCCTAGATAAAAAATAGCCAAACACATGGTTTCCTCACATCAATTTGCTTTGGAAACGAACAATTTTAATTTACAACCACTAGGGGGTTCTGCTCTCTAATCGCTCTGCTCGCCATCCCCCGAGGGAAGCTTCGGTAAACCTGGACTCACTTCACTCTTTAACTTATGAAGGGCTCTGCTCGTCTATTCGCTTCTTTGCCTTTCACTGAATAGAAATATTAAAAAATGTATAACACATGACAAAAGCAGAAAAATAATATAAAAACCCCATATTGATTGTCAAATTGAAATACATGACATTTAAATCCCATTATTTATGTTTATGAAAAATATGCTGAAAATCGGCATTTTTTTTTTTTTTTTTTTTTTTTTTTTTTGAATAGAAAGAAATTTGTAATATCATTTTGCATATGACGTTTTTTCGACTTTTAAATTTTTGTCACTATTTGGCGGTGAGTTTTTCTGTTTAACTGCTTCTTTAGAAAGAAAAAAGTCTACCCCCCCTCCCCCCCCACACACACAAAAATAAATAAATAAATAAAATAAAAATAAATAAACAACTTAAAAGATTTCCAGAAAGAAAATTATTTTTTTTTAAATAGAGAAAAAAAGTTAATAATATCAACATTAACATTTATTTTATTTCTCTTTTGCAACAATGGATCCGGCCCATGGTACCTCAGTCGGAAGGGCGTCGAGCTCGTAATTGGAAGATTGAGGTTTCGATACTCTAGCCGACCAAAGACCATCTTGTACACCAATAGTGGCTCGTGCGCGTAAAATCCGTCATGGCCACTATTTCCTCCATGTTCCCATCAAAATCATACCTCTGGGGGTCACAGAAGGGGGGGGGGAGCCATCCCCTTCGGGGAGGATAAAAATTGTGATGGTATGTATCCAGACCATCCTAAGGGGTGCGTCCCAAACGATCGCCAATTATCCATAGCGCAGTACTGATGAGATGTTACACCGAAAATACCTACCTACCTACTTACCCACACTAATGGATAATATTTTAATTTTCCCGTGTAAAATTACTTCACGACAGAAGAATGTTTCCATCAAAATTATACCTCTGGGAGTTACCGAAGCGGGGGAGCCATCATCTCCGTATAGGATCAAAATTGTGATGGCGTGTCTCCGGATCACCTCTAGGAGTGAAACCCAGATCGCCACCAATCGCCCACTGCGCAGCACTAGTTCGACGTAAAATCCAATCAACCAGTCAACCAACCATCATGACAGAAAAACAACGTCATAAGAGAAACTTTTTTCATGGTAGCAAATAGAGTACTTTTGTAATATTGTCGTTTTTAGTTAATAACTTCGTTAATTAAAATGATAGAGATTTCTAAGTAACTGAAATGTCTTCCTTGGAATACTCGGAAAACACTGATACCTCATGACGCAAAAGACCCATCCCTCCGCGAGAATATGCTTTTGCAGACCAAAAAAAAAAAAAAAAAATTGACCCCAGCGACAGTAACTTTTTAAATATATATATAGATAGATAAATAAGATAAATACACTTTATAGGCAAAAAGATTGCGGGTTCGATACTCTATCCGGCCAAAGACCGTCGTGTACACTAATGTTTGCTGGAGCACGTAGAATCCATCGTGGCCTCAATGTCCTCATGTTCCCATCAAAATCATACCTTTGGGCTTCACCGAAGCGGGGGAGCCATCGCCTCTGTGGAAGATCAAAATTATGGTGGCATGTCTTCGGATCATCCTTAGGGGTGCGTCCCAAAACATCGCCAATTACCCATAGCGCAGTACTGGTGCGACGTTAAACCCAACCTACCTGCAATGATGGATCATAAGTAGGTAGAAAAGGCCGGTTCTAGCCCATGAGGGGGTGGCACTGCGGCACCGGCAAGCCGTGCGGGTGTCACACCACCCCTGAGCGGTCTAGATGACTTGGCGTTGACCTTGAGACATCCTCTAACTTGATCGTGAAAGATGACGAGGGTATTAATGAAGAAAATTAATTAAAAAAATTTAATGAGTGGTTTATTGTAAAAGGTGACGCTGGTTTTAAAGCGATGTTTGCGGTATAAGGTAAAAAGCAGGATATTGTTTGTGAGTCATTAGAAAATTAATTAAGGAGTTAATTAGGAGGTTAATTAGGGAGTTAATTAAGAAATTAATTTAAAAAAAAAAAAAAATGAGAAATAAGAAATTGATTGAATTTAAGAATGTGCATAGAGTATGGAAGAAAAAGAGAGGTCTGACTGGGGTTCGAACCCGGCACCTGGCAGTAAAAATATTTCCATAAGACAGTAGTTTTCGTGCGCGAAACCGCTGACCTATGGAAATATACCCTGATGACTGTATCTTAGATATAAATATGTATTTTTCGATTGAATATCATTTAGTGTTCATGATGTTACCGTCCCGAGAGGAAGGGATTTTCGTGTTCTGCATTTATTTTGTGGTGTGTGTTGTCTTTTCGATTCTTTATATTTTTTCTGAAGGTGGGAAGTTTAACGTTGATTTTATTTTAAATTTAAACGATACGGGAAATTTATCCTTTTCAATGTGATGTCTTCACATACGTGCTGCCATGGAGGAAACTTATCGAGACCCGAAAGCGGTTGCAAGTTTTGGAGGTGTAGATGCCTTACACCGTGCTGCCCGCGGCAAGTTATCAAAGAAAAAAATTCGAGAATGGTTACAAGGAATAGATGCATATTCACTTCACAAACCGATTCGAAAAAAATTCCCCACGAACCGTGTCATGGTATCCAGAATTGATCAACAGTGGCAAGCAGATTTAGCCGATCTGACGTCTCTTCAAAAGTTTAACGATGGATTTCGCTACATTTTAACTTGTATAGACATCCTCTCAAAACGAGCGTGGGCGGTTCCTCTGAAATCTAAAAAAGGTGAAGAGATTGTGAAAGCTTTTAAAAAAATTTTCTCTGAACGAAAACCCAACTGTTTGAATACGGATGCGGGAAGGGAGTTTTTGAATAACAAGTTTCAAAATTTTCTCAAAGAGGAAGGTGTGAAATTTTTCAGAACTTTTAACAACACGAAAGCGTCCGTAGTAGAACGATTTAACCGCACTTTAAAAACTAAAATGTGGAAATATTTTACCAGTCGTCGTACTTACCGCTACCTAGACGTGTTAGATCAATTACTTTATAGTTATAACCATACTTATCATTCGAGTATTAAAAGGGCGCCCGCCGAAGTAACTCCGGAAAATGAAAGCGACGTGTGGTTTACTCTGTACGGAGATATGGGGAATGAAAAGAGAAAGTCTTGCGTATTTAAACCGGGAGATACGGTTCGAGTATCCAAACAAAAATTAACCTTTGAAAAAGGATACGAAACTAATTGGACGGAAGAACTCTTCGTCGTGACCGAGTGCGTGCGACGGGAACCGCCCGTCTACCGGATCAAGGATTTGATGAACGAACCTATCTTAGGGACATTTTACGCAGAAGAACTTCAAAAAGTTCAACCTAAAGAGAACTTTGCTATCGAAAAAATCTTAAAAAAGCGAATGAGAAAAGGGCGATTAGAGTATAAAGTGAAATATAAAGGATATCCTTCTAAATTCGACCAATGGATACTGGCTTCTAATTTATTTCATTTATAAATTGAATCGACATTTCTTTTGAGAATCATTCGCCAACATGTCTTTCTACGTGACGCTACCTTCCGACAGTTCTTTGAAATTTTACCCAGAAAATAAAATTTCACATTTTATTACGAGATTACCTTCCCCTCTTGATCTGAAAGGTGAATGGGAGGTCGGACTTGTGGAATTGATTTATCCGCATATGTGGAGTAATATATTTGACGGAGGAAATGAATACGAATACGATGCAGGTATTGGAACGATGAAAAGAACTAAAATCCCCTTTGGATTTTTTGAAAGCCCTTCAGACATTATTAAATGGATGAACTATCAAGACTTCAACGGTTTAATTCAGATAAGCTATAACAAACATACTAGAAAAGTGAAAATTGGATTAAAACCAACAGCTAGAATAAAGTTATTACCGGGACTTGCCGAAACTTTAGGCTTTTATCCGATCGAATTGGCTAACAATGAGGATCCTATACGCGATAGTCCTTTTAAATACTTTGAAGGGATTAAAGAAGCTGACCCGAATTTCGATTTAAAATTACTTTACATATATTCGGATATAGCAGAACCTCAGATCGTTGGTCATATAGTTTCCCCTTTACTTAGAGTAATTACTGTGAAAGGTAAAGATGGTGATATGATTCACGAAATGTTTGACAGACCACACTATGTCCCTCTTTCAAGGAAAAGCTTTCAAACAATTGAAACTGTTATAAGGACACACACAGGACGATTGGTGTCATTCGAGCGTGGACAGTTGATCGTGAAACTTCATTTTAGACAAAAGTACCTCTCATAATGTTCGTTCCTTACAAGTGTTGTGCGAAATCTTTTGAAGATTATTACATTCACCAGTCAGGTAGTGGTTTGAACTACTACCAAGGTTCTACATTACAAAAAGGATATGGATTAGGTGGACTGTTTCGATCTCTTTTTCGAGCTGCAGTACCCCTTTTTAAATCGGGTGCGAAAGCTGTCGGTAAACAATTGTTTCATACGGGTGTAGATGTGTTGAATGACTTGTCACGAGGTGAAGATATAAAAAATGTTGCTAAACGTCGGTTGAAAGAAGCTGGGAAAAATTTAACTGACAAAGCTGCTACAAAAATGAAAACAATGATTGGTTCAGGACAACGCTATAAAAAGAGAAAGCGATCTAATAAAACCATCATTCGTCCCAAAGTGAAGAGAGTGAAGACACACGATATTTTTGCTTAATCATGTCGGGTCTCATTCATAAAGATTCACCTGCCTGTGTCAAATCTGAACTGGACTTGTTTTTGATACCACCCACACAGACAGCTATTGAAAAAGGACATTTCGTCGAATTTCACCCTCTCGCGAATATTCGTGATGGGGGACCTGTGGAATTTAACATTACGGGTAATGGTGAAGAATACATAGATTTATCCTCCTCGCACATGTACCTAAAAGTGAAAATTGTGAATGCTGACGGAACCGCTCTGGCTGATAAAGAACCTGTTGCACCTGTTAATTTATTTTTTCACGCATTGTTTTCTCAAATCGATGTGAGTCTGAACGAAAGATTAATATCTTCTTCGAGTAACACCTATCCATACCGCGCCTACATTGAAACTTTGTTGAATTTCGGTGAAGATGCTAAAAAAAGTTTACTAACCTGTGAATGTTTTTACAAAGATGAAAATTTAACTGTATCCGACCCCACACAAGCTACTCCCCAAAACCCTGGATTGGTAAAAAGACATGAACTCACCAAGACAAGTAAAATTTTAGATATGATCGGTCCTTTACACTGTGACATTTTTCAACAGAATCGACTTTTACTGAATATGGTGGATTTGAAAATTAAAATGATTCGAAGCACTCCCCAGTTTTGTTTAATGGCAAAGCAAGTAGCTGGTCAGGAAAAGAAATATAACGTCGTGTTAGAACATGCCTCACTGTTTATTCGAAAAGTGAAAGTGAACCCCGGAGTTTTATTAGGGCATGCTAAAGCTTTGGAAAAAAATTCTGCAAAATACCCCATTGATCGAGTTTTATGCAAGACTTATACAATACCTGCTGGAAGTATGTCTTTTATGCAAGATAATGTTCTTTTGGGTGCTATGCCAAAACGTGTCATAATTGGATTGTTAGATAATGCCGCCATGAGTGGTAAATATGACTTAAACCCTTTTTACTTTCATCACTACAATGTTAACTTTTTAAGTGTGTATATGGACGGTCAACCTGTTCCTAGCAAACCTTTGGAATTGAATTTCGAGGATAAAAACTATATAAGAGCTTATCATCGATTATTCTCTGGTTTCAATCGTGATGCTGGAAATTATATTTCACGAGAAGATTTCGTGAATGGTCATACTTTGTATGCTTTCGATCTAAGTCCTGATTTGTGCGACGGTCCCCACCTCAACTTACAACAACAAGGAAATTTTAGAATTGAGATAAAATTCTCCACAGCTTTACAATCCACCATTTCTGTGTTTGTGTATGCAGAATTTGAAAACATTATTGAAATTACCAAGTCCCGACACGTTTTATGTGACTTTACCAATTAATGAAAATGGATTCTCTGCAAATCAAGAATATTTTATCCAGTGATACAATTACGAAAAAATATTTTTTAGATGTTTTCCCAAGTGATCATCTACCCGAGGTGGTCGTGCGTTATCCAGCTTGCCTCGTATGTAACACAGATGACTCGTCTGAACCTGGAACTCACTGGTTAGCCTTTTTCATACAATCTGATGATGAAGTGGAATTCTTTGATTCGTATGGAAACGACCCCAATTATTTTAAAGGACCTATCTCGAACTTTGCATCTCGATTTTCGCATGTGAACTATAATCCTCTGATGCTTCAGAGTGCTATAACCGCCGTTTGTGGTCAATTTTGTGTTTATTATCTATATTGTAGATGTAGGGGAAAAACCCTGAAAGAATTTTTGTCTATGTTTGTAACCAAGAATATCTGTAACGACCATCGAGTCTATAATTTTGTTACCAAAAGATTTCGTGTGTATGCTAATTTTTATCAATAAACACTTATTTAAACTGTATACATTTTGTGTCTGTGTTCATTTATCATGGAGTTTCCACGTCTACAACATCCTTTTACTATGATTCTTGCCGGTCCAACGGGATGTGGCAAGTCTTTTTTTATGAGAGATTTGTTACATTTTAAAGAACAAATGTTTCATCCTACCATCGACAAAGTGGTTTGGTTTTATGGTATTTATCAAACTTTATATGATGAAATACCTAATGTAACTTTTGTAGAAGGTTTCCCATCGAATTATAAAGATTACTTGAATGGTAATACTTTGTTCGTGATAGATGATTTAATGGCCGAATGCAGTAACGATAAACGTTTGACTTCGTTATTCACGAAAGGTAGTCACCATTTAAATCTAAGTGTTGTTTTTTTAACCCAAAATTTTTTTCAAAAAGGGAGTGAAATTAGAACAGTGTCTTTAAATGCTCAGTACATTTTTCTGTTTAAAAATCGTCGCGACATGAGCCAAATTATGCATTTGGGTAGGCAGTTGTACCCTAAAAAATCTAAATTTTTTCAAGAAGTGTATGAAGATGCTACAAAGAAACCCTTCTCATACTTGTTTATCGATTTAAAAAATGAAACGGATGAAGATATGAGATTGCGAACACAAATTCTACCCAATCAAATCCAGTTTTTATACAAGTATAAATAAAGTAATAGTGTGTGTGAAGAGTTAGTTGCTAACATGACTTTGTCAAGAGAACAACTTAGAGACCTGGAATTAATTCACTCATGTCCCAATAAATTACGTAAACATTTTCTTAAAAAATTACCTAATCGTACTGTTAAAGCTATCTGCGAGTGTACGTTGAATGTTTTAAAAGGAAACGTGCCTCTTTCTACTACTCAGAAACGATCGTTGGCGAAATATAAATCGACTCTTAGAAAGATTGGAACGAAAAAAGGATCCTTATTCACTAAAAAGAAACTGATTGTTCAACAAGGTGGATTTTTAAACATTTTAATCCCCGCTGCCATATCAGCCATCAGCACACTCTTCCATGGAATTCGCTAAAAAATTTGCTTTGGTACCTGAAGAGGTGTTGAACAAACACACACCTTCTCAAAAGCAGTTAAGTGAATTGGATAAAGCTTTGCTAAAAATATTAAACAGTTCCTTACCAGATTACGAAAAAGTGCAACGCTATTATGAATTATTGCAAAGAAAAATGAATTTAGAAGAAAACAATCTACCGTGGATTCAACGTTCTGATGAAGAAGTTGAGCAACAACCTGCAAAACCCGAACAAGATTCTGTGAAACAAGATTCTGTGAAACAAGAACCCACACCAACACAAGAGAGTGTGAATCCTGAACATATCAAACAAGAAATTGACTATAACCAACTTCCTTTAACTTTAGTACCTTCAAGAATGAAAAAACAAGCTTTGAAATTACTAGAATTTCTTAAGACGAGCCCCCACAAACTAGAGTGGAATGAAAAAGGAATAGTATCTTTTAAAAATAAAAAAATACAGAACTCTAATATTGCAGACTTTTTTCATTTAATTTTTTCTACAAACAAAAAAGTACCTATTAACGCACAGGGTGAATTGTTACAAGTTCTCAAAGAAATGCATGTACCTCAAAGTTTCATTAAAAATAAAAATTTGTTATCACGTCCTATGTCAACGCCTAAAGTTCGAAAACAATCCCATGTAAACCCATTTTGGATTAGTCTTAAATAAAATTAATTTTTTATTATTTTCTGTCTCCTCATTCTTTCATTAAAATATGTAGACACGTGCAAGTTTGGACAAGACCTGAGAGGGGTCAGGTGGTGGGGGTGAAGACATTCCTTGAATAGCTTTAGGGTATGTGGTAACAATTGGGTTCCCACAGTTGACCACACAGGTTGGTTGGAAGGTACCAGGTGCAGGTAGACGGCATACCTTTAACAGCCTAAAGGTGTGTGGCAACTATTGATTTCCCGCGTTTGACGTCACAGCTTGGTCATTGGTTATTTTTGAACAATTGCGGGCGTGGGTTTGACGTCACGAGTTGAGGGGGTAGCATTCATTCTACCTCCTGTTCTCGCTTTTGTAAGTTGTATTTTTTCATCGTGCTAAACTTTATTTCAAAATGAGTATCCACTTTTATGAAAACGGTCTTAATGTCAGTTATTATCCTAACTTTATCGAGAAAGAAAAAGCTGATGACTATTTTAACGAGTTGAAAACTTTACCGTTTTACACCCCCACTTTCAACATTTGGGGAAAAGATGTTATACCGAAACGAAAAATGTTAGCATTTGGCGACGAGGGCCTGGTGTATGCATTCAGCGGTGCTCAAATTGTTGCCCAACCTTGGATCCCAATCATGATGGAACTTAGAAATATCGTCGAAAAGCATGTTGGATGTGCCTACAACTATGTTTTATTAAATCTGTATCCGAACGGACAAAGTTACATTTCCCAACATAAAGATAACGAATTCAGTCTGGATGATACTTTCCCTATCGCAGTACTCAGTTTTGGTGTACCAAGGAAAATTGAATTTAAAAAGCCAAACACACCTTCTACAGTGATTGAACTAGACAATGGGTCTTTATACACTATGGCTAAACCTACGAATGAACTTTTCACTCACGGTATTGCTGTAGATCCTTCGATAAAGAATGCAAGAATAAGTCTTACGTTTCGTCATATTATTACTGTTTCTCGACCTTTAAAAAGACCTAGATTGGACTTAGAACAATCGTCTCCTGATAATGGTGGACAGTCTTGTGGTGAAAAAAACGAACAATCGCCCTCTGATAATATTGGACAATCATCCTCTATTGAACTATTAGCTTCAAAATGTGATAACGAACTTTCTTGTGTTAAAAATGAACAATCTACTAGTGGTGAACTGTCTTGCGAAATTCCAAATAATGACTGGTTGGATAAATTTTTCCAACGTAGACAGAAATCAAATCCTATTCTGGGGGAATGGGATTTAGGTTGGTGTACATTTTTGCAAATCATTTTGGAAAATGAAAAAAATTTACGAGTGCACATTCGTAATTTTACAGAAAATAGTACTGGTGATCGTTTTCCTACAAAATTGGGTATTTCACTGACAACGATAACGTGGCTAGATTTCCAAAAAAATATATCTTCGTTTAAATTCAATTCTGTGAAGGATAGTTTTATATCAAACAACCAACTGTTAACAGCGTTTGTGAATGAAGACATGTGTTTGTTGCAACAAATGTTTTACACAAATAATGCAGGATTTTATCTCAAGTCGAATGGTATAAAATTGTTCAAAGATCAGATCAACAGATTAATCGAATTGAAAAGTCAGATTTCACATTGCCTTATGGAAAGTGTTCTCGTGAAACAAATCCCAACTTTGATTTCAAACAAGAGAATTGAATGTGAGGAACATATGATTTTCGATGAAGCACAAAACCATTATCTAACATCAATTTGTAGTGAAATTCAATCAAATATTAATACATTTTTCGAATGTAACGGGTGTGATTTGAATATAGCTTGTCAGTTCGATCACGAGTGTTTAATGTTAAACACTTTTGATAAATATATCTTTTCTCAAGAAACTGTTTTGCTACATTTGAACACTTTTAAAATTGTTCAAAACATTATTTCAAAACATTGTTTATGTAATTTCAATGAATCCTTTTTTAATAAGTTGACAATGCAATATTTCCATACTTATCTTGAAAAATTCTTCTCAAATAATGTATAAATGGTTTGAATAAATCACTTTTTGTTTCAATATAAAATCTGTCTATGTTTTATTTCAAATCTATTATTTTTGAATATATGTATTTTATTTTCTAGGAAAAAACTTATTTTTGAGAAAAAAAAATAAAAGAAAAACATTAATTCATAAATGATTTATTATTATAAGAAAGAAATAATGATGAGGGATATATTAATTTTTGAAAAATAAATCATTTTTAATAATTGTTACCTTTTTCTATAAAGTGAAACTCGAGAAAAAATCTTACTTAAGAATTAAAAATTGTTTGAAATAAGAATAATTCTTTTTAAAAAACATATTAATTTACATGAAGTAATTTATTTGAGGGATGAAAACAAAATATTAATTTGTTTTAGAATTTTTAAAAAATTAAATTCCCTTTAAATACAAATATTTATTTCACTTTGAAGCAAAATGTTTACGATAGTAACTTCTTTTTCAAAAAATATCTGACAAGATTTCTACATTTTTCTTACAATGTTACTGTACATTGAATAGAATACAGCTAGCTTGTCTAATATTACACCATTAACTGAAGTCACGTATGTAGTAGACCACACCTAAAAAAGGGGAGTTACAATGGAAATAAACCCTCTTTTTTGAAAAGGGATGCATGTAGAGAGAGAATCTTCCCCTGCATCAGTCCCCATCCCGACCTACAGTGCGGGATCAAATTTTTAACCTTTACCCCCCCTTTGACGTGCCCTATCCAGGATGGTCAAAATCATACACCTTCCTCTTATTCTGCATCCAGAATTTGTGTAGATAAGACGTCTTGCTCTCTCACTCTGCTTACTTTACTTTCCCCGTGTTTTTGAAGTTCAATATTATTACAATGGAATTCGCTTTCGACAAAAATTTGCCAGCAATTTCCAACGTATGTATTTAAAACATTTATTAATATTTCAAAATGTTTAGATTAATTTTTTTTAAAAATGTTTAAAAATATACTTTAATATATTTTTTCTCTCTTTTTTTTTTTTTTTTTTTTTTTTTTTTTTCAGTTTGAATTTGATTTTGGACTTAGCCAAGATATTATTTTGGGTGAGATATTAGAGAGTAACTGTATCGATTGGACATCACCGGTCAATTTCTCAGATGACGATTCAATGGTAAATATAATTTCTTTAAAAACTTGAAGAATATTTTAAAATAGATTTTTATACTCAAAATATTCTTTTTTCTTATTTCAGATTGAATCAACCATCAAAGTACCTCCCGGTTTTAAAGCTTTCGATCCTGTCCGTCGCTCGAACCAGGGGCTTGCTAACCGCTCACTTCTTCGAAAATCTGTAAGAAAAATACATTTTTTTATTTTCTAGGAAAATTTCAGCATACGATTTGTACTTAAAATATTTTTATGCTTTTTTCTTAGGCACCTGCATTAAACAACGAACCTGGCCCTTCACATCTGAGTGAAGCACCTGTAGAGCCAACACTACGTTGCGCGGTTTGTGGAGGTGCTTATTTCAATACAAGGGAGCTTAGACTCCATCTGAAAAGTCATATGGTATAGATTATTTCACTTTTTCTGTTTAACTGTTTGAATAATATACAATGTTTTAAAAAATATGTTTTCTTTTCTTTTTTTGTTCAAGGTTGTTCAGACTGGTGCCGGAATTAATGCTGTAGAACCAACTCCACCAATGTCGAGATCAGCTTCTTCAGAACCTCAAGTATGTTAGTTTCAAAATTTTTTAGCGTTAAAGTTGAGTTTTGAGCATTCATTTCTGTTAAAAATTTAATTCTCTCTTGAAAGTAATTAAAAAACTAGTTTAGATAAACTAAAAATACATTTTCACTTAGAATAAAAATTAAATTCACTCTTAAAAGTAATTAAAAAACTTGATTAGATAAACTTAAAATAAATTTTTACTTAGAATAAAAATTAAATTCACTCTTAAAAGTAATTAAAAAACTTGATTAGATAAACTTAAAATAAATTTTCACTTAGAATAAAAATTAAATTCACTCTTAAAAGTAATTAAAAAACTTGATTAGATAAACTTAAAATAAATTTTTACTTAGAATAAAAATTAAATTCACTCTTAAAAGTAATTAAAAAACTTGATTAGATAAACTTAAAATAAATTTTTACTTAGAATACAAATTAAATTCACTCTTTAAAGTAATTAAAAAACTTGATTAGATAAACTTAAAATAAAATTAAAAAGTTATAATAAAATCCTCTTTTGAAAAAACTTGACAAAATAATTAAAACTTGTTTTCTTTTTGTTATTTTTTAGAATTCTATCCAAGTAGTTTCTGGAGGTGAGAGTAGCTGCAGCGACACAGTGCCCATACCTACTGATGTTGGAATGAACACCGATAGTTCTGATGACATGGAAGAGACAACTGCAAAATCGAAGGTATATTTTTTTATTTTTTTGCATGGGGCGGGAAAAAATTTTCCATTACTTTTCAAAAATGTTAGGTTTCCAAAAACGAATTTCCCTCTAAGTTTTAAAATAAATTCTCTCTAAAGGCAGGTTAGAAAAAAATCTTGTTAGAAGAAAAAACGAATTTCCCTCTAAGTTTTAAAATGTTAGGTGGATAAAAAAAAAAAAAAAAAAAAAAAAAAACTAATTCCCCTCTAAGTTAGAAAAATGTTAGGAGATAAATCTTGATAGATTAAAAACACTTGTTAGTGAAAAAATAATTAAAATTTTTTAAAAATAATTAAAATACTAAAATAGGGTTTTTTGTCTATTTCAGACATGTCCTGTTTGTGGGAAAGTTTTCACTCATACGGGAACTTTCAATCGACACGTTAGAAGTCACAACACTGAAAAACCCTTCGAATGCGAAGTTTGTGGAAAAACATTTTCTAGAAAAGATGTCCTTCTTAGACACATGAAGGTGCATGAAAATGAAAAACTGTTTTCTTGTGAAGTTTGTGATAAAAAATTCGGAAGAAAAGAACATTTAAATAGACATTTAAGAATTCATCAGCGACAAACTTCTTTCAATTGTGATGAATGTGAAAAAATATTTAATAGAAAGGATCATTTGAGAAGACATCGGGACAGTTTTCATGAAAAAAGCTCTTCTTACCCCTGTTCAAATTGCAATTTAAAATTCACAACTAAACAGAACATAATGCAACATCAAAGAACTGTCCATGGAAGCGTGGCTAGTAGTAGCGATCAAGCTTCGAAAAAAATAAAAATTAATAACAATAATAGAATAAGAAAAACCACACAAGCCCTCAACGTTTTTAAAAATTTCTATCTTTATCCTGAGCCTGAGGAGGAAAGCAACATAAATATTTTTGCGAATAATAGCCATACAGAAATAAATAATATATTAACTAGTGAAATAAATCTTAATAAATCAATAAAATGGCACGGGGTGATGAAGGCAGAATTTATTAAGGTGGATGGAGATGAAATTAAGGAGAGAGCCTCATTTTACTTTTCATCCAAATGCATAATAGAATTAACCTCCGATAACTTAAATGAAAATATTAATAATATGTTTACAAAAATAGAAAATAATATTGAAGATTTTCAAAATCAGGGATCCGACTGGATCTTCAACAAAATTGAATGCCTTGAATTAAAAGTGGCAAAATACATACCCCTTCGCGGTGGCTCTTTCATAGCAACCCCTCAGAAATTAAAAGCTAAGAAGGCCTTAATTAATATACAAAATTTCTCAGATAACAAATGTCTCATATGGTGTCTTCTGGCCCATAAATATAAATTTGAAGATCATCCCTATAGAGTTAATAAATATTACCCATATGAGCATGAAATAATTTTAAATGACATTCCCTGCCCAATTCCATATAATAAAATACCAGAAATTGAAAAATTAAATAATTTAAGAATAAATATTTTTATATATGACGCTGATGAAGACATCTGTCCTCTCTACATTTCTCCTAGAGAGGATGAAGATATCATAAATTTATTATTATTGGAAGATTCTGAGGGGAATCAACATTATATTTATATAAAAAATTTCTCAAGATTAATGGGCCACTTAACTAATCACCAACATCAAACTTACTATTGTTATAGATGTCTCCATAGATTTTCAAACCCTGATTTATTAAAAGAACACCTACAATATTGTAAAAATCACTCTATTCAACAAATTAAAATGCCATCCAATAATAATAATATTCTCTCTTTCACCTCCATCCACATGCAACATCTAAAATCCTACGTTATTTATGCAGACTTCGAGTCTATTTTAAAACCCGTCTCCACTGTCGCACCCAATAACAACACCTCATACACCATTAAAACTTCAGAACATATACCTTGTGGCTATGCCTATCTTATCGTAGGGCCCGACGGCAAATCTTACAAGCCTATTCAAGTTTACAGGGGTGACGATGCCGTTGGGCACTTCTTAGAAGCCATCCTGTACGAAAAAGAAGACATAGCCCAAAAATTAACGTCAATAGTTCCAATGCAGCTTACCCCAGATGAGGAGAGAGCTTTTCAACAAGCAACTAGATGCTCCATATGCAACAACAGGCTCTATAAAAACAGAGTGCGCGACCACGACCATCTTTCCGGAGCTTTTCGTGGCGCGGCTCACAATAGCTGTAATATTAATTATAAACAGCCTAAATCAATCCCCATCATTTTTCATAACAGTAAAAATTATGACACCCACCACCTCATGTCACAACTTGGAAGAGTACAAGATTATTCAATAGAAGTCATCCCCAACACTTTAGAAAAATATATTGCCTTCAAATTAACCAAGAAAAATTGTCCCATCCAGCTCATCTTCCTAGACTCTCTTCAGTTCCTCCCCTCATCCTTAGATACACTTGTCCAGAACCAAGATCCAGATCAATTCTATCTTCTTAAAGAAAACTTTCCTCCTACAATAGATTGCTCTCTCCTCTTAAGAAAAGGGGTCTATCCCTATAGCCATATCACCGACTTTAACACCTTCGGTGAAAATCAACTGCCACCCCCAAGGGCCTTCCACAATGATTTGACTGATGAAGATATCTCTTCACAAGATTATGAGCATGCAGTTAAAGTGTGGGAGGCCTTTAACATCCAAAATCTTGGGGAGTACCATGACCTGTACGTGAAGACCGACGTGCTGCTGTTAGCAGATGTTTTCGAAAACTTTCGAAGACTTTGTCTGAAATATTATGGTTTAGATCCCACTCACTGCTTCACAGCACCCGGTCTGTCATGGCAGGCATGTTTAAAAATGACAGGGGTAGACCTCGAACTACTCACCGACATTAATATGCTCCTCTTCATAGAAAAAGGTGTAAGAGGTGGGGTTTCCATGATCAGCCATAGACACGCAAGATCCAACATCCCAAGAACTCAAGACTTCGACCCCTCTGCTTTATCCCAATACATTATGTATTGGGATTCAAATAATTTATATGGACATTCAGGGTCAGAGCCCCTGCCTTACGGGGGCTTCCAGTGGGCTGACCCTGAAGACTTTAACTCTCAAATAATCCTCAACTTACAACCCGACGCAGCAGAAGGTTTCATCTTCGAGGTGGACTTGGAATATCCACAACATCTCCACGACAAACATAATGATTATCCACTAGCACCAGAACATCTACACATCACCGAACAGATACTCTCACCATTTGCCAAACACATGCTTCAAGATAGAAAATTCCACCCTTCCAAGAAACTCACACCTAATCTCTACAATAAAATTCAATATGTCACCCATTACAGAAACCTCCAATATTATCTCCAACAAGGTCTAATTCTTACCAAGATTCATAAAGTTTTAAAATTCAAACAAGCACCCTGGCTGAAACCCTACATAGCCTTCAATACAGAAAAACGAAAAGAATCCAAGTCCGCCTTTGAGAAAAATTTCTTCAAGCTCCTGAATAATGCTGTGTTCGGGAAAACAATAGAAAATCTAAGAAAACGACGATCAATAGAACTTACAAACTCCTCCATAAGAGCTGAAAAGATTGTTGCCTCACCTCTTTACACCAATTTTAAAATATTTAATCAAAATTTAGCGGCAGTGGAGCGGGTTAAAAAATCCATCTTGATGAACCGTCCCGTTTACATCGGTTTTACCATCCTGGAACTTTCAAAACTACACATGTACAGATTCCACTACGATTTCATAAAACCAACATACCAAGACCAAGCTAAACTCCTCTTCACCGACACAGACTCCCTCACCTACTGCATCACCACACCTGACATCTATCAAGACATGCTACAACATAAAGACATCTTTGACACATCAGATTATCCTACAGACCATCCACTTCATTCACAGCACAACAAGAAAGTTTTGGGAAAGTTTAAAGACGAACTAAACGGGCGGTTCATCCATGAATTTGTAGGCCTCAAAGCCAAAATGTATAGTATAAGATCTGAAGATGGAGAAAAGAAAACCGCGAAGGGGATTTCAACTATAACAGTCAAGAAAAAAATTAAACATCAAGATTACCTTAATTGCCTCAATAATTTAAAATATAATATATCAGAGCAGACGAGAATTGGGCAGGAATGTCATACAATATATACATTCAAACAAAATAAAATTTCTTTAACTCCTTTTGATGATAAAAGATACATTTTGGATGATGGGATTTCTTCTTTGGCTTATGGGCATTACAAAATAACTTAAAAAAAAAAAAAAAAAAAAAAAAAAAAATATAAAATATAAAAAAATGAAAAAAAATTGAAAATTGAAAAAATGAAGAAAAATTCAAAAATGAATAAAAATTGAAAAATAAGAAAAATGAAAAAAATGAAAAAAATTGTAAAAATAAGAAAAATGAAAAAATCTGAAAAATGCAAGATTTCAGAAAAGTTACAAGATCATAAAAAATTGGGGCGTCGCACACATGCGGCGGGTGGATGGTGGGACCCCTTTAAAACATTAAAGAAAAAACTGAAGATTTGAAAATAAAAAGTTTTCAAACTTACAACAAAGAAAATTAGAAGAACGAAAATGAAGTTGCAAGATTACAGCAAAATTAGGAGATCAGAATGAAAAATTTGAAGATTGAAAATGAAGTTGCAAGATCCTAGAAAAATTAGAAGATCAGAAGGAAAAATTAGAAGATTGAAAATGAAGTTGCAAGATCCTAGAAAAATTAGAAGACCTGGAACATAGAAGTTACAAGATCCTAGAAAATAAGAAGAGATGATGATTCAAGTTCAAAAAATTGGGGCGTCGCATACATGCGGCGGGTGGATGGTGGGCCCCCTTTAAAACATCAAAGAAAAAACTGAAGATTTCAAAATATGAAGATCAAAAACTTGCAGGAAGGATAATTAGAAGAATGAAAATTAGAAGATCGAAAACTTACAAGAAAGAAAATTAGAAGAATGAAAACTTGCAAGATCACAGAAAAATTAGAAGATCACAATGAAAAATTAGAAGATTGAAAATTGAAAGAATGAAAATTAGAAGATCTAAAACATCCTACAGTGAAAATTATAAAACCTAAAAATTTGAAGACCTGGAACATAGAAGATAAAAAATGAAGTTGCAAGATCCTAGAAAAGTTAGAAGACTCCGGAAAAGTTAGAAGATCAGAAAATGATGATTCAAGTTCATAAAAAATTGGGGCGTCGCACACGTGCGGCGGGTGGATGGTGGGTCCCCTTTAAAAAATAAATAAATAAAAATAAATAAATAAATAAATAAATAAATAAATAAATAAATAAGAAATCCTTTTTTGAGGATTTCATAGAAAAAAGGAACTCATCAAATGAGTTTCCAAAAAATATATGTTTGCACAGTTTAAAAAAGAACTGTGCAGACATATAATAGAAAAATCACATACACTCACACATTCATACCTAAAATAGAGTCATCAGACTATATTTTCATAGGTCAGTGGTTTCGCGCACGAAAACTACTGTCTTATGGAAATATTTTTACTGCAAGGTGTCGGGTTCGAACCCCAGTCAAACCTCTCTATTTCTCACATACTCTATGCACATTCTTAAATTCAATCAATTTCTTATTTATCCCTCAATTTTTAAATTTTTAATTAATTTCTTAATTAACTCCCTAATTAACCTCCTAATTAACTCCTTAATTAATTTTCTAATGACTCACAAACAATATCCTGCTTTTTACCTTATACCGCAAACATCGCTTTAAAACCAGCGTCACCTTTTACAATAAACCACTCATTAAATTTTTTTAATTAATTTTCTTCATTAATACCCTCGTCATCTTTCACGATCAAGTTAGAGGATGTCTCAAGGTCAACGCCAAGTCATCTAGACCGCTCAGGGGTGGTGTGACACCCGCACGGCTTGCCGGTGCCGCAGTGCCACCCCCTCATGGGCTAGAACCGGCCTTTTCTACCTACTATCATATTTTAATTTTCCTATGTAAAATGGACTCTAGGGGTTAGTCCCAAACCGTCGTCAATTGCCCATTGCGCAGCACTAGTGGGACGTAAAACCCAACAAACCAACCAACCAACCCGTGTAAAATAACTTCATGACAAAAGAACAACGTAATAAGAGAAACTGTTCTTAAGGTAGCAAATAGAGTACCATTATAAACCTGTCATATTTAGTTAATAACTTTATGAATTAAAATCATAGATATTTCTAAGCAGTTGAAATGTCCTTCTTGGAGTATTCGGAACACATTGATACCTCTCATGACGTGAATTATCCTGCCCTCCGTGAAAAGATGCGGTCGCAGACAAAAAAAATTGACACAGTGACAGTAACTTTTTTTTTTTTTAATATATAGAGATGATTTGTTTCAGATATGCAATGAAACCAACCTCTTTCCTAATAAAATATTTCCAAAATGCTTCTTTCATTATAAAAGAAATTGGTTTCGCTGCATATCTGAAATGAACCGCCTATCTGTTTTAAAAAATGTTACGGGCGCCGATGGTTATTTTGTGAGTATGCAGAGCTACCTCCTAATGAACAAGAGGTTTCCAGAGTCGCGAGACTTACTAATGTTTACAGAATAATCCTTCTATCCCCTTAATTAATGAAATTATAAAAAAAAAAAAATAAATAAATAAAAAAAAAATCCATTTGAGAACATGTAAATAGTTTGTCCCATTAAAATGATTTTTCTGTCTCTGTCGTTCTAATCACAAGGTAAATTAAAATTTCGCCCATGCTGGAAAAAAAAAAAAAAAAAAAAAAAAAAAAAAAAGGCAGAGATTCACACTTTAAAGAAAAGAAAAATGAGAAAATAAAATTGATAACTATACCTTCTTAACAAATTAATATTAATGCGAATTCATGAAAGTGCCTTTTGGCGAATTTACCAAAACATTTGACAAACAACGTGGTCCCGACAAAAACTACAAATCATGCTGAACGTCAAAAGAATAAAAAAAAAAAAAAAAAAAAAGAAAGAAAAATCTGAAGTGACTCCACTGAAAGAAATCGCTAAATATACAAAAATAAATACCATAATAGATGTTCCAGTATTTCTGATTTTTTTTTTCTACACTCGAAAAATATTTAAATCGAAAATTTAAACACTTAGTATTAAACTATTAAATGTCATAATCGAATATTAACACGAATTTAAACAATTTAAAATAAAGGGACAGAGATTCTGAACACATATTCATGCTTTGCACTCATTTCGTTTTCTTTGTAACAAGTCTTTCTTATACGTTGTTCGTCTTAACTTCCTTGTATGAGTCACCCTCTACTTTCGAAATTCTAAAAATATTGTGACGAAAGTCGTTTCACCTCTGAACGTCGTGGCTGTAAGGCAGAGAGCCGCGCAAGGAACCGAAAGGTCGTGAGTTCGATCCCACTCAAGGGCAAGTGGTTAAAAATGGTTTTCGTTTAACTTTAAGTTGTTTATTGCTTATTTATTCATTACGTCATTATGATAATTATGTTTATGTTAATTATTCCTTAATGTTACGTAATTTTTAGACTTTTCGAATTTTAGAAGATTCTGTTCTTGAAAATTCATCAACTGTGTATAAGCTCATGTAAAATTCAGTTGAGTTGAAAAACAAAGTCTTGGTTTCAACTTTAAGTTCTCTGCGTTATTTTGCTGTAGTTTTTCTGCACAAACAGTTATCTAAGCCTAATTTACGTGACAAAATTGTTTATCTCTAAATCCTTATTCTTAATTTAAAAAAAAAACGTGAAAATATTTGCTAAACGTGCCTAGAATCACTTTCAGTGTCATTTATTGTGTTAATTTAATCATAAATGTAACAAGAAATTTCGTTCACACAACCTTATACAGTCGGCAGCAAATGTATCCGAGCACTAGCAAAATTTCCTACATAAAAAAAAAAAGAACTCTTAATACTGTTTTGTTAAATAAACCCTTATCGAATAATGTTCTTATACTGACTAAAAAAATGATTTGACAAGAATTTATTTAACAAAACAGTATTAAGAGCATTTTTTCTATATAGGAATTTTTACATTTTTACTAGTGCTCGGATAATTTTGCTGCCGACTATAATATCGAGACAGTCTTATTCCGCCAATGGCTATGCTTCGAACCACTGTGAAACATAAGAACGAATTATTAACATAAGAACGAATTTTACGAATATAGGACACAGATTTTTTTTTTTTTTTTTTTTTTTTTTTTTTAAGACGAGATAGTAGAATTCTTATATATATTGTGTGTGTAGTCTATGGATTCAACTTATTCGATGTTCGCTTTATGGATGTTAAACTGTACATAAATAAAAACCTTATATATTTTACATTACATTTCTTTCTTTAAGTATGATCCTTATGGGAAGTGATATGTTTATTACATATAGTTCTTTTACAGGGAAGCGTGAAAGAATTTATCCATACCACGTCCTATTAGGACTGATTAACATTAAGTTCAATAAATTATTTAAAAGAGACTGGAACTGATACATGTTTTTTTACAAAATGATTATTACTAGAAACTGCGTTCTTACCACTTATATCATTTTACTGGGACGCACAAAAATATTCTGACACTTTACGTTCCACTATATAGACATAACATCTTCGGGAAAAATTCTCGAACAATATATTTGTCACTTTTCCTTATTAACTGAATTTTTTATTGATTCGAATTTCTTTTAACATCTGATGCATTCGGAAATTGAACAATGTAGTGTTATTTATTTACTTAAAAAAAAAAAAGAAAGAAAAAAAAAAAAAAAAAAAAGAAAAAAAAGAAAAAGAAAGAAAGAAAGAAAAAAGAAAAAAAAAAATCAGCTGATGTTTGAAAAAAAACTGAAACTGAGATGCAGGATTATGGTTGAAACTAACTGTAGTTTTACTCTTATTATATGCAACTGCATTTATTAATTTAAATTTTCTATTAACTTGTTTTGATAACATTTTTTAATGGAAAATCTAATTCCAATGCAAAAATAGATACATTTCTTTTTCTCAAAAAAAAAAAAAAAAAAAAAAAAAAAATTACAAAAAAAGCAAGAATAAATTAAATTAGAGGAAAATGAAAACTAAAATAAATTGAAATAAGTATTATATATATATACAGGTATAACTGTGTAAATAAATAAATAAATAAATAATATAAAAAAAAATATTTGAATAAATAAAAAAAAAAATTAACATAACTTTTTTTGATTAATAATTTTGTGAACAATAAAAGAATGACAATTAATTGTGTTGTATATATTTATTTATTCATATATATATGTGTGTGTGTGTGTTTTGAATGTTTTCCCCTTGAACTAAAAAAATTTTCTCGTTCAGTCAAACTTTTTAGGATTTCATATCTTTGATATCTGGTTTAATATTTTTATTGTTTTTTAATTTAAATTATTATTTAAGAAATCCCAAAACAAATAATAATAATAATTGAAAAAACAATTACCAGAAGTTGATTTAAATAATTTGAATAGTTCTTTTTTTTTTTTTTTTGAGCGATATGTTATGGAAAGAAAATTTGCTTTAGTAATCTTACTAATTTATAATTAGAAACACATTACAGTGAACATAAATTTATCTCATATATTTTATTTATCGTACCGTTAATATCTAATTCTACATGATTGATAGAGCATAAGATGACCCGTACTGAAAAAGGACAGCTTATTCAAAATTATTCAACCCTACCTTAGGCAGCTTAACATTTCAATGCATAGGAGCATAACCATGGATCTTTCCCAAAAGATTATGCAATGCATACAAGGGAGTGACAGCATTTCTCCGTAAACTTTCCGAATCCCCTGACACTAAATAGATCCAAGCCTTCATTTCCAATGCATTTATCAACATAAGCTTCATTCGACTTTCACTTGACGCGAGCTTTTCAAATTCTACGGCAATTATTCGACTGGAGATTTATGGGCGTTGTCGACACGCTGGATCACTGAGTTGGACGTTACTCACCGATACTCATTTGCATATGGCCACCATGGGTCCCAGAAACATCTATTTTCACGTGTCCCCTCGTGTTTTCATCCTTAGTAAATAGCCTCTTCCACCTCTCCTAACATGGATCTCTGAAAAGCGGACCTTCCCTCATTGAGTCACAATTTTAGGAGGTAGGGGGGATTTCCCCTTTCCGTAAAATACAAAAGAAAGATTTATGAGGGCCTCCTCCCCCTATGAAATGACATCATTGGACTTGAAAGTGAAATTTCCGTAGTGGATTTCTTTTTTATTAAAAAAAAAAAAAAAAAAAAAAAATCATTTGGGGAGGCATGTGTTTTATCACCCACATACTATTTCACTTTTTTTTTTTTTTTTTCATTCAACATTTGGGACGATTACATGGTCTGTAGGAAATAGCCACTTGAAATATTTGTGTAGAGTTTGATCTTCCATTGTTGCGGTCCCCAAAAAACCGATTATCACCCAGAGGTATTGTGACAAGAGAGAGATTGATTTTTTAAAGAGCAATCCACCCCTTCATTGAATTCTTAGACTAACAGCTAAATCTGGTTGATTGCCAACACAGCATGTACTCAGGAAATCAAATGAGTTAGTTGTGATCAGCAATTTGCTTCACTGAATACCAAATGACTTGTTAATTAGTGTACGAATAATTTATTATGTTTTCATAACGACGATTTAATTTTTTTTTATTTAGATAAGTACATAATAATGATACATTGTGAGAACAACATTTTATCTTTTTCATGTGAATTTTTTATAGCGAGGCATTCCAAAAAGAGTGGTTTGCAAAGTAAGAAATTCATGTTATTTATTTATTTATTATTATTACTATTAAACGAATATGCACAATTAACCAAAAATTGTCTCAACTCAAAAAGGAAGAAATAAAACAGTGTGTGCATGCGTGTTTATGTGGTTTAGGGGCAGGGGGATTTATTTATTTATTGAAACCGATTAGGTAATAATTCTAAACAATTATATCTCTATCAAAGAAAAACATATTCACTTCAAATACTACACTGCTTACATTTGTCTAAAGATTTTAACTGCTTAGTTTATTTGTAAAATTTTATTTATAAAAAAGTTGCAGATAATTAATTTTCAAAGATATTTAAGCAAGTTTTTTAGGATAAGTGCGAAAGTAAGCTTGTAATTTCCAATAAACATACTTAATAAATAAATAAATAATAATATCACATTCTTAATTATTTTTTGAATAAGAATACAATAAATATGTCTTCCAAGTAGCTTCACAAACTGTTTGTTTTCATTAAAGATATATCAATGGATTTTTTTATTATTTGAATTTTAATTTGCATTAATTTTTTTAATTTTAATTTGTAAAGTAATTTAACCATAGTTTTGACGAAATTATTTATATTTATAACATTTATTTTAAAGTATTCGATACAATCGTGTTATAAATTCAATAATTTAAAAAGAAAATAGTTGAACATATATAGTGTTTCAGAATGTAATGTAATAAAACTAGTAATATAAAATAATTAAAGTATAAAAGTAAAGGCAATCTATTTGAAGTTTTTTTTTCTTTTTTTTAACTAAAGTATTTTGTGTCCGTTAGTTGAGCAAATAATAAATAAAATAAAATAAAATAAAAATGAATAAATGAGCAAATATATTAACATGTTCTTTTAACCATACTTATGAAAGGCCAAGTTTACGTTGTAAAAAGTTATTAATTCTTTTAAATAATTTTATAAAATACATTTAATATATATATATATATATATCTTTATATAAAGCAAAAATTCTCACTATCATAAAAAATAACAAAAAATAAAAAAACCTGTCAATGCAATCCTTAGATTTTTTTACATCAGGATGAATATCCAATTTTATAAGCGATATTTAATTATCAATTATGATTATCTTGTTTAGTTAATAATTATTTTTAACAAAAAAACACATTAGATAATAATCAGTCTATCAAAGCAGTAAAGTTAATTTTGTTTAAATATTTACATTAACCCTCGATTAATTAAGCAAATGTTATATTTAATTAAATTTATCCGAAAAGTATTCTACTACGTGAGAAAATTTTCGAATCAAGAATTTATTTTTTTCACGCATGTATTTAGAATGATATTAAAGTGGTTTTTTTTTTTTCGTAAAAGAAAAAAAAAAAAAAAAAAAAAAAGAAAAGAAAGGAAGGAAGAATTGACACGTAATGCAATTTCAGCATTATTATTATTATCATTATTATTATTATTATTCAGCTTTGTTTTGAAACTGTTTTATTTTGGTATTTATTTTGGTATTTATTTTTATATTAATTAACTAATGAGAAGAAAAATCTATCAATGGCAGATATTAATTTGTTTCTTTGGATCTACCTCTACTTTACAAAATTAAACCATACTATTCAGATGGTTAATTATTTAACAAATCAGATGAACTTTACTATATTTTATTTAATAAAATTAGAAGGAATTTATGTACCTTTTTCTTAGCGATTTTCATTAAGTACGTAGAAATAAATTTTGTTTCAATTATGATAACTAAATTTCTTTGCCTCCATAATTTTCATAACGCAAATCACAAAAATCTAAACATTTTTTTTAACTTTCCTTTATTTTTTATTTTTATTTTTATTTTTATTTATTACATTAACTGAAAAATAAAACCATTTTATTTAATTTTTGATAATTATATATCTAAATTTACTTTATTATGTTAAATAAAACATTAAATTTTAAAACTCTTATTATAGTTTAAGAAGTCTTTTTTTAGATTTATAATGATGAAGAAAAATATCTTCTCTACAGAATCTAATTAATCCTTTATATCATCAAAATATATATTACCAAATTTAACACAATAATCAGCAAATGTTGGTGAAAAATTATTTCTTCTTTTTCATAAGGCTTGGTGTATTTATGCAAGCAATAAAGAAAAGAATCCTCTATGTAATTATATTTTTATCTCAACATCTTATCTTAAAACGCAGCTATAAATCATTCCCTGCAATTCATATCTTATTAGATGGTAAGCGATTTTCACTGTCTAAGTGTAAATAAACAAAATGAAATTGATATATTATCCTAACTCTAATCGAAAGCTGTATTTTACGTTTTCCTTTTTTTTTATTTTATTTTATTTTTATTATTATTATTTTTTTTTTTTCAAGCACATTTTATACATTTGGCCTAAGCTCCTCATGCAAACGCAGCAGCGTTTGCAGTCTAAAATCGATTTTTTGATAAATGTATATTTTTATCAAATAGGATCTCGAGTATTAATTTATGAAATTTATAGGTAAGAGCATAAATGGGCGAGATTAAATTAATGTTGCATATTTAAAAAAGTAACACTTTTCAGAAAATGTGGTCAAATGTTATAAATAAAATTATCTAATGTAATATAATGTATTACATTTTGAAATATTTCATACTTAAATATTCAGAATTCTTAAATGGATAAAAAAAAAGTTTGAAAGTGTTTGTTATTATTATTTTTAATCAATATTTAGTTAAACAAAGTAAGAACATGCATTTAAAACATTTATGTTTTAATATTACAATTTTTAATTATAGATTTTTCGAGATTTTTTTTAATGTAAAATGTGAGACTTTTATAATACTTTCATAATAAACTAAAGTGTTTCTAATTTACAAAACATCATGTTTTTTTAATAGAAAATTTTGAATAAACACCATAAATTACAAAAAGTCACAACTACTGTTTCGGGTCGATAAAACTTCGTTTGCAGCACTCGTGCCTACTTTGTTCGCGTGATGAAAGGTCGTGTTTTCTTTCGACCCGAAACAATTGTTGCAAGTTCTTGCATTTTATGGGGTTTAGGCAAAGATTCTTTACGCATTACTTATAAACGCCAGTTCTTTGATAATTTTTTCATGTATTGTTTTAAAAAGTATGTTTAATTAGTTCTATATTTAATTATGAATGTTACATCTTAAATAATGCAATGGATGCTATATAAGAGTACAGCACTCCAAGAATTTGAAAAAAAAAAAAAAAAACTTTTTTTTTTTATTTACTTGAACATAGAAATTAAAATTTTATGCGTAAAAAAACAATTATTTACTAGTCTAGAATGACATATCAGAAAAGCCTGTTTAAATTTAACGTCATGAAACCGGCTTTATTAATTTCCCAAACACATACACCAGCGGCATTGATACATCATTACACCGGCCAATGATTCAGCACCAGGTTGCTAAGCCTGTGCAAACGGGAACAGTGTAAATAAGTTCCCTAAAACAGTGTACTAAATTAACACCGAGTTGTGAAACATGCATGAGGAAAATTAGTGTAAATCTTGCGGTGAATTCATTCAACACAGTGTCCCAAAACGCAGTGAGAAGAGCGGGTTTCAAAATGGCGAGTATTATTAAATAGGTAGAGTCTACATCGAGGTTTAGTAGGCGAATCGACATCGAGAATGGGATAGGAGGCAATTCTATGACCAACATTTCCACCAAAATATTGAAATTAAAAAAAAAAAAAAAAAAAAAAAAAAAAAAGAAGAAGAAGAAGAAGAAGAAGAAAAAAAAAATGTCGAGTTTTCTAAAAGTTGAAATCATAGTTGCCAGTTAAAACATATTGGTCACCAATGGCAACCAGACGACCGTATTTCACGAGATGTGTAAAAATATATTTTATTATAAAATATTGATAGATATTAAAATTCCTTGTTATAATTAAATTCTTAAAACTTTTGAAATATTAGAGAAATGAGAAATATCTTGTATTTCCAAGTCTTATAAATTATGACATCAGTATAGCAGTGTCCCTAATTAAATAATTCTGAAAATATATGTATTATTATCAGAAATGTAATAACTAAACTGAGTACAAGCTCATTTGTAACCTAGACTTCATTCATCAGTTCATGTCAGGTAAATGTAATTAACTTTCAAAATTAGTTTGTTACAAAGATTATGCATGACATCAAGAAGATGTATGACCGTATTTTTCCATTTAGTTTAAAATTTATTAAAATGCAGAGATTGCTTTAAAAGAAAAGGAGCCGTTAATTTAAATTTTAAAGCGATTAATTTATATTTAAAAACCATCTTGAGCAAAAGTATGAAAGATTATGTAAAATTACATAATAATTTTATAATCAAAGTTTATTTAAATAAAATATAAACATTTATTTCTGTTTTAATAATATCATTATGTCTATTAATAGTATATTTTATAACTCTATGTATTAAAATGACAAAAATAATGATTGTTTTTCCTTCGAAGTACAAATATGGGTAACAGTAAGAAATGATAATTAAAATTTTTATTTTAAATTAATTTTGTTCTGTAATATATTTTTTCTAATGTATTTTTAATGATATTTTTGAATCAGTCTTCTAAATAAATGAATGATAAAATCATGAGTTACTTTGTAGAATTAATGCCCATTAAGTGCTTAAAATTAAAGGGACTTCGATTTTCAATAAAGATAAATTGCATTATAAAATTCGTGACAAGATATGCTTACAGATTCTAAATTTCTGTTAAAAAAAAAAAGAAAAAAGAAAAAGGAAAAGGAAAAAGAAAAGACAGGAAGAATTTTTTAATAAAAATAAACCATTGCACATAACATATTTTTTGCAAATTAGTTGGTTACATATAATAGTATTTAGATTTTAATTGTGCCTCCGAAATGTCCTCGAGGAGAGTAAATTTTCAAGATGGGTATCTTACGAAAGGCCTCGTCAATACCTTTAAAATGAATGGTTGAACTATAAATCTGTGATAATTCAAAACAAAGTTATCGATTTTTTTTTTTCTTTTTTAACGAAATTTAACCAAACTTGGAATTTAGTTGGCCCCTGACATAAACTAGTGCTGATTAGATTTGGGGATCAATCGCTCAACAGGTGGGGCTGTGATCGTATTTTTTCTAAATTTTTAACATGGCAGTATAGAACAAAATTTCGTATAAATGTACATAATGAGAGTTATTCTTAACCTGTGATTGTAAAATTAATATGAATTATTGATAATAGTAGTAGTTAATTTGGAAAAAAACTTTTGTGCATGTGGAGGCATCGTTTGGTCGTAAATTTTCAAGATGGGTATCTTTCGAAAGCTCTCGTCAATAACTTTAAAACGAATGGTTGAACTATAAATTTGTGATAATTTAAAACAAAGTTATCGATTTTGTTTTTTTACTTTTAACAACAACAAAAAAAAAAAAAAAAAAAAAAAGTATTTAAAATAATAAAATATACAGTGCTTCTTTAAGTACTTCAATTTATATATATATTCTGAATAGGGAGTTGTCTCTATAACGCAATAAATTTATTACATAATAAATAAATAATAAATAAATGATGCGTCATATGTTAGTGTAAAGTAAATATTTTTTAGTTGTAAAAGAATATATTCTTTATAATATAAAAATTTATTTTAAAATGATGAAATTTAAAAGGCATGCATTACATGGCTTCTGGAAAAAGTAATGTAACTTTTTTTAATTCAATGTTAAGTAACGTTCTTTGAATTATTACATGCACTACTTTAATTCTATAACAAAAGACTAAATTTTTATGTAAATTTCATTTAAAAAAAAAAAAAAAAAAAAAAAAAAAGAAAAGAAAAATATATATAAACTACGAATTTTTTCTGAATTTTAAACTTCGCTGATTAAAAACGAAAAATTTTCATTTTATATCAATAACAATAACAATAATAATAATAATAATAATAATAAAAATAAAAATAAAATTTACCCAGACATGGAATAACATAATGCATTATTTAAAGAAAAGATTTTGCACATTCGAATTTAAGTTCTTATGTGCCTCGGCATATATATTTGCCAGAGGTATTTGCCGCATGGATTCTATAGGACAAAATTTAAACAATCTCTACACGAATGCATAAAATTCTGTTATTTATCAATGTAACATTTTCAAAAAGTGTCAAAAGTATGACTTACTAATTAAAATAGAAAGATATGTTGGCATTAGGTTGGTTTACCTTTTGTGTATTTTGCGTAATATCGCTGGCTCAATAATGAAAACTTTAATTTTTTAGCTCAATGTTGTGGTGGTGGTGACTCCTGATGAATTAGCTCAACATTCAGAGCAATTTATTTTATTTTATTTATTATTCGACTATTTGTGTTCTGTTCCATAAATTCAGCTTTTCTCATTTTTTGTTTTTAGTTCATTTTGTTATTGTCTGTTCAAATAGAAAGTTTTGATTACAAAAATTAAATAGCTGCTTCTTTTTAATGTTTCTATATATTTTGTATTCTCATTGGAATTATTTTAAAGTAAGTATTCTTTTACTTTTTTGAAATATAAAAATTAAAAGATATTGGTCAAATTATTTAAATAATTTAATTAAGTTAACTAGTTACCAAATTGGCTTTGGTGGGCTGTTGGGGCAAATGATATTCATCTGATTATTTTTTGTATTTATTTTTATCGTTATCATAATATATATATATATATATATATATATATATATGTAAGCGCGTTTGTGTGTCTTTCTGTGCGTGTGTGATGTAGCGTTATTGTGGAATGCAAAAAAAAAAAAAAAAAAAAAAAAAATCAAATGCAAAATTTATCTATATGACTTGAAAAAATGCACAGGATTGTTATAATGAAACTCCCCCTATAAACAGCATCCTACAGCGTAAACAGGTGAACGGAGTGTGATGTGACAAAATTTGGTATATAGACTATACACGAGATGCGTTTACGGAATCTCGAAATAGCGTAATTGTAGAATGCAAAATAAACAAAAAATCAAATGCAAAATTTATCCATATGACTTAAAAATATATACAGGGTGGTTATAATGAAACTTCCCCTATAAACAGCATCCTACAGCGTAAACAGTTGAACGGAATGTAACGGAATTTGATATATAGACTATACACAAGATGCGCTCACGGAACTTCGGGGAAAAAAAAAAAAAAAAAAAAAAAAAAAAAAAACCTTCCGAAATGTCCACCAGAGGGCGCATTTTCCCGAAAAACATCAATTTTAACACAATAAACGGTCAAAACGGAATACAGAAACAATATTAACATTTATTGACTAGTTTCTGATCACCTTGAAATAGTGTGGTGTATCGTGGAGGTGTTGCGACGTTGAATGACTTAAAGAACTCCATAACGCTTCGTGTGCGAAGCATCACAACTGATCAGTTACGACCTGCTGTTGAACACACTGTCCATCGACTTGAAATTTTGCTGGTGAATGAGGGTGGTGAAAGGGCCATGAAGCACCTTTCCTTACATCGTCGTGAACATGATTAACTACTGCTCCTCTTGTGCAATTTCGTCCTAATCTGTTCCTGTTTCTGCAAACTGAACTGCTTTTTTTCATTTTTTCCCCCACTCAAACAGCGTGCTACTGTTATTTTTCCTTACCTTTACTTAATGTGGTTCAATGACAAGGTGATCAGAAACTTGTCAATAAATCTTAATATTGTTTCTGTATTCCGTTTTGGTCGTTTATTGTGTTAAATTTAATATTTTTCCGGAAAATGTGCCCTCTGGTATACATTTTGGAACTTTTTTTTTTTTTTTTCGAAATTCCGTGAGCGCATCTCGTGTATAGTCTATATACCAATTTTCGTTGCATTCCGTTCACCTGTTTGTGCTGTAGGATGCTGTTTATAGGGGAAGTTTAATTATAACCACCCAGTATATACATAAATAGTTAAAAGAATATGAATTAATCTGTAATACACTTACTTTAGTCATTAAACAGATACATATAAAACTGAAGCCTTGTACAAAGCAACATATATTGAAAAATGTTTGAAATTTTTATGAGACATTGATATATGAGATAATATATATATATATATATATATATATATATATATATATATATATATATATATATATGTGTGTGTGTGTGTGTGTGTTTATATAAGTATAACAGAAAAGAAAGAAAAGGGAAAAGGAAAAAAAAATATATACTAGAAGGAGCAGAGGACACCACGGCTTGAGACGATTGGAAGGTTCTTATTTAAACAAGAATTTTATTTAAGGAAAATAAGAATTAATTGTAATTTGTTGAAATTTGTATAAAATTTCACCGAATTTACGGAATTTTATTCACAATTAGACTAAGTATATTGCCTCTATAATCTATAAATTCAATTTGAATTATCACAACGAACCAGATATTATCATTAAATTAAAATTATACTAAATATACAAAATTAAGGTATATATAAATTATAGTAATTATGAGTACACTAAATTTTGTTATTATACGTTAAAACAAAGATAAATTTATAAAAAATAATAGAGTTATAGATATTCATTTGACTTTTATATCTATGCATCTTGTCATCTAGATTTAGAGGTATTTTAAAATTTAAAATTTATTTATTCCACATACGCTGCTTAAACTTAAATATATAACGTAAAAAGTGTTTACATTATTCAACAACAACTACACTACATAATTTAAAATTTAATGAAATTTTTAGGCTGTAAATGTTATAAATAAAAAAATATCCGAAACAAAATAAAAAGATTTTTAGCGAAAATTCTAAATTCATGGTCCAGTTTATGCAAAAGTAGTCCGATGCATGCAGATCTTACTGTAAAATCTTACAAAAATATCATAAATGGATTCCAAATTAATCAAAATTCCGAATACATTAAAAACTAGATTCCGAAGGATTGAAGAATTGATTCAAATTAGGAAATATTTAAATGACGAATAATATTTGACAATTCAAAGTACAGTTTCTCGTCAAGAGGACGTTTTTACAATGTACCAGTTACGAAATTTCATATCGTAATTTGAAACAATAATTAAATAATAAACAAAATTTTACCTTTATAACTTAGCGAAAAATATAATTTATTTCTTTCATTTTAACTTGGCTTGCAAATTCTGGTGGCAGTGTAATTCAAATGAGTGTATTTACCTTGCATCTCAAAGGATTAATTAATGTTTAAAGCAAATTTTGTGAAATCTATTTTCATTATTTGTTGTATATCTATTCCTATTAGATTATTAAAATGCACCAGCTGGCAAACCGGATAAGTAAATAAAAAAAAAAAAAAAAAATTGATGGTATGAATAAAAAAATTAATAAAATAAACAATTCCTACATGGAAAAAAATGTAAGCTGCATGATTTTGATATTTTTGATTCGGGAAGTATCATCGAAATTGTTTCATCATGTACCGCTTTTAAGAGAATTTGACTGTTTAAAAAATTAAAACAGTTTTAATTGAAAAACAATGTGTTCTTTGACACGATACAAAGGATTGAAAACAGGAAAAATGGGCAATTTTATTACATTATTTCTAAAAAAAAAAAAAAAAAAAAAAAAAAAATCATTACGAAAGAGTAATTTTGTTGATATTTGTCTCTTGCGACTGCGCAAGTGTGAATTCAAATCATAGACCTTTAGAGGAAGGTATGGAACTTTTTCAGAAAAGCATTCGGTATGTCTTCGATAAAAAAAAAAAAAAAAATGAAGGTTATAGGGTGAAAAAATAATAATAATAAGGAATAGCATACGAATTGCCTAGTTCTTTAACCAGAAAAAACAATTTTATTTAAGAAAAAAAAAAAAAAAAAGTAATGTAACAATTTAACTGTCATATTTGGGCTCAATACTTTTAACACTTTCGTGACCGCATGTTTTTGTCTTTTTCACAGTAAGGTCCGCCTGTGGGAGTTATTCTCCTCAGTTGCAATATTTTAGAACAAAATTTTCTGTATTCACATTTATATTACAAATGGATATACATTATAGTTATAATCTTTCTAATCAAAGCATTTATATCCATAGTATATTGATAGTACAAATATGAATATTGGGTATATTTTTATGAAATAAATAATTCACAAATTGTGAAAGAAACGCCCACTGGTGTAGATAGAAATTTTCAAATGACGTGAATCTACGTCAACGGTCGCGAAAGTGTTAAATTTGTTACAAAATGGGGAGGAAGTGAGGTGAAAAAATTAAAAATTAAGGAGTAGCACAATGATTGTCTAATGCTCTACCCAGAGAAAACCAGAAAAAAAAAATGTACAAAACGTAGCGATTTAACTGTCATATTTGGGCTTAGTACTATTAAATTGGTCACTTTTACACGGAGGATTTTGTTTGTGAGCAATGATATTTCCGCTATTGAAATAGTAGAAATAGAATCACCGATATTTCAAGTAAAATTTCAGTTAGATAATCAATAAATGTTATTTAATATTTAATATAATATATTTCTGGGCTCATGTAAATGATATTTCATCTAAATGAATGATTTATTATAAGAATAAAACTATGGATTCGCTTCTAAAGCCTCCAAATAATGAATTCATAGTTAATGATTTTCGATGAAATTTTAATTTAAAATATAGTATATTTCAATGTAATGAGATGTATGCACCATTTGTTAAAATATAACGATAGTTAAAATTGATAAAAGTGATTTATTATCGCTAGAATTGGCAAATAACATTAAACAATATTAAACCAGAACGCGAGTTTTATTACAATGAAAATCGTTAACATGTTTAAACTTTTTCAACCTTCAAATTTCCAACTTTTATATTGAATTTATTCTAGTTTTAATATAAGAGATTATCTTTTAGCCAACGGTTTTAATTCATTTAATTTAAATGACGTTTTTATTTGCTATTGTAATCCAATGTCTTCTTCACTAATTTAATGATGTTTTTAAATGATTTTAATAATTCTAACTAATAATATCATTAATTAGCCTACAAATCAGTACAGTAACACACAAATAGCATAAGTAAACAATACATATTTAACAGATATATAAAACTTTATCCTCCCTTAAATCGACAATTTTCAATTTTAATTCAAATTTCAGCAGACTTATTATAATTTATCGGTTTTCTATTTTATAATATTTTCCTGAGTTGAATAAAATAACATGTATTTCAAATTTTTTAATTATGAAAACAATATACAAGAACCTTATTCCACATAGCATCGTGATGTTTCAGTAACAATAGAATATATCTCATATATCTATAGATGCCATTTGACATGGGCGCCAAATGTAGAGGTGCTTTCAAAACCAATTTGTTTGTTTTTTAAATAATTACGGGAAAAAAAAAAAAAAAAAAAAAAAAAAAAAAAAAACACAAAATTTCATTACTTCAATAAAGACATTTATACAATTTTTCCGATGAATAATTCTTACCGTTATTAGTTATGTAAAATATAATTTTAAAAGAGTAGGGAAAATTATTAACAAATATATATATATATATTTAAATTTTAATCATAAACACAATAGTACTGTGCATTCTTATGTTCCGTGTGATCTATAAAGCTTGGTAGGATTAAAATATAAATAGTTCCTAAGCTTAAGGAGACACAATAATGTTAATAAAATTGAGAAAAAAAAGAATTATTTAAATTTTATTGTTTAAAGTATAACAATTTACATTTGTGGATTATATTAGGTTAAATTAATATCACTAATCAATCAAGTTTCAGTAACTACACAGGCAGCATGCATGGTGTATGAAGTGGCATTCGTAGGAAATATTAAATTATTTTTCTTAAACTTTTTATTACATTTTCTTAACTATTGAGTAAAACAGACATCCCTTTTACAAACTTTCCGTTAAATCGTTAAAGTACAAAAATGCGTAATTCTATGTAAAAATATGTTGAATTCGATTATCTTTTAAAATATCACAATGATAACAAAAGAGAAATTCAAAATTAAACATTCGAAAATATTTTCAAAAATATCTTTTTAGTAATTATTACTTGACACAATAGATTAAAAGCGAACATCAATCATCTTCCCTCGTTGACAACAAAGAAAAAAAAAAAAGCCACTTCTCTCTGTATAATTTGTAGGCTTTTATTTGGGGAATTCAACTACAGTACATGAACTAGAAGCTTACTAACACATAATGCAAAAATTCCTTGCAGGAAGGAATGGATGAAACACCCATTTTTCTAAAAGAAACATTGAAAGGGAAAGAGACTTTTATCTTCTATGAATTATTCGCTGAAATATGTATCGTTTGTTTTTACTTTTTCCCTTTTCTTTTTCCCTCTGTATCGACTTGTTTTGTCCACTCTGAGTACATGTCCCCTATACTTGTTTAATGCAGTGCTAGCGATAATGGATTTTAAATTTGAGGCCCTTTTCAATCGTTGAGGCTGCTCCATTGTATATACAAGAGAGGAAAGCTCCATAAAACGTGTATGTATCGTTATTCGTTGACAGCTTTGAAAAATGAAAAGACGGAAATCAATTCGTTTTTAGCCAAACATAAAAGTGCCCTTTTGTGCTCTGGCCCGAACAGCACAAAAGATGGAAAAACGAGAAAGGGTTGTTTAAGTGGTAATTTCTCCTTGTTCTGGCTATTGTAAATACTAGTTTGTAATGAGGGAAATTAAATAGATATGCGATATTAAAATGGAACTTTGTTTGAAAATAATAGTCGTTATTTTCATGAATGATTGTAAAATATGCATTCAGAAATTTTGTGTATTTTAAAACGGTTTATTTAGTTAGCCATTTATTTTTTTTACTTACATTTTTTAAGCATTAGCGTTTTAAAAATAATAAATTTTCATTAAAGTTAGAGTGTATAATTTAAAATATAGAGCAAATTTCTTCGATAAAAAATATTCATGAAAATCATATTTTTTACCCTCCCCATCAGAATAATACAAAATAAATAAATAAACAAAATTTTATATAGAGCAAATTATTTCTATAAGAATGCTTACGAAAATTATTATTTTTTTTTTCTCCTCAGAATAATATAAAGAAAATATATAAAACTATTGTAATAAAATTATTAATTGTTTAAAAACAATAATTAAAGATGAATGTAATAGTTGAATATTACAAATAATTATATTTACAAATGGATATCCCATATCTTACAGGTTTATTATTATTTGTATTATTATGCTAATTTTGACGATTTTAAGCATTTTTATTTTAGAATAAATATTGTGTTCTTTCATTAATATTATGGTAGGCTAATATTTTTTTGGTAGTTTTTATTTTTTGCTTTACCTTTACATGCGAGCTGCCGTTTTGTGTAGTTCCAAAATTTTTAGACTACATGAATTTTAAAGAATCTGAATTTCTGCAAACTTAATTTTATATAATTTTCATTACGAGCTTTTAGTAATTTTTTTTTTTTAAGAATTTCTGCCCCCCCCCCCCTCCTGAATTTCTGCCTGATGATGATGATATATATATACATATATTTATTTATTTATTTACAAATACGCTGAAAAGAAATATCTTTTAAACAGTAATGTATTTAAATTTGTGCCCTATTTATGTGTTGAACTAGGTAAGATTTTGTAAAAAATCTGGGTAAATCCGAATAATATATATCAAATTTAGCATGCTAGAAAATATTTACGAAAATCAAAGAATGGGCAAATAGTCAGACAGAGAGAGACTTATGGACGACTAATATCATGAAGAATTTTAAACTTTGTTAAAAGTAGTTAAACAATAATTAATTTAGTTGCTTATGTAGGTTATTAATCGACATAATGTTATAAATTGTCAAATGAAAAATAAATACATTTCTTAAGTTTTTTTAAAAGTTTAAATTGTAAAATATATAATTAAAATTAAAATTAAAAAATATTCATTAATGTTAACAATTTTTTGCAGAAAAATAACATTTAAAAGTTAAATAATACAGACATTTTTCTATTGAACTGTCTTACAGTAAATAAATATTTAAGTATAATCCCTTTAAAAGTATTCCTTTACCAAATATGGCGAAAATTATTACTACATTTCCATAAATCTCTTTATTTTAATAATTATTAAAAAAAAGAGCTATTGTTAAATTTAAAAATAATAGTATTCCGAAATTCAATGATTTTCCTTCTTTCTTTTTTTAATAAAACGATGCTTGCTATTATTCTTTTTTTTTTTTTTTTTTTTTTTTTTTGAGTGAGAGAGAAAACGCGATAGTTTTGTTAATTTTGAAAACTTTAATGTTGTTGATTAATTTAAATTTCTGTTTAATTTCATTTTAGATGTTCCCGATATAAATAAATAAATGAAACAAATAAAAAGTAAAAATGAAATTCTGAAAAACTAAGAAATTAACAAATATTTTTTTATCTGTAACTGATAAGAATTATTATTATTATTTTTAGTGAGTGGATATTATCAAGGAACCGAATTAGATACAAAATTAAATGTATATTTTTACATGTGGCTACTCTGCTTTTTTCTAGTTTTGTCCCTGGATTCCTAATGGTTTTGCTGCCTCGATCGGGGCTGAAACAATATAAATTGCTATGATTAGCTATATTGTTTTACGAACTCGATGCAGCTTTCACAGCTTTATGAAGTTCATGCCCATTGAAGAGTTTATACTTCAAATTTTATCCAATTATTATTTCTGTGGTCCTTTATTTACTTTCTCCGTCACTAAGTTTAATGGTCCTTTTACTATTATTATTATTATTATTATTATTCATGTCGGCGTAAGTAACTTAAATTGTTTTTGTCTCTTATTGGTTCTTAAGCTGTATCGCAACATTTTTGTGTCAGTCTCAAATATATGTTACAATCAGTTCTATTTTTGTTGGTATTGTATGGTTTTGTATCTATTAATTGCTAAAATTTAAGGTGAAATTTTATTACGATACCTATCATTTATATATATATATATATATATATATATATATGAATGCGTATTTTACATATTTAGAACTTAAAAAATATACGAGTTGAACAATACTTTAAATCATATATTGTACAGATTGCAAACCATTATTTTAATACTTTATTTATATTTACACATATCAATGTTTAAAGCAGATTCGATTAACTATTCATATTTCACGTTTATTTACATTTACATTTATTCACATTTCTTTCTCTGTATCACCAGCATTACATATTTCTCTGTCTATTTTTCATCAAGTAACATATTTGGGTGGGGGGGGGGATTTTTTCGTTATAAAAATCTAAATGAAAATTTGTCACGGATATAATGAATAAAATAAATATTGAATAAGCAAAATTGATTGAATGACAGAAAAGGGGATTTCTTATTTTCAAATAATTGTGTAATATTTCATTTATTTATTTTGAACACATATTAAAGTATTTTACTGCTTTTAACCTGCATTCAAGAATCATAGTAGAATTAGATGCATAAAGAATCGTTTTCACTGCAACCAAATTAAGTAGAATAGTGTATTTACATACCCAAATTCAGGCAAATATAAACCATTGTAATAAATACTCTAGGGCGAGTTTTAAATGAATTACGTCAAAATACAAACATTTACCGAAGGGTATTCTAAACAATTACGAAACATTAAGCTTCATCTTTGCCGTATTTACTATTTATTCACCAGCATTACCATATTGCACAAAGGCTAGTAAGCATATGTTCTATTGGCTTTATGTTCTTTGTGGTAAGCTAGATGCATTTAATTCGAAACAATGATAACTTATGTAAGCTGCTTTGTGTTATTCAACTAATGTACTCTGCCTTTCTGAATAGAAAGGATGAAATTTTCAAATCTTTCTTTTATATTCCTTATATTGTAATCTCAAATTATCATATGTTTGTATAAGTGTAACATTAATTTATTCTATCCTAATCAATGCAGTCCAGCGTAATTCCTGTATCATCATTTATTATTTAAAAGACAGATATACCATTTTTTTTAAACTGTAATTAACGAGTTAAAAAAAAAAAAAAAGAAAAAGGATTAATTTTTATGAAAATATTTAGTAAAGAGGGTTTAAAAATATGATTTGGAATACATATTTTTTACATCTAATCTAACTATTCTAAGAAAAAGTTAATGATGCCGTTGATCATTTTATGTGTCAGTGGTCCTATCTTCTAACGAACGAAAAGATCTCTAGTGGTGTGAAATGACCTGACGTGACGTGACATTTGAAAAATAATCCAAAGAAATTTTTTTATTCTGCAAATTATATTATTTTAAATAACGAACTTATCAATTCAAATTTTCGCGGTGAAAATATACTTCGTTTCAAACATGCAAATATTTCCACCTATACGTTATTTTTCTAACCTTAACCACCGTTCCAAAACGTCGTCACTTCGACACTGGTAACGCTCTAGATTTTTTCTCATTTTCGAATTGCTAACCTTTCTTTACAGAAAGTGCGTACAGTCGGTAACAAAAGTGTCCGAACACTAGCTAAAATTCCTATATAAAAAAAGTACACTTAATACAGTTTTTTTAAATAAATCCTTGTAGAATCCTGTTCTTAGTCAGTCTAAAAACAGGATTCGATAAGGATTTATTTAACAAAACTGTATTAAGTGTACATTTCTATATAGGAATTTGTGCTAGTGTTCGGAGACTTTTGTTACCGACTGTACAATATAAAAATATTAACAGAATTACACAATCCAAATTTTACCATTTTTGATGGTCCATTAAAAATTGGTATTTTACTGTATTTTAAAATATATTTTAAAAGTACAGTCGGTAACAAAAGTGTCCGAACACTAGCAAAAATTCCTATGTAAAAAAAGTACACTTCATACGGTTTTGTTAAATAGATCCTTGTCGAATCCTGCTCTTAGTCAGAGTAAGAACATGATTCGACAAGGATTTATTTAACAAAATAGTATTAAGGGTGCTTTTTTACATAGGAATTTTTGCTAGTGTTCGGACACTTTTGTTACCGACTGTAATTTAAAAAAAAAAAAAAGTTTACTTTGAAGAAGGTTTTTAAACGATGTAAGTAAATGTTCAACCCTGCTGGTATTCCAGATATGAGAGACATTCTATAGTGATATTCTATATTAGATCTCATGTTCCAGAGATAACGACCTTAAAGGCCCTCTTCACTCACCGCCGCCGGAAGCCGAAACTAATGTTATTCAATGGGAAATTTTTCTTTACAAATAACTTATTAACTAATGCATATTTTTAAATTCTGTTTTCACATTCTGAAAGTTCCCAGCTGTTAAATTGACGCACCTTTTCTAAAATATTATTTTTTAAATTTTTTATATTTTATTTTGAAGCTGCAAAATACGAATTTTCAATATGTGAATTTTTTTCATTTTGCAATTTCGAAATAAAATATTAAAAATTGAAAAATTACATTTTTTAAAAAGGTCCGTCAATTTAACAGTTGGGAATTTTCTGAATGTGAAAACAGAATTTAAAAATATGTATTAGTTCATAAGTTATTTGTAAAGAAAATTTCCCCATTGAATAACATTGGCTCGGGCTTCCGGCGACGGTGAGTGAAGAGGGCCGTTAGGAAATAAAAAGTGACGAAATCGAAAATGTATCCTGAATTAAATAGATAACAAAGGCTATAGGTTAAGTGAAAAAAATCTCGCTGAGACCTAAATTTAGTAGTATATCGAAAATTAATTATCCTAGTGATTATAATATGTAACATTTTACGTTTTATGCAAAATCTTTTAAGTCATCAGTATATCGCGTATTTGATTGTCCTTAACAAGAACCTAATATCACTTTCGTACACTGTCAGAAAAATTCTTCTTTATACTCTTATTCCTTATTTTTAAATGAATATTTTCTGTATACTTTAGAAACGTTATTTTTAAAATATCTGAAGAAGAGAAAGGGAAAAATTCAGTTAATTCCCTGCCCGCAAGAGTATTCGTCTTTTTACCACGTCTTTATTAAATCGCTTTCTTGTTTGTTTGTTCAGTACAAATCTTGCAACAGATTTTTAACTATCTTCCCGACTAGCTAAACATTTGGAACTTTTAAAATAGCTCAGAACACGATGATAATGCATTTTTAAATACTTTTATTCAATTAATAAATATTTGAAAAATTCTTTTATTTCCTCTCTTTATTACGCATTTGATCTCTTTCTTTCAAGTTGGTGGGATAATTCATCAAAATATTATTTTTAAGTATTTATTAATGCTTAAAATTGTCAAGTTTATATGATTCAACAGAAAATTTAAAAACGTTGTATATAAAAAGTTCTTTTTAACTTGTATAATTATTATCCGCTGACTCTCCCTCTCCCTCTCAAAAATTATTTCTTCAATTCACGGAAGCTTTACTGGCAGCAGTGCTGCCCGGATGTTTTCGTTAATTAACGGATATTCTGTGTTACACGAGAGAAATTTTCCATTATTTGTAAACAGGTCCTTTTTTTTTGTGTGTATGCGTTACATGACGTAAATTTTTCCTTACTTAAAGAAAGGATCCTTTTTTTTTTTTTTTATCCGTTAAAAGAGGAAATTTTTGTGCAGATTGAAGAAAACTGTGTTTTTATTAAAATCATTAAGGGGCTGCTGCATCTAATCTCTCAAATCACAAAATCCCACGTTAACCCATTGGGCAATTAAAAATTCAAATTTCTCATCGACAAATACGTTTATCGAAATTCACCATCTGAAAGTAAGTCTTTTATTACACTACAGTGGATACAAAATTTAGTTGCCTACATTTTAAATCTTTCCTAAAAGACAATAAATTCCGAAAGTTTTATAATATTTACGTAAATATGGCAAAAATTTAAAAATAAGAAAGCAAGTTTTTTTTTTTTTTTTTTTTAACGACCACAGAAAATATTTGAAATCTAGTTCATTTTTCAATTTTCATTCTTTAAAAAGGATGATTCTTCATTTAAATACTTATTGTTATATTAATTAGAAAAGAAATAATAATAAAAAAGGTAAAAATACAATCCGATGCGATAGCACTGATTTGCAATCTTTCAAACTTTCTCCAGCGTAAACAAAAGTTATCGCCCCGTAATGTAAAGTTTTGCAAAAAGAGAGTCCTTCAAATAACGGAAAATTTTGCTCATGTAATTGACTGAAGTTTCTTCAAATGACAGAAGAAAAAAGATACTGATATTCGTCAAATAATATTGCCAGTAAAATTTCCGTGAAATGAACAAAGAATTTTTCAGAGTGATACTGTTTAGGATTTTTTGTTCTCACCTTTTTCTTTTTCTTTTTACGTTTCTTTTCTTTCTTTCTTTTTTTTTTTTTTTTTTTTTTGCGTATGTGTTATGTTTATTATTGTTTTACGTATTATTTTATTTTATTTTCGTTTATATATTTACTTTACATTCAATTATTCTCACTTCGATTCGAGATTATTATGTATAAAATGGGTTACAAGTATATCATATATGAAGTATATCTTCAACTATTTTTCTTCACAAATAATCAACTATCATTTCGTCAAATCTCTTACAAAACATTAGATTAGAGTTATTTAAGGCTGACACACGGTTACTATTATTATAAATTTAAATTAAATTAAATCATTTTTGAAAGTATTCTGCTCATTTCCAGAAATGTGCAATGGCACCTGAATTACGTTTATTAAAAAAATGTATTTTTATAACAATTTAATTTAGCTATTTTATTGGCAGATTTGAGAAATACATTAATTAAGTACGTTGTGATTATTTATTTAGATTCCATATCTTTGATTAAATGTAAACTACGAATTTTTGCTGGAAAATTAAAATTAATGATAACAAAAGCAAAAAGTGACCGTACCAAGTATCAAACAATGGTTCTTGATAATTCGAGTCAATATTTTAACCACAGAACTAAATTAATCTGTCTTTTTGGGGGTGATTAATAAAAAATGAAAATATCCCTCAGATCAAGAAAAAATGAAGCATTTTGCAGACGACGTAATTATTACTATAAAGTATCAACATTGTTAGATTACAACGAGTAATTTGAATGCTGAAACTTCAACCAAATGTAAACGATAATTTCTAGAGGAAAAAACGAATTAGTTATACCAACATTGAAAAAGTTATTATGCAAGGGACAAAAAATTCGCACTCTGCAGTTACCCTCTATATTATAACCACTTCGTTAATAGAGTGTATTTTTGATGGGTTCAATTTACTCAAATGAACTCACCAGGTTAGCAAAAAGGGACGCAGTCGTGTCACTTTTATTATAATTTATCTTTTATTTTATGTCACTATATTATAAACGCGTGACGTAATTGCTGGATCATTTATGTAATAAGGAGCAGCATCTGTCTGTGTATATGACTATGCAATCTGTGGAGTTCAGGCCACTGCTCGCAGAATTTTAAAACTTGGCAGAGCGGTAGACTGGACCATGCAGGTGTTCATCTCATCCAGGGTTTTTTTTTTTTTTTTTTTTTCTTTTTAATTTGAATTTGAACTTCAGATAATTTATATTTTCAAAATTTTTCGCTTCAGCTTCTTAAATTTTAATCAAAATGTGTGTTTATTTTTTATTTATTTGTTTTTCCATTTCACGTCTGTATTCTTTAGCAATGGTTGTTATAAACTTTTTGCATTCTTTCATATTACGTAACGTGATTAAATACTATTTATATATAATTGCGATTTTAATGTGAAAGTAATGCTCCGACTTTTCGAAACTAGCGCGTTTCGAATAAAAAATATTTTTCAATCTAGTAGTGGCATCATTTCCTAAGCAAAGCGAGTGTTAGTTTTTTAAAATGAAATAAAAAGTGATATTTTATTTCTGTTATTGCTTTTTCAAAACAATTGCTTATGTGAAAAAAAAAAAAAAAAAAAAAAAAACTTTTGAAAAACAATTTTTCATCATTTTTTATGTATTGTTTCTAGCGTTATCAAATGGTAATATAGTAAAAAGTATTAAACTTATTAAATTTTAAATCTAAAAAAAATTTAACCATTAGGTTTATGTATATTTTTTAATTTAGTTAATTATTTATATAATATATTTATAATTATTTTTGACTTAAATGTTTATTATAACAGAGCGATTGCTAGAAAAATTAGGTACTGCTAATAAATCTCACTCTTATATAGTTAAAAAATTAAGATTTTCAGTAGATGTTGAGATATAGCCGTCTGTAAAATAATAGTTCTTTAACAGCAGTTGCACCACTGTCGTCCCATAAACACTTAAATTAAAGTGGTCACTTAAAGTGCTGTCGTAGGCAGTAGAAACCTGATCTGGCAAAATGAGAAGAAGGAAGACGCTGCAGAAGGCAGTGGGGATACGATTGTAATGTTGGTACAAGACTAAAAACAAGTTGTCGATTTTTAAGAAAAAAGCTCAATTAAATACAAGAAGTGTAAAATATATCCAAGTCATAAATCGAATATAAGCTCTGGTTATTACGTGTGAATATTCCATCCACTAACCTAGTCGATTTCTAACGAAAATAATTGAAAATTATAGTATTTATATATAATGTAGGTCTATAAATATTTTTTGAAAAATTTTATTTGATAATTTTAGCTGCTACATATATGTTTTTTGGTGTGCTGAAACCGATAATGAACCAAGTTTTTCTCTATCACGTATAGATTTTTGTCGATACATGGTCCGTAGACACCCTCTATTGTGGAGAATCCATCCGTGCTACAGTAAAAACTGGCTTAAGTTTCAGTTTCAGCACACCAAAAAACATAATAATCAGCCAAAATTATCAAATCAAAATTTTAGATGTAGATCTTTGTAATCAATTGAAAATTATAATATATTCATTATTTTTTCGGAACAATAACGAATTAACAATTGTTATTTTGACAGCATATTATTGCTGGATTGTAATGAATATTTAGTATATTGTAACTACTCTATGACTCATTGTGAACATGCAGATGTATTTTGAAATTTAAAATCCATTTGAAGAAAACACCTAAAACCTTAATAATATATTAAATTTCAGCATTTTAATACTGAATATTTTCTGCTGGTTTTATAATTCTTACCGTATTTTTCTTAAACAGATCTTAAATGATTGTAATGTGATCCGTAATTTTATCACTTTAAACAAAATACATGTTCTGATCTCTTACTAAATAATTCAATTTGAAGGACATTTTAACAACACTTTTCATCAAATGCACGCTTTTATCGAATATAAAGAACAGTTTTAATGACATTTTCTCGCTTTTGCTAAATGCTGGAATCTTCGTTGTAATGATATTTTTAATTGACGAGAGAAGTAACATTCATTACGAAATTAATCAGGGAATTGGTAAATAAATCTGACATTGAATTTAAGTTAATTTAAGTTAACAATTTAATTTAAGAACAAGACGCTAAGCGTATTTTAAATATATATTTTTGTATCAAAATATATCATATTAGTATATTAAAATCTTATAGTATTTTATTATTCGTTTGTTTGTGAAAAAACACATTAAATTATTAGAAAAGTGCGTCTTATCATCCCTCATATAAAAACATTCGAAATATTCTATTGAAACAAAGAAGATGCCTTCATTTATGGTTGAAAAATAGCTCAATTTATCGTTTGCTTTCTTAATATCCTCAGAGCAAAATTGTAATATAAGTAATTGAATACACTCAACTTCCTAAACACACACTGTGTATCATAGGCGTTAAGCGATCATTATCATTTTAATCCATGAAACACATGAAAAACTTCTAACATATCTTTTAAAGTGTTTGATTCTACGAACGCTATTAACCGAAATATAATAAGCTATGTCTAACCACCACACAAAAAATACAGCAAGTGACACCAAACAAAAGAGGTTGTCATGATTTCTATAGGCGGGATCAACAAGAACTTTTATTTCAAAATAAAAATTTCATTGTACCAGCTTTCTAGCAGCTGTGTTCAAACAAAAATTAATGTACCTATTTTATGTAAAGTTTTGTGTCATGTTTATTACTGTATTTCCACACCTATAAATTTGGAAGGTAATCTTAAATTCATATTTTACATTTTAAGGGGAAATTCTTGTGATTCGAGGATCACTTCAATAACACTATACAAAATCTACAGCGTGTAACAAATACTTCCTTCGTGGTAAAAGATTTTTGAGAGAAAATTAAACTCAAATCTTTATAAAAAGCACTTCTTAGTGAAGCAGTTTGCTGAATAACGAGAATTATAACTTCTACATAACGTATGGTGTACATATTCAGGTTGGTTGTTTAATTAAGTTTCACGTCGCACAGTTCTGCACAATGGGTATAAAACATAGCATCAAATAAAGATAATAGAATGCATAAAATAACTTTACTTAATGCTTCCTTTTGGGTCAGATGTCTTCATTTTTTCTTGGTTTAATATCCTGCCGAATTGTGTGGTAACTTCAACATTATTTCATGACTCTTAAAAAAACACGATTATTTAATAAATTTATGTACATGTATTTACAATTTAGTTGACTATATAAAGTATATTACAATTCTTTCATACGCCATTTCAGCGTTCTATCCTTATCGAACACAATTCTCAATCTACCTCAAAAGAAAAACAAAAACGTGGCTGTTGCCAATACAAAAAAAGAAATAAACAGTAATAAAATAAAGAGTTCGAATAAGTCTTTCAGTTCATAAAGTTTATGGATTGAGAAAGTTCGGTTTCGTAACATCCTCCCCACCTTGAGCAGGGAAGGACATACGACATGCTCAATCTGGATCGTTATTGTCCACACCAAGGCAATGCACTGGTTGCACTAAGCGACCATATCGAGTTTGCTGTTGAAGTTTAGAGCGGCTTTTATCATGAAGTTCCAAGGGGCACAAACGTTGACATGGACGTAGCAGTTCACCATTTTTAGTTTTCAGTCTTGCTACACGAAACTGTCCATCTCTACCTTTATACAATTTTAACACTTTAGCCATAGGCCACTGAAGACGTTTTAGATTATCATCCTGAATTAGCACTAAATCACCTTCTTTAAATGTGGAAGATTTTTTTACCGAAGCAAATTCTCGAAGTGTTCCTAAATATTCATTACGGAATCTTTGTCGAAGATCTTCTCTTAACTTTTGCGTATAGGCATATCTCTTTTTGAACTTCACTTTATCAATCAAGTCTAAATCTGGAACTCCTATTTCACGTATGTCCTTTAAGAACATTTCTGGAGTGAGAGGTATTAAGTCATTTGGATCTTCCGACATGTGTGTGAGAGGTCGCGCATTTACTATACTTTCTGCATCACAAATCAAGGTATATAGCTCTTCATAGTCAAGCTGTGCTTTTCCAAGAGTACTCTTCAAAATAGCTTTTATAATTCTAATCAAACGTTCCCAAAAGCCTCCCCACCACGGAGCTGATGGGGGGTTGAACTTCCAGTTAATTTTTCTAACAGTTGCGTAATCGTCTATTTGTTTCCAATCTATAGATCTTAATTCTTTATTAGCTGCAACTAGATTTGTTCCATTGTCACTGTATACAGTGTGTGGTCGGCCTCTTCTCGCTACAAAGCGTCTTAACGTTTGAAGGAAGTTTTCTGTTGATAGGGATGTTGCTAATTCTAAATGTACACATCGGTAAATGGCACAAGTATACAAAACTATCCAGCATTTCTGTCCATCTTTTAAAAACAAAGGACCGAATAGATCGATTCCAACAATTTCAAACACCCTAGCATCTCTTACTCTATCTTCTGGAAGTGGAGCACTCAGAACTTCTGCTGGTTTTGAGGAGAATCTTTTGCACTGAATGCATCTTTGTAGAATTTTCCTAATTGTTCTTCTGCATCTAATTATCCAGAATTCTTCTCTGAAACTTGACATGAGAATCTGAACTCCTGCATGATCCATTTCTTTGTGCTTTTCTTCAATCATTCTGGATGTTATATTGTGATCTGCTGGTAAGACAATTGGATATCTGAAATTAAGTGAGTCTTCTCTCATTGAAATTCTGGTACGGACTCTAATTAATTCTTTCTCGTCAATAAGTGTCGGAAAGTTAAATTTTTTCTTAGCTTGATTAGAAAAACATTTCTTTTGTGCATATTTTAGCACTGCATATTCCGCTTTATTAAGTTCTTCGACTGTTAAGTTAGATAATAAGCGGTTTTCTTTTAACTTCTTTGCATTTTCACAAAATCTAAGAATCCAAGCTGTAACTTTTAGCATTTTTTGGTATGAGGAACAATTTTCATAAAGATCAAATTCTTGAGAGGAAACATCAATTGCTGTTGCAACTGTTTTTCTTTTTTCTGAGTATATAACTTCATCATCAGGAAGAATGTCACTTTTAGGCCAAAAGTCGGGCATCTTCTTTAACCACTCAGGTCCGTTCCACCACTGGGACTTCGTTAAGGTATCTGGGTAGCATCCTCTGGAGGGTAAGTCAGCTGGATTAAGATGACCAGGAACATGATGCCAATCATCGACATTCGTCAATTTTCTAATTTCTGTTACTCTATTCTGTACAAAAGTAGCCCAACCACCGTCATTTTTTATCCAATATAAAGCATTCTTAGCATCCGACCAATAGAAGGTTTTGAGATTATCTATTTTCATTTCATCGATAATCGAACAGGCTAGTCTTGCGCCAATTAAACAAGCAAGTAACTCTAATCGCGGGATCGTAACTTCTTTTAAGGAAGTCACTCTTGTTTTCGCTTGAATTAGCTTACAAGACACATTTTCACCATTCTGTACTCTTAAGAATATGCATGTGGCATAAGCAACTTTGCTACTGTCGCAAAAAACATGAAGCTGTTTTTCACTGTCACTTAAGTCGAATTCGGAAAATCTACGAGGGATCTTTATATTTCTTAACAATTCCAGTTGTTCTTTCCATATTCTAAAGGATTTTGTCATTTCTTCTGTCAATGGAGAATCCCAATTAAACTTTTCTTTCCAACATTTTTGCAGAATCAATTTTGGCATCAAAGTGGCTGGACTTGTATAACCGATGGGATAAAATATTTTATTAACCACAGAAAGAACTGATCTCTTTGTAATTGATTTAGGTTCTTCTTTATCATTAGATGAATTCATCAATCTTATTGTGTCATCTTTCTTATTCCAGATCAGCCCCAAAATTGCTATATCAGAATTTTCTTCAGATTCTATCTCCATGTCATTAAGAAAATCTTCGTCTAGTAAGTCATCATCAATTTGTGTATACTGCCAACCTCGAAGATCAAACTGAGCTGATGCCAAAATTTGTCTTGAAGTTTTTATGAATTCTCGCAATTCTTCTGTACTGTTTAGACTGGAAATACAGTTATCGACATAAAATGACATTTTCAGTCTGTTGGCTATCTCTTTGTAAGGCTCTTCGGTTTTGTCAAATAAATGATTTAAAGTAGCAGCTAATAAGAATGGAGAAGCATTTAGTCCAAAGACAACGCGACAGTGTTGGTATACTTGTAACTTATTAGAATCACCATTTTCGAACCACAAAAATTTGACAAAGTTCTGATCATTCTTGTTCAAACCAATCTGGCAAAATGCTTTTTTGATGTCGGCACTTATTCCTATTCTTCCTTTTCTAAATCTATGTAAAATTGCAGGTTTTAATTCGATTAAATTTGGACCTTTCGCGAGACAGTCATTTAACGAATAGGAAAATTTCTCTTTAGCTGAAGCGTCGAAGACAGGACGCACAGGTGTTGTGGCATGTTGCCTTATTACAGCTTTGTGAGGCAAAAAATGGCCACTATCGCCTAAATCAGATATTTTCTTGATTATACCTTCATGTAGCCAGTCATTAAATACATTTTGGTATTTCTCTAAATTTCCAGAAGTTTTCAATGATCTCAATGTTGATAATAATCTTTTTTCTGCTATTTTGCGATTTGAGGGTATTGGAGGATGATCTTTAAGCCATGGAAGAGAAACAACGTACCTCCCGTTCGAATCCCGTTTAACTGTTGAATTAAATAAATCTAGAGTTTCTTTATTTAGATCATCTCTTTTTTTACTTTCTACGGAATCCCTTCTGCCCAAAAGGTCTAACTCCCATAAATCACTGATTTTTTCATTTTTGATTCTAGAAAATAAAGAGACAACAAGCATAGAGCTATCGCTATTACAATTAGTTTCAGTAATTTTACCCATTAGGGTCCATCCCAGTAAAGTTTCTACAGCAGCTAACCCACTAGATAACATTATACGATTACCCGTCAAAAGTTTTCCATAAATATCTGCACCAATTAGTATATCAATATTGTTATTTCTGTCAAGAGTTTTATTGAAACATTCAACATCTGAAAATATTATCCCATACTGTTCAGCTTCCCTTACCCATGGGCCATTTCTAATTTTAGGAATATCAGAACAGATTACTTCCTGGTCATAGACCTCAAAATTATACATATAATCTTCAGAGAGAGAACTTATATGTATTCTGTAACTACTATGTGTCCTAGTTTCTTCAACGCCTCCGAAAAGGCTGTGTGTCATTTTCTCGTGTCCTAATACATCGTAACCCATTTTAGAAATAATTTCTTTAGTTGCGTAACTACGCATTGATCCTGTATCAAAAATTACCCTACAAGGTATTTCTTTCTTACCATTCCTTAATTTAACAGTCACAGTTTGTAACAAAACATCTTTCATATGTGTTCTATTCCCCAGTACTTTATTATTAATAACCTCGCTTTCTTTAGAAACGGGTTTCTTATCCTCAACTTGGCCAACTGTTTTAGATTCCGAACACATAATTTTTAAATGTCTTCTATTACACACTTCGCATTTTATCTGACTTCTACAAAATTTCGCAGTATGCCGCCGTTTTAAGCATATAAAACAAAATCCATGTTTCATTAAAAAATCTTTCTTTCTCTGTAATGGATAACTAGAAAAAACCTTACATTCAGTTAAAACATGTTTTTCCCCATTACAAGCGAAACACAAATTAGAATTTTTATCTGTTTCATTTAACAAATTAGAAGCAGTTGGGTATTTAGAAATATTCTTATTATTTAGAAGCTTTTCGTTTTTTGCACTTTGGAAGGAAGAATACGATTGAGAACTAAATTCTCTTTCGCGACTATCTTTTGTCAAAAACTGAGCTTTTTCCCTGTAAGTTACTTCAGTTTTCAAAATATCAAGAACCCTTGAAACATCCCAATTTTCATCTAAATCGCATTGTTTTGCAATTTCCAAAACAATATCCTGAGGTAATAATTTAATCAGTATTAGACAGAGTAATGAACCATAATTATCAGATTTTATTTCCAACGCATCCAAATTTCTAATCTCAGTCTGACAAGTATCCAACAATTTCCTAAGAGCAACTATATCATTTGATTTTTTAACAGGAGTTAAATGCAGAAGCTTATTTAAATGAGAATTTATAACTACCGTTTTTTTCCCAAATCTTTCTTTTAAAGTTTCAATTGCAGCCTGATAGTTATTATTCGTTAAGCTAAAACCTTTTATCGCATCGGACGCCACACCTGTCAAATAACTGCGAAGGTAATTAAATTTATCAACATTAGAAATTGCGCAATTTTTATTTATTGCTGAATCAATTTGATCATAAAATCTCTGCCAATCAGACGGATCGCCGCTGTATTTTTCTATAGTAAGACGAGGAAGAGTTACTACGTAAGGGGATTCGAACGGGCGAACTATTGCACTCTCTTCTATCTTATTATTTTGCATTAAAATAGGAACAAGCGGTTTTTCCAACTTAGAAAGTGCTTTTTTAACTTTGGTTTTATTTATGACAATACTCGTATCCGCGATTGTAATGAAATGCTCGCCCTCTGGTGGGCTAAGGTGAAATTATCACACCACTGCATATCCTCATATTATGCAATCGACTTTCCATGATGAAATGGCGGAGAAAGAATAATAATTACACGTGGCTGTTATATTTACTAACAACTGCAGTGTTCAGAGAGCGCCATCTATCGATCATTACAAACGCGGATTGTATTCATCACATTTTAGTACCTCAGACTCAACTTCTTTTACGTCAGTAATATTCGAAAATATCTGAGAATCTAAATTATTTATTTCTTTTTCTTTAAGATCTAATTCGGCAAGTAATTCTTCAAGGTCATCTTCAGTATAATTCTTTTCAAGTAATTTCGTTTCAATTTTCTTAAATAACTTTGTCGTCTGCGTTCTAACTGTAGAACGTTTAGCTTTAATTACTGCATCCATAATATGTAAAAACAGTAGCAAGTTCTATAACTTATGTTAATTTCTGTAATAATATACTCGGTACCCTTTATTACATTCAATTTTATATACAATTAAAATTTCTTTGCAGTAAATCAAACTAGCAACAGAAACAAATCACTTAAAATAAATTAACTGTTCATATAAAAACGATCATTATTTTTTTCTTTCTTTAAATCGAAATTCTTGCGTAATTTCTTTATCATTTTTATTCTAAACATAATTATGCAATATCAAATTAAAATGAGAAACATCTGGTCGTCTTTTCGGGTGCCAGATAAAACATAGCATCAAATAAAGATAATAGAATGCATAAAAAAACTTTACTTAATGCTTCCTTTTGGGTCAGATGTCTTCATTTTTTCTTGGTTTAATATCCTGCCGAATTGTGTGGTAACTTCAACATTATTTCATGACTCTTAAAAAAACACGATTATTTAATAAATTTATGTGCATGTATTTACAATTTAGTTGACTATATAAAGTATATTACAATTCTTTCATACGCCATTTCAGCGTTCTATCCTTATCGAACACAATTCTCAATCTACCTCAAAAGAAAAACAAAAACGTGGCTGTTGCCAATACAAAAAAAGAAATAAACAGTAATAAAATAAAGAGTTCGAATAAGTCTTTCAATTCATAAAGTTTATGGATTGAGAAAGTTCGGTTTCGTAACAGGGTAATTGGCAACAGTCTGGAACGCAACCCCAAGGGTGTTCCGGGACATGCCAGAGGGGATGGCTCCCCTATTCGATGACTTCAAGAGGTATAATTTGGATAGGAACAAGGAGGACATGGTGACCACGAAAAGTTTTACGTGCAGCAGCTGCCATTTGTGTACACGATAGTCTTTGGCCGGCTCGAATATCGAATCCGCAATCTTCCAATTATAAGCTTGGTGTTCTAATGACCGGGCTACCGCGTCTCTGTGTATATATTTAGAAAAAGTCCGAATGAATTTTATCAAGAGGAAAGTGACTAGTCTACCAATCGCCTCTCAGTGAATTAGCACAATAATCCAATGCTGTAAAACTAAGTTACCCAAATGGATTTCTCATCCACAATAATTGCAGGAATGAAAGTTAAAAATTTGTCGGTTCTCAATTTTGCATTTTATATGACTATTTATGTCTTTTTTTCTTAGTAAAAAAAAGATATAGATTTGCTAAAGAATTGTGTATAGCAAATGAATATTCATAGTTGTGCGCTCATTCCAATAAATAAAAATATGTACAATATATCATATATATATATATATTCGAACGCAACTGCCCACCAGCGGCCGAGCGGTTCTGCGCTCAAAGCTGGTAGATGGGAGGTGCCGGGTTCGATCCCAGGTCGCGCTCATCGACCTAGCCGTTCGGAGTTTTCCGTGGTTTCCTCCGAAACTTGCGTAAATACGGGCTAGGACCCCTTAGAAAGACCCCCACGGAGGGCATTCCCCCTCTAGGCCTAGGACACATCAGGAGTCAATCGGCTTTAAATCCTACAACCAATCGAACGCTACTATGAGTTCTGTACTTATATTTCTTATGTCATTTTTGAATGCATATTTAAAATTTCTTGTATTTAAAAGTTTCTTTTAAGGCGAAAGTTTTAAAAAGATGAAAAAAAAATATTTTTTTCATTTTAAATTATAACCAATCTTTACATTTGTATTTATATAAACCTAAGATCCAAGTTTTCTTTGCAATATTTTAAAATGTATTGCTAAATATTATTGTGTTTGTGAAATCCAGTACAATTTTTGGTATTACTTTCCTTTCACATACACATATTGAACGAAAATTAATTTCTTATTCAAAACTGTTTATAATATTTTTTTCATATAACGATTTTTATCAAATAAAATTTATTGTTTTCGTACATTAGTAGAATTTATTTATACAGTGTTTCAATCGAATCATTGCAGGTATCACTGGTAGAAAATGACACAACTTCGAAGCCGGGTGTTTCATCTACAATAGTTCGACTATTTACAACGACTTTTTCTTAATGCATGATGTAACCCCATCTTATTTTGCACAAGCTGTCTGTGTATGACTCGACGCTCAAATTTCAAGATCCTGTTTAGGACGCCCTTAAATATCCAGTTAGGAAACTTGACCTAACTACCTGTACATTCTTCCTGTAGAGGTGAGAAACAAAGGAGGTTTATCGAACAACCTAAAATTTCTTAATAAATTGCATGGATAACTTCTGGAAGCTTTTGTAAACGTACTGTTGAAGTAGTTCTCGAAGGCAATTTTTAGCATCACCAAGCATTCAAGAAAACTGGTAAGAAGAGGTGTTGCTGATGTGCAATTTCAGCAATGCATAACGATTCTATCATTCTACAGAGCGAAATGCTCGTTATTGAATAGAAATTTGTAAATATTAAAAAAAGTTATAATTTTCAGTACCGAGTCAACTTTATCCACCCTGTATTATTAAATTAACTAGTATGGCTAGCAATCAAAACTTGACACTTTTCTTTCAGTAAGCATTTAAATGAGAAATATCGACATTCCAAATTTCCGTATAAACAATGTTCGTAGTAAATCAGCATTTGTTTTTTCGTTATATGCATATCCCTATGGACTTGTCTACCTGTTTTCACCACGTCTCAAAAGTCGCAGTATTGATGACCAGAACTCTGCAACGAACGCGCAACAAATTATCATTTTCCCTCTCAGACAACAGATGGCAGCTCTAAGTGATATCTTCCCATCTTAAATTGTCTGGAATATCACGTCACTATACGCGTATACAATCAAAATGTGGGTTTAAATAATGCTTTTTCTTCGTGTATTACTGGCCTCATATAAGAACATTTTTTGTTCGAACTCATATTTGTCAATCTTTCGAACGATAATACTTTAAAGTTCCTGCTTTTTGAAATTTATAGATTAACAACGTACAACAAATTTCGAGTATGCGTATTAATATATATGACAGATAAGTTATATCGTTGAGCATTAATTTATAAAATTTGATTTTTATGCAACGAGAAATGGTGACCTATTCCCAAACATAATGTGTAAAAAGTTAAGGTGTATTTTAATGATTTTTTATTCTTTAATTATATAATATTGAAGTAAATAAAGCCATTGTTTTTTTTTAGAAATTAAACATAATTATCTCTTTAAAAATGAATAGGAAAAATTAAAGCATTTGTGTTGAATAATATTTACGAAAAATACTGCCACAGTTGTAAATTTTATCGTACTTTTCAAGAAGTTATTACACTTCTATATAACCGGAAAATAAACCGCCAAAGCGATAGTAACGTATATATTTAAAATAATGTTTCTTAACAACTATATAGGATACGTTAAATGTAATGTTTTAAGCATGTCACGTAAAGCAAAAGCGAAAAACTTAAAATATCTATTGTAAATTACTCGTTTATAAAACTTCATACATGCAAATAAGATCATAAAATACAAATATTTTACAAGCGCTGGTTGCATAACTACTTGCCAAACGACGCATCATTATCACAAAACAACTGCATTTTATGTGTAAACAGACAACAAGTAATTATTTTACAGATATTCATTTACAATGACAAAATATTTTGAATATACATCGCAAATAAATATTTTAAAACTGCACTAGAAAGATAAACAAGCTTTTATTGACTCAATATTTGTAAGGAATATAGGTTCACGAATGACAAAATAAAAATACATAATATTTGAGGTTCTCTTATTTAATAGTTTTAATTATCGGGAATTGTAATAATTGAATTGTTTAGTTCCCATTCAAAAAAATTTAAATCGTTGTTATATATATTTCAGAAGTTTAAAATAATTTTGACAAAGGGCCGAAGAATATCTCGTGATATATTTTTAAACAAAATAAATTTTTCGCTTATATTAATAAATATATAACATACAGTAATGTCTACAGGCGATATTTTTATAGGGCTTAAGAATGGAGGATATAAGGGCCCCCTGGGTCTCCAAATTCAAATCAAAATTTGTTTTGGAATTTTAACCAACTTCGCATAGTCCGATTGGTCTGAAATTTTGCATGCATGTATAATTTCCACAATAATACCTGTTTAAGCAGTAACAGATTTGAAGGGTTTGGGGGGGGGGGAATTATATCTAGGGCATCCAATTCCAGTTTTTTTTTTCTCTCTCTCTAATTTTAACTTATTTTCTATCATTTGATTGAGCTGAAATTGAGCTAAAGTTTTGAATACATGTATATTATTTACGTCCGGTGATTTGGATGTTTTAATATACTGTGAACTAAAATCCTGATTTTAATTTATGTTTTATTTCAGTAGAACCTGAAGGTTGTTTAATAAAAGTGCCCAACAGATTTAAACAGACTAGACATTTAATATTATTAACTATAAAAAATAAATTTCTCGAATGAAAAATCGAAAATATCTAAAAAATTCTAGGAATTGAAATATTTGGAAAAGTTTGTAACTTATTGAAACACAAAACATTTATTTATTACAAATATTTTAATAATAACAAAATAACTGTAATTTTATTAAAAGTAAGAGCTATATAACTAAATCCAGGAAAAATCTTCAACGTCTTGAACGCCAAAGAGAACGATAGAATAGCAGCGACAACTGTTTCGTTGACGTTTAGAGTACCCTCTTCAATGCTTAAAGAAATGAGAGGGAAGTGCTACTATGTACAAGAAAGAAACTGATTCTGATCAAACAATAGCATTAGGTGAAATTTGGGGATTAGCCAATAGAAAGTTCTGAAAACTTGCAGAAAATGTAAACTGAATGTAAAATTTCAAACAATCAGACGCATGGGGTACAGCGAAAACCTAATTGACAAGATTCCTAAGATTCTAAGATGAAGGAAGCTTCAAAGAAATTGAGTTCGAGTTCAGATTTGGGCGTGCCAATTATTTTAGCTGTATCAAATTAAAAAATGTATTTTTTTCTCTCAGCAATGTTTAGAACTGAATGATTTGTTCTTATCTTTTTACAGACGTACCTGATATGTCCTTTAAGACATGGAATTCAAGACCGCATTTGGTTTGAGCGATGCAGAATAAACCCCATTGGCCGGAAATACTATAAATACTCCAAGAAATATATACATATCTATAGGATCTTGTAACTGAGAAAGAGTGAGTTAGTTTTTTCGCCTTGCAGTAAACTCACTATTACTCATTTGAAAGAACCTGCAGCTATGTATCACTTGGGGAATTTATAGCACTTCCTGCCAATGTGCTTTATCCTACACTGGTAAAACTAAAGGCAATTTGAAATTCCGTGTAAAATAATTTTACAGGATTTCTGAGAGAAAAAGCATAATTTTAACTTTGATATAGTTAAATTAATTTGCACGCCCGAATCTGCATCCTGAACTCTATTTCTTTGAACCTTTTTACGAAAGAATTTTAAAAATATTGTCAAATGATACTTCGCTATAAAATATAAATTTCGATATAGAATTTCTAATAATCAGACAAATGTCTTATTATTAGAAATTTTATATTCAACCCACATATTCATAATTTATTTCACATTTTTTTCACGACTAACCTTACTAAATTTTCGATTGGTTAATCTCCCACATCACGCTTAATTCTATTGGTTCATCAGAATCTGTTTCCTTTCTTATAGGATAGGATTTATTATAGGATCTTTTGCTTTATAGAAGCGCTTCTCTCTCATTTCTTCATCCATTGAAGATGGTACGTTAAATACTACCGAAACGGTTGTTTACTGCTCTGTTATTCTATTTGGGGTTCAATACGTTAACGATTTTTCCTCGATTTAATAAATATTATTTTTATTTTCTTAGTTATAGGAATATATATATATAAGGTTAATCTATAAGAGATCGCGCGGTAGGAGAGATTGCGCACATAGAGGATCGGAGGTAAAAGAGAAGAGTGGGCGAATTGAAATTTTAGGTGGTTGTACAACACCAATAGTGAAGTGCCGACTTGAATTTGCACATTGATTGCTTCAAGTGTTTAAGATAAAACGTGGTTAAGTTTTCTCGTTATGAAAAAAAAAAAAAAAAAAAAAAAAAAAAAAAAAAAATGCTTGAATTTTCATAATCCTTCCTAACAATTTCAAAACAATGGTATTTGTACAAAATATTTTTAAATTAAACAAATTCTCATAACCTACTTACCTAGACTAACGGTACAAGCACCACGATTTCCTTTAAAGGTGAGTAATTATTTAACAAAACACTGCGCAATCTCTATTACCAAAATGGGAGAGTTTGCGCTTTTACTGTTTACTGGAGATTGCGAATTTAAAATTCTATACTAACAGAGATTTCTCAGCTTATTGGTGATAACGAGACAATGATGATGAGTTTGTTCAATGCCTGGGACTGTACCAAAACTTAACTTCCATAAGTCATTGGACTAGTTTAAGCCATTCGAGGCAGCTCACCACCTTTGTCGATCCACAGAATCTGAAATTGAACATTATTTAGGAGTGGCACAATCGACAAAAGCCACATCTGTAATGGGATTTACCTCTAGAATGCTATTAACTTATGAGGAATTTATCGCAAAGGATTTAATTGTTATCATATATCTATTTAGTTTTCCAGTACTTTCAAGTATAATGCTCAAGTTATGTGCAGCTGTCGGCTGCTTAAATAAAAGAGATAAAACTAAATGCACGCAAAAAATATCAGCCTGCTCAATCTTCTTTTAAAGGAATGTTATCGTCTAAATTTCAATAAAATAAAATAAATAAAATAAATCTAAAGTATTTTGAAGCGTAAAGGACTTTAAAACGTAAAGGATTTTTTGGCGGAAGATTTTGAGGAAAAACATTTAATAAATAGTAAATGGTGGGCGTATTCTGAGCTTAAAAATGGGCGGGACTAGCCACATATCATTGCACGCACGGTATGATAACCATTTTTTTGCTCGGAAATGCTTGTTCGAGACAGATACACCATCCCGAACAGGTTCATTTGTGGCAGGTGGTTGCACAATATTTTCACATGTACAATATTATGTGCAATGATTGTGAACAACGAGAGATTCGGTCAGCAAACAAGAAACCATCCCTGAAAAGATAATGCACTAATTTTAAGTTAAACGTGTTAATTAATAACTTAATATTACTTTCTGGTCTTGTTCCTTATCTAATATTGTTCTTTTTCTGTTTCTTTAATATATATATATATATATATATATATATTTTTTTTTAATAAAATTTATAGTTCTTTTAAATTTCCTTTATTTTTCTGGTTTTTTAATTATTGAATTGAAATATCCTGTCCCAATGCAAAAATATTTGTTTAAAAATACCTTAAAACCGCGTCATTTAAGTGAATGATTATTATTGGCAATGTAATTGGAATTATAATTAAGCGCAACCTATCCTACTCATGTGCGCAATCACTCCTGCCCTATAAGGGGAGATTGCGCAAAATAGCACTCTTGGTTTTATTACTACTGTTGTTTTAAATTACAAGAGATCAACAAAATAGCAATGGAAATGCATAGAAGAAGGATCAGTTCAAAGTTATGCACTAAAAGTTCAGCAACAAAGTAATATTTGGATTTATTATAACATTTTGTTGAATTGTGCGCAAACTCTCCTAGCTTTGCCTTAAATATGTATGTATGGAATTGATTTTGACTATGACGAATAAATACTTACTTAAAACAATCTTCATTAAGGGAAAGATGCTTTGTATTACGATTTTTTAAGGAAAAACGTTATATACATTGTTTATATTGCATGTAAATACAAATTTGGAAGATACAAGTTGCTATAACCTTACTTGCCAACATGCTAATTAATATTCCGTAGTACTGTTAGCTCCGCCTTCTTTTTCACACCGGTTACTTTTTAGAGTATTTTTCCTCTTATTTAATCGTAATTGCATTTGCAGAATATTACTTTAAAAATTTATTGGTGTGAGAAAAAGGGCGGAGCTAGCAAGACTACGGAATATTAATTAGAATGTTGGCAAGTATGCTATAACTTATGCATATAACAGGGATGGAACACGGGCGCAGAATTCATACCACTATCAATGTAAGAAAATTTTCCACTTCTTAAATCAACGATATTATAAGTAGATAAATTTCTTACACGGATTCCGGTATGAATTCTGCGCCCGTGTTCCATCCCTGATATAATTAATACCAGAAATGTGCTTTCAAATTTTGCAAGTAGGTGTCAACCGATGGAGAAAAATCTCGTGGTCTCCAATAATGAATATAACAAGCAGAGTGACGTATTCTGCCAAAAAACATGTTGGATGTCGTCCATCCAGTAGTTTCCTGAGAGTACTTCTAGAAACACGCAGAAACAATGGAAAGTCCGAATCCATTACACTTTTGTAAAAGAACATATACGAACTTTTCATTGGATTCAGGATGCAAGAATGTTGTTCACGTCTTCTATATGTCATCATATTTGAAATGTTTAGTAAAGAACGCAAAACTGAAATTAGTATTGCTATAAACTATTACCTGGTACATATTCATAAACATTTTTGAAAGTGCGATTTCAATAATTTAATTTCTGGTATCTATATCGAGAAGAAACTGTTTGCCTTTCTGATGATATGCTAAAATTTGTGCCTATATGAAGGCCTGTTTTAAATATTTGAACTATTCCTAACACTGATCATTCTAGTTGAACCTATGCTAAACTTCTATTAATTGTTAAATTGGTTTTAATATTGCAGAGAAATTTTTGACGAATGAATAGTAATATGTGCAGAATCCAAGGAAACTTTGAAGTTTATGCACTGTTTTAGAGTAAGGACAGGAAAATAATGATGCAATTTTCTCTGGATCAGTTCTAATTCCCCCTGCTGATATGCTTTTTCCAAGATAAAGAGATTTCTTTCCTAAAAAGTTTATACTCCTTAAAACTTAATTTTGGATTTCGATTTTGAAGTGTTTTGAATACTGGTGGTGTTTTGATTAGATGTTCTTAAAACGTCCGTCAGAATATGATAATATCATCTAAATGAATCTAATAAACTAATTAGGATTTCAAATGTAGTTAGTGAAAATACAGTTTCTGTTATTCTCTCAAATATTGTAAGGGTATTTTATAATCCAATTGCATTACTTTAGTTTTGCAGTGTCCCTGTTCTGTTGGTGAAGTCTATCTTTTCCATATCCTGGGGTTTAATTTCAATTCGCCAGTTTCTATTCTTTTGGAACAATACAGAAACCACCTGCTACTACATAGCTCATCTAATGTAACACCCGCACAGGTCAAATTACGATTGTCTGTTTTCATCATACTGCTACGTTTCTTGTAATCAGTGCAGAATTGTGTTATTTAGTCTTGTTTTCTGAATTGTTGATTAAGTCTAGAGTCATTATGAGCTCATTTCTTTTTCCTTTATCAACATCTGAACTTCTTCCTTTTCAGTCGTCTTAGGCAGTGCTGCCAGATTTGAGGGAAATTTTTATTCAACAGCCACCGTTAAATTTTACTTGTAACGGTTATCTAATTATATGGACGATTTCTGTGAAAGATATTTCGAAATAATTTCAAAACCGTTTCAATTAAAATTTAGTGGTGGCAGTTACTGGCAGCACTGGTCTTAGGTGTTGCTTTATAAGGTTTGTACATCAATTTTACAATGTATAATTTTGCAGCGTCCTTCACTGACGTCGTATCTTGAGGAAGTGTTCTTAAATTAATTACAAAAATATCGCGCTACCATCATTGGATCTTCACTTAATCTATCTAAATTTTCTACAATTACCTTCAAATGATCTAAATGCGCTTCCAATACACTAGTAGGAAAATTAACGTTATAGTCTACTGTTATCACAGATCTTTTATCGATATTTTAGAGTTTTGTATAGGTCGTCATACTTTCTCTTAAATGTCATCTGTGTTTGAACTTCTTCCTTCTCAGTTGTCATAGGTGTTGCCTTATAAGTGAATGGTTAACGCATCAATTTTATGCTGTATAATGTTGTAGCGTCGATTACTGGCGTCGCATCTCGAGAAAGTGTTAAATTAATTATAAAAATATCGTACTGCCATCAGTTGGTCTTTACTTAAACCATCTACTTTTTCTATAACTAGATCCGAATGATCTGAATAATGCGATTCGAATACACTTGAAGGTCGGTTAACGTTACAGTCTTCTGGTACGTATGTGGCAATCGCAGTTCCTTTATCAATATTTTAAGGTCTGGTATCAGACTGAGCTTTAAAACAGAGATACTTCCTTTTTCGAAATCAATTAAAGACGTGAATACAATAAAACCTTTTCGTAAAACCATGTCTGAAACTGTAACCAGCTCCGAAATATTAGCAACATTATAATGGGACTTCCTAGAAATTTCCAGGATTTTACCAACCAAATATTCTGATCTTGCAATCATCATAATCTTTTTTAATGCAACTACACTTCATGACATAGTGTACTTTGCGTTAACTCTAAGCATAGAAATTCCTTTTTCGTTTTATCTTAAATCCTTTATTTTTTCGTTGACTGTTTTTCGAATACACAATCAGATATGTCTTCATTGTAGACCTCGTATTTCAAAGTTTTGGAACCACATTCTAATGTTGCATGTACCTTGCCATAATCTTTTATATATTCTTTTAATTCATACTTTAATATTCTCAAAAAATCTTACTAAATATCTAAATTAGCGAGTTTTCTAAGATAACTGTCTAATCTCCATGGCATTTCACAAAGTTCAGTCCCTTTTACAAGAAACATTGAAAATATTTATATGAATTTTACCCTTTTAAAAAAACTTTATCAGTTATATAAATTAAAATTAATGTTACAAATAGATGACGAAATCCTAGAAAGACAAATTTTAAAACTTTATTCTGGAAAGTGAAACATTTCTAAAACTCAATCTATTTGTTTTGAAATAAAATGTGTTTCAGTCAATTCAATCTATATAAATGAATTAGCACAACTTTCCAATTACTTTCGATAATTTCGTTTATTTCATTCGCATTTGGCATAAATTATCTATGTGTCCTTACAATAAATGAATATTTAGTAAAGTTATACAAAGCGTAGGATTTGAACTTATCTGAAATTTAGTATAAGCATTAACAAAGCGAAGTAGAAGGAGTAGGCAAATCACATATTCAAGCCTAACTATCATTTTGCGTTTACAGTCATTTATAAATACATTTTCTCATATACATAAACACCAATAACTGCATCTGGAAAATTGCATTGATATATTCATAAACGGACGCAAACAAACAAGATAGAAATTATATATAATAACATATCTTCAGAAATAAAATAAAAGTCCAGATATGAAGATGTTTTCTTTTTCTATTCTATTCTTTTCTATTCTTTTTTTTTTTTTTTTTTGGAACGTTGCTAATTCTTATATTTTTTTCAGCACTCCTTTTTTTGAGTAATTTTCTGCAATATACATAGAATCTGTAAAAGCTCTTAAACAATTCGACGTTTAATAATTCACAAAATAAGGAAAATGTCAACAATCGCACTAAATTACGCATAAAATAACTCATATTATTATTTTTTTTAATAGTTCAATCATATCCATAAACAATATCTTTTACTGTTTGAATATATTTTCTTTTGCTAATATCGTCACAGGAAAATGGGTTATTCGAGGTGGTTCAATTCTCTGGCACTCTGATCATCTGCTGTAACGACGCTGGAATTTTTCATTTGGGGATTTGTAAAGGATATCATTTACAGGAGGAAAGTGTCGAGCATTGATGACTTAAAAGCAAAATTACAACAACAAGAGCCTCTGTGGATGCCGACAAGCTCACAGATACTTAGCGCAAAATCGACTACCATTTTGATATTCTCTGAGCGACAAAGCACATATGTTTAAGTTCATTGACAAGAGCCATAGAACTGTTTGAGGTTAACTTTAGGCAACTTGAAATATACTATGTATGGCTATAATAAGGTTAGTAATTTAAATTTATCTTTATTTTTCTAAGAAACCTCAAAGATCAAAATATGTCGGAACTTCCATAGACACACTGTATAATTCTGATTAAGTTTGAAAAAATTACCTCTTAAAAAAAAAAAAAAAAAAGAAAGAAAGAAAAGTGTAGGGAAAAAATGAGTACTGACCATGTTCTGCCTGTATTCATACAATTATCACATAATGGTGGATTAGAAATGCTAATTATTAGAATATTTCTTATAATACATTAAACATTTTATTAAAGCCATCAAGTTTTTCAAAGGCAATTTGTTTTCAATTCATCATTCAAATTTATTTTTATTTTTCGTTTCTTAACGTATTAATAAAGTAAAGAAAAAAAAAACAAGTTTGTTAATTAAATATTTATTTTCAATCAGCTTGCATTTTATTTCGAATTTTCTGAGGAAACATAAAAGTATTCTCTACTCGTACTGAAAAAGGTATACTACTGGGATTTGAAATATACCTTATTGGCGCAATTTAAGCTCACTGGAAAGTTCATTTTTCAAGTATGATAATACTTTAATTAGCATTTTGTGCTGCACTCTCCGGAACAGAAAAAAATATTTGAGGTATCGAACACTGTTATATTTACTACTGCTAAAATTAAGAACATTACGCAAAAATACATTGAGAAAATGTCCTTAAAGTGTCCAATACTATGGTGCAGTTGTCATGCATAGCTTCCCCGTACCATTCTAAAAAAAAAAAAAAATATATATATATATATATATATATGTTTATCCACTGCTGATTCAGTTAGGCTGTATAATTTTCCTGTACCATTCTTACAATAAAGGCAAAATGCTGCAAATATCTGTAAATCTATGCTACCTTTTTCCAAAGATATCCACCAGGAGTGCCCATTCTAGAATAAATAAGTAAAAGAAAAAATTATAATTAAAAATTATAACTAAAAATGTAGAATATAGTGTTACTAACAAATATATAAATAAAACAAATATATAAAGCAATTTAGGCCCTAATTCTACGTTTATAAAACGGAAATATATATAAAAAAAATAAATAAATAAATGAAATAAAAATTAAAATAAAAATAACTAGTATGTTGTGGCCACCACAAGACTTTCTTCTATATTTTCCTATATACATATTCAATTAGTAACAATATTAAAAAAAAAAAAAAAAAAAAAATTACGATTTTTTTCTAAGTTTTTTTTTTTTTTTTTTTTTTTTTTTTTTGTTAAAAGTAATACATATTCAACCAGTAACAATATTAAAAAAAAAAAAAAGAATTTTTTTCTAAGGTTTTTTTTTTTTTTTTTTTTGTTAAAAGTAAAAAAAAAATCGATAACTTTGTTTTAAATTATCACAGATTTATAGTTCAACCATTCGTTTTAAGGGTATTGACGAGATCTTTCGAAAGATACCCATCTTGAAAATTTACCCCCCCCCCCCCGGTGTGCGATGCCCCCACATGCACAGAAATTTTTTCCTAGTTAACTATTACTATTATCAATGACTCATATTAATTTTACAATCACAAGTTAAAAATAACTCTCATTATGTACATTTATACGAAATTTTGTCCTATACTGCCATGTTAAAAATTTAGAAAAAATGCGATTACAGCGCCATATGTTGAGCTATTGATCCCCAAATGTAATCAGCACCAGTTTATGTCGGGGACCAACTAAATACCAAGTTTGGTTAAATTTCGTTTTAAAAAAAAAAAAAAAAAAAAAAAACGTTTTTTTTTGTTAAAAGTAAAAAAAAAAATCGATAACTTTGTTTCAAATTATCACAGATTTATAGTTCAATCATTCGTTTTAAAGGTATTGACGAGATCTTTCGGAAGATACCCATCTTGAAAATTTACAAGTACACCCCCTGGAACCCCCAGGGAGGGGGGGAACCGGTGCCTCCACATGCACAAAATTTTTTTCGTAGTTAACTACTACTATTATCAATAATTCATATTAATTTTACAATCACAAGTTTAAAATAACGCTCATTATGTACATTTATACGAAACTTTGTCCTATACTGCCATGTTAAAAGTTTACATCGTACTGGGCGATTGATCCCAAAATCTAATCAGCACCATTCCATGTCAGGGTCCAACTATATACCAAGTTTGGTTCAATTTCATTCATCGGTTCGTGAGATACGGTGAAAAATACGAAATTTTGCGATCACACCGCCACCTGCTGGACGATTGATCCCCAAATCTAATCAGCACCATGCCCCGTCAGGTTCCAACTATATACCGAGTTTGGTTGAATTTCATTCATTGGTTCGTGAGATACGGTGAAAAATACGAAAATTTGCCCTATACTGCCATGTTAAAAATTTACATAAAATGCGATCACAGCGCCACCTGCTGGGCTATTGATCCCCAAATCTAATCAGCACAATGCCCCGCCAGGGTGCAACTATATACCAAGTTTGGTTGAATTTCATTCATTGGTTCGTGAGATACGGTGAAAAAACAAAACCACAGACAGACACACACAGACAGACAGACATTCTTTAAAAACTATCAATTCGTGTTCAGGACATCCCAAAACGTGTAGATCCGTCAAAAAACGAAGGTCGAAAATTTTCGTGAATCCAATACTTTCTCTATATTACATATAGAAGAAACTAAAAATGCAATTTTCCTATAATACAAATTTCGTGTATAAAAAAGAAAAAAAAAAAAAAAAAAAAAAAAAAAGCATTAAATATTTTCGATAAAAGTTTGCCATTTCACAAACAGAGCCATCAAAACGATTAGATTGAAAGCAAATGGAAATTAGGATAATACACGAATTGTCAAAGCAAATAATAATACGATTTAGTACTATTAATTGACAAAAGAATTTCTTCTTCTTCTTTCTTCTCTTTTCTTCTTCTTTAAATTTTATGATTATTATTTTTTATTTATGGATTAATTATTTTAAGACATCAAAGATATTAAGATAGTAAAAATTCAAGAACGAATTGAATCAATAAATTGAACGAACTTATAGTAATAATAAGAAAATTTACATTAGACATAAATGGATAGATATTTAGCAAACTTATCAAAGGCATAGCTGCATAGGCATAAATATTTGCATAAGAAAAATAAGATATTTTAACGCGAAAACAAGCTAGAAATGAAGAAAAATAACATTTTATAACCTGACTAAACCTTTTTGTACGATTTTATATAAAAATAAGTACTATTATTTACAAATTTGTAACAATATACTCGTATAATATATTAAATTTTTAATAGAAAGTAATAAATAGGTGTAAAAGTTTAAGTTAAGTGGGCGTGGTTAACAAAAGGAAATTAAAACCATAATAAATAAGCAATAAATGAATTAAAGTATCGAAAAAAAAACGTTTGCAAAATAACACTTCCTGCGAAAACACCTATCCGATCCCTCTGTAGTGGGTGGGAGCAGCAGAAAAGGCAATTTTTAAGAAAATGCGTGTTTTTATACAAATATACTTCAGTTAATGTCTAAACAATATACGAGGGTCATTTTTTAAGTAAGAACCGTTTTGCAATGGAGTAAGAGAAACTTTATTTATGAACGTAAATTGTATTACAAACTAAAGTATGAACATTTTGTCACTTTTCAACATAGTCACCATTAACATTTAAACATTTGTCAAGTCGTGGCACCTACTTTTGGATCCCATCATCAAACAACTCTGCCGCCTGATCGTAAAACCAGTTAGTAACAGTTTCAACTTTTCATCATTTTCCAAGCGCTTTCCACCAATAAATTCCTTAAGTTTTGGAAACAGATAAAAGTCTGATGGTGCTAGGTCAGGGCTGTATGCTGGATGATCCAGTACTTCCCAATGGAAATTTTCCAGTTGCGTGTTTGCTTTTGCCGCAAAGTGAGGCCGAGCACTTTTGTGAAGCAAAACGCCGCCGCTAGAGAGCAGTCCTCTTCGGTGATTTTGAATAGCGCACCTAAGCTTTAATAACGTTTCACAGTACCTCTGAGCATTTATTGTCATTCCTCTTAACAAAAAGTCTAACAGATGAATGCCTTTCCGGTCCCAAAAGACCATGGCCATAATTTTTCGTGTTGAAGTTTCTCGCATGAATTTTCGTGGTCGGTTCGGAGAGTTTGAATGATGCCACTCACTGGATTGACGTTTACTCTCTGGAGTGTAGTACGCAATACACGTTTCATCACCGGTCACAATGTAACTCAAAAACTGGTTACCATCCTTGTGATAGCGCTCCAAAAAGGACAAAGAATGTGCCATTCGCTTTGTTTTGTTTTCTTCTGTCAACATTTTTGGCACCCACCTCGCACACATTTTTTGTCAGAAACAATGTGATAAACTACTGATTTTGAATTTTGTGAAAATTTCTGATGAAGCTCGTCAATAGTGAAGCGCCTGTTTCGGCGAATTTCCTCATCTTTTTGTGTCAAGTCTTCATTCATGACAGTAGGCTGTCCAGATCGTTCTTCATCATGAACATTTGTCCTTCCTTCATTAAAAAGCCTACACCATTTATGCATATTTCCATCATTCATTACAACTTCACCATAAACTTCAACAAGCTGCCGGTGAATTTCAGCAGGACGAACATTTTTTGCATTTAAAAACCGAATAACTGAGCGAGCTTCACAGCCGGCGGGATTACTCATTGACATGGCGACAAATGAAGCAGTTTAACCATACAACCAATAGCGGCAGAGACGTGAAATGTAATGGCGGTGTAGTGAGAGACTGGCAAAGAGTGGCCGACCTTGAACTGACGTTACTTGACAGGATGCGCGGACACGATGCGCAATCGGTTCTTACTTTAAAAATGACCCTCGTATATATTATTGAGAAGAGAAAATGGTGCTTGTAGAGAAAATTATATGTTGCTTAAGATGAAGACGAAAAGTAGTATAAAAACAATCATTTTCAAAATAAAGCATTGAATTCTTAAATTATCTTCTTAAAATATAAATGTGCTTAAGGCAGAGGTATAGAGAGGCATACAACAAAGGAGAGGCATACAATTAAGGAGAGGCATACAACAAAGGTTTATTTTCCAAAGCGAATATTATTTTTCTTTGCTGTTAGAGCAGCATATACAAAAAATTCAACAAAGAAGCATACCTGCTTTAGCCGGACCATTGAGCTAAAGTGACATACCTGAATGAGTAAAATTCTTAACTTATTGATTAAAAAATCATATTCTGCACTCTCAGAAATAATATACTCAATTTTGACGATTCAGACATCCTCGGGCTTAATTTCGTTGTTTTTGACAACCATTTCGTCAAGCGATCACGTGATTCTTGAGGAAAAGTGAACTCTCAAATATTTGACGAAACTGTTTACTCACAATAGCATGTTCTAATCTTTAACTACATTTCTTGCGACCATGGAAGCCTCTACGCAAGTGCGGATTCAACGAGTCCTTTAGTAAAATAGGGGAGACAACCTTTTCGTTGAGAGAAAATAAGCCATAAGGGAATACCGAATGACTGGATGTTTACTAAATTCAAACCTGTTGGTAAACCCTCCAAGATTTTCGACTCGCCCTCACTGCTAGGCGTAGGAAACGTGGTTACACTATAGCTTTCATATAGCTTTCTTATTAGTTTTTTTCCTGTGTTGTTTCGACTTTACGTTACAAGGACTTTTATTTGCCGGCCTGGTGGTTCGGTCAGTTGGGCGCTGCCTTCTGGATTCCCTGGCCACGGCTTCGAATCCCGGTGCGGAAATGGATGTTTGTGATGTCCTATGTCTATAAAATATTGTGTGCGCTTATTTCTGTAAAAATATGGACCAAATGAGACATAAGTCATTGTAACTATAGGTGGCAAATAAATGTACAAATGACTTTTATTCGTTTGCTCTGTTTTATTTATATTTTCATTAAATATAATTAGGATTTAATGTCTAAAGCAACGACTTTGCAGGTAATTTTATAATTCTATAATTTGTATTTTATTCTGTATCACGAAACTAGGATGAAAAAATTTATCTTTACTTTTGACGAAATTTCTATGTTCAAACAAGTGACGAAAGTAATTTTCTCAATTTGGCGAAATGTTCGCTCGGAGCATATCCCTAGAAACACTTTCATCAAAAATGAAGAAATTTTCGTGAAATTTGAGTATCCATTTCTGAGAGTGTGTTATTAAACCATAGCGATATCTGTATTCGTTAAACATAAATATCTGTATATCACTACAATTACTTGAGGATTTTACTATACCAAGCTTGGATATTAATAATTTCAAAGTGAACAATGCAATAATTATAAAACAGAATAAATTTTTCAAAATGGTTTTCAACTTTTTTTTGTTATTCTTTAAATAAAATAAAAGGAATTATCTTTAAGTATACCCGATAATCAGACAGTATATATTTATTAATTTTGAGATGAGAAGCGACTCGCTTGAACATTAATTTCATAAAATCAGCGCAGTAAATGTTAAAAAAAGGGGACATCGCCGTTTTATAATTCATTTGAATAGAATGTTAGTACAAGAAGTATAATTTATTTATGGTAATATATCATTTTGTAAATCCGGAATTTTTGCGTTATTCCAGATTCAAAAATTTTTAAAGGATATTACATGAATTCCTTTCAATAAAGTAAGTATTTTTTAACATCACACACACGTACACACACATAGGCAAAATGCAGATATATATATATATATATGTATGTATATTTATATTACATCTGTGAGAGGATATGAACTTTAAATGAAAAGGTATAAATAGAAAAGGATTATTTCGGACTCTATCACACGACAATAAGTAATCACGACTGAAGCGTCAAAACAGATACCTCTTGTTGCCTGTTGTGTGTTTTTGATATTTTTAAAGTTTCCTTACAAATTTCTCTTCATAATTCAACATCAGTTTTTCGATACAAATGTAGTTGATATATACATATGTATTTATATTAGATTATTTGTTACTACAAGATAACTGAATGCATGATAAAATCAAAATTAATCTCAAGAAATACTTTTGAAAAGAAATTTAAATCATCTTTTAACGATATTATTCATAATTTAGAATTATAAGAACACAGAAAAGAATATTCTGTGTCTGACATCTGGAAACAAAATTGTATCTTAAGGAAAAATAGATTTATGCCATCCTAATAAATTCTAGTTCCATTTGACACGGAGTTCTAAAAAACCCTATTAGAATTCTAGACCATTTTCCTATATTATCGTGGTCAAACTTACTTAAAATTCTCTGAAAATAAATTCGAACTCAAGAGGCAAGTTTTAATAACTATAATCTTGATTTATGACCCAGTTCTAGAAAATCAAGCGATAAATTTTCGCAATATAAAGGATTGGTAATACTTATAATATTGTTTCATCATCTAGAAAAGTATAAGCTAAAAGTTCTTGATCGTTTCGTCTATGCAGGTTATTTGTTTGCTTTATACGCATAGCTCGTAAACCTATATTTCTAGTTTAGAGATTCAGAAAAAGACTAACTTATTCGTTCTAGATGAAGGCGGTATACTTTTTTCTCTGTGAAATATAAATTAATAACATGATATAAACATTCTTTATTTACAGAATTTAGATAGGATATTAAATATAAACATTTTTCTTTTATAACTCTAAATTATAAATAAAAATTCCATTACCGGAATAATTTAAATTAAAAGTGACTCGCATAAATACTTTGATTTTGTATTAAATTGCCTTTTTTTTTTTTTTTTTTTTTTTTTAAATCCCTATGTAAATTTCAATTTTAATATTTATTTTCCATTAAAATGACTTTATTGTTGTGTTCATATTGATTCAATCTGAACATAAGCAAAAAGTAATTTTATTATGAAACTATTTACCTTTTCAGGTATTCATCCTGAAAAGTAAAGGAAGGAATGCAAATTTAACTTGTGTCAATTAAAACTGCATTCGCTACAAATACTTCCAACAACAGCAAGAATGAAGACGCATTTGTAAAATTGTTGTCTTGTACCAAATGAGATTAGATCCGTGTTATACTGTTGTTAAAATGTCTTTCATCGATAATTATTTAACGAGAGCATTTATTTTGTTTGACATGAATAAATTCCTATCTATATTCCCGCTATTATATTTTGTTTAAGAATGCTTATTTCCATATTAAAGGGATAATCCAGCGCCAAGTCTCCATTTAATATATATATTTAGAGCATATATAAAAGAAAAAGAACGGAAATCGTTTTAAACAAAAAATGATTTTGTTTATGAAAAGATAAGAAATATAATGTAAAATTTAAAATAAATTCGATATTCTAATGTTTAGACCAAAATTTATTCCATTTTAACCTACTATTCCTGCCATAATACGGGATATGAAAGATAAGTATTAAAGTAAATTCCATATTGAAATCTATAGATCAATACTAATGCTAATTTTAATTCAGTATTCTAACTATTCTAGCAATAAATTTTATAATACAAAACATGCGAGAAATCTCAGATTGAAAATTAATATTGCCAACTAAGAGCAACTTGTATTGACTAGTTGTTTACCAATACATGAAATAAATTCTCGACTTACTTGTAGTTCCGAAATTCCGGCAAATTTCTTAAATAATAAAACATATCTAATAGTCCATACTCAATCCCTGGAGGTGACATTAAAAAATTTCAAACTCATACGCAGTGGTACATGTGGGGAAAATATTTTTACTCAATTTTAGTTATTTCAAGTCCAACAGTGATTTTGACACCTCTATGTTTTAATCGAACAGTTTTTTCCGGATAGTTCATATTCTAGCCATAATAAAAATTCTGAGCTTAATAAAATAACAATTTCATCCAAAAGAAAGTGTCGAATAAATCTTGCTTAACCGCTTAGTGGTGCTACTTATATATAAATATAAATTATTTAATTTTTATTTTTTAAATATTTAATTAGCTAACTTTTTTGATTAGTTTGAAATAATATTAATGAAAATAATAATTTGTCCTACAATGTGGGTAATCAACAAGAATAGTTTTAATGTAATCTCATTGTATTTCAAAAGAATAAATTTTTTAATTAACTTATTTTGACTATCAAAATTTCTTGGTAATGTCAGTTGTCAAGCGTATAGCAGTCTCAGAGAAATTCTTGCTTTGAAGATAATTAGCCGAATCGAAAAATGTATTATTGCCCTTTTTACAGTATGCGTGGTTTCCAAAAACCTATTTTAAAAAAAGGCATTGAGAAACAGTTCCCTTTGATAATCTTCATTTTTAGTGCTAGAGGCCTATTTCAGTCGGTACAGTTGTCGAACTTTTATACGTCCCTCTTAATTAGTGCTAAGGGCCTATTTCAGTCGGTTTATTGAATGGGGATTTATTGAATGAAGTCCCTCCAAGGCACAACTTTGACATGAGTCCCCCCCCCCCCAATGTACCCCTATTTCAGTCGGTACAGCGTTGTCGAATTTTTATAATACACTCTTAATAGTGCTAAGGGCCTATTTCAGTCGGTTTATTGAATGGGGATTTATTGAATGAAGTCCCCCCAAGGCACAACTTTGACATGAGTCTCCCCCAAGGTACAACTTTGACATGAGTCCCCCCCCAAGGTACAACTTTGACATGAGTCCCCCCCCCCCCAAGGTGCCCCTATTTCAGTCGGTACAGCGTTGTCGAATTTTTATAATACACTCTTAATAGTGCTAAGGGCCTATTTCAGTCGGTTTATTTAATGGGGATTTATTGAATGAAGTCCCCCCAAGGCACAACTTTGACATGAGTCTTCCCCAAGGTACCCCTATTTTAGTCGGTACAGCGTTGTCGAATTTTTATAATACACTCTTAATAGTGCTAAGGGCCTATTTCAGTCGGTTTATTTAATGGGGATTTATTGAATGAAGTCCCCCCAAGGCACAACTTTGACATGAGTCCTCCCCAAGGTACAACTTTGACATGAGTCCCCCCCAAGGCACAACTTTGACATGAGTCTTCCCCATGTACCCCTATTTCAGTCGGTACAGCATTGTCGAATTTTTATAATACACTCTTAATAGTGCTAAGGGCCTATTTCAGTCGGTTTATTAAATGGGGATTTATTGAATGAAGTCCCCCCAAAACCCAACTTTGACATGAGTCCACCCGCAGGCCCAACTTTGACATGAGACCCCCCCAAGGTACAACTTTGACATGAGTCCCCCCAAGGCACAACTTTGACATGAGTGTCCCCCAGGCCCAACTTTGACATGAGTCCCCCCCCAAGGTACCCCTATTTCAGTCGGTACAGCTTTGTCGAATTTTTATAATACACTCATGAATTAACTAAAGAAGAATTTGTCGATATTAACAAGTTTTGCAGTAGGCCTCTGGCACTAAATTAAAATCTGTCAATGTCAGATTTTCATGTTTTAAATAATGAAATAATGTCGTGTCTGTATATTTATTTTATTATTCAGATCCGTTGAAATTTTTAAGATCATTTAATCCATAATTGAGAATACAAAATACTTTCCATTTCTTATAAATTACGATAACAGTAAGAGGGGAAATAATAAAAAGCGGTGACAAAGCAAATTTTGGTCTTGATAAGCAAGCAGAAGACAAGAGAACGAATATTTTTCCCAGCCATAAGACTTTCCTCACATTATACATACCGCACAAATGAAGCAAAATTACAACAAACACTTTTTTTTTACAAGCATTTATGTGTTTTCATATAAAAAATTGTCGGTGAGCGAGAAAATGTAGTCAATTTCAATTTTAATTGTTTTATAAGAACGATTAAATTTTCTTAAAAGTATCTGCAAGGAATAATGCATATTTAGTTTTTCTCGTTAAAGTGCCTGCCTACTGTCGGAGGTGATTTTTTTTTAATAATTGAAAAATTGCCTATTTATGTGCATTATATGATAGAACATAGTTAAAAACACTGAATAACCTGAAAACAATATGCAATTTAAAAATATTTTGATATTTAGGCTTAAAATATACATAAAAATTTGCGAAAAAAAAAAAAAAAAAATTTTCAAAACATCATAAGTCAAATTTAAATAAATATATTTTTATTCTGTAAATTTTATTTCGATTATTCAAAAGTCCTTAAGAGAGTGAACTATTCTCAAAACTATAACCATGTTATTTAATATTTTAGAGAAAATAACGTTTTATATGCTGAAAAAAATCATGAATATACATCACAGTTCATAACTTCTATCGACAAAAAAAAAAAAAAAAAAAAAAAAAAAAAAAAAAAGCTAGGTTCATTGTAGTTGTTCAATCCCTAACAACTCCTCTAGAGTATTTTGTCAAAGTTTTATAACGTGTCAATTATAACTTTCGGAGTTATGATGTTTTAGGATAAAGCAAAATGTTAAAAATCTCATTTTGAGAAAAAGCAGAAAACATAATTAAAAACCAGATTTTACCTATTAAATTATTTCATTTTATTTTTTATTTATTTCAAAGTGTTTTATTTTCTTTTTTAAATTCATTTTATATGCAGTAACAAATTTTGATGCTTATATTGAGTAAAACATTTATGTAAACAAACATTTACGGTCACTTCCGGTCACAACTTAAGTTCTAAGCAAGATAGAAAGAAAATTCAAACTGATTTAGAAAGCTAAAATGACAGGTTTTAATATTAAACCAAAATAGAAAATCAGAGTTTTGACCGAAAATTGCATTTTAAAGGTAGTAGAGAAAAATGTAAATTAGTTTAGTAAACATTCAAGTTTTCTATTGAACGTATTCCCTTTAAAAATAGATTGTGAGCCTTCTTCTTGCAGAGAGAGAGAGGGAAAAAAAGGGGTAAAAGACGTTTGAACTTTGAAAATCTCACGAAAAAACTTAAATTTCAGACTCGAACAAAGTCCAGACCTCTTGAAACGAAACTGAATTTAATTCGCACGCGCTGGCTTACACGTTCGGAGTTTTCTGTGCTTTACTTGCGTAAGTACGAGCTACGGCCGCTTTACAAAGATCCACATGGGCAGCATTCCAACGAGGCCTATTTTCCTTGAGTTCACATGTACACTTAATATACACCCTTCGAACTGTATGACATAAAGATTTATTCATATAATAGACAAGATCATTCAAAAATAACATTAGTTTATTTCTAATTTTATAACAATCAAATGTATACATATATATATATATATATATATAGAGAGAGAGAGAGAGAGAGAGAGAGATACATATATATATAAGAAATAAGTAACAGATGACCTTAAAAAAATACTAATAATAAGATTTGGGCATGATTGCATGTGGAAGCAATTGCATTTGCTGTAATGACAACTACTGGAATGGCCTCTGACCAACGAGTAAATCTGTCAACCATGGTTAGGAGGTACTGGTATCCTCTTGACTGAGGCAAAGGTCCGACTAAATACAGATGGACATGCTCAAATCGAGAATTTTATGTGGAAAACTGTCCATAAGGGCTAGATGTGTGCCGATTAATTTTGCCGCTTAATTTGCAGGAATGATACCATTTGGCAATATCAGATTTTATCGAAGGCCAATAGAAACGTTCTTTAATAAGCTGTGTAGTTGCCTAAACACCAGGATGGGAATGTTCATGCAATTTGCCAAAAATTTTGGGACGCATGATCTGGGGTACAAATGGCCTGACATTTTCAGTTGAGGCATCACTGAATAATTTTCCTGGGGAAGCACTTTTAATCGGAAACTTTTAAGTACAAATAGTAGGGGTGTATGTACATAATTACTTTATTGAATGTTCTAATTACATCCTCATTTTATTTTATTTTTTATTTTAATTCTTTTAAATCTGCATTATAAAAGTCTGTTTTATTTAGTAAGTAACTCAGGTAATTATCTTTATACCTACTTTATTTAACAATTTTCAGTATTACACTAAACAGTAGGATATTCTACGCAAAATATAACACATTTCACAATATATATATAATTAATTCCCAATGTGTACAATTAATTGAACTATTGTTAATTGTTATACATTAAAAAGTAAGTTTCAGAATGAAGCAGATTGGTAACTATTCCATTTGTGTTAAAAGCACTTTTAACTCAATAACTGAAAAAAAAAAGTTAAGGATAAAAATTAATAAAATAAAATAAAATAAAAATAATTAGAAGTACGCAGCATTATTTAAATTAAATGTTAAATTCAATAAAATTTCCAAATATTTAATATATATATATATTTTATTCTAAAAAAAATGTTTTTTGTTATGATATTTTTAACATCCATAAGAGAAACATATACCACAATGCATTATATGGCTGAAGTATTATTGATATGAGAGTTTTCGATTTGGACTTAATATGATATAAAATAAATGACAAAATAATAATAATAATAATAATACAAAAGTTTTCAAGTAATAATAAATATGTTGTAAATGACAAGTAATTGAAAAATATGATAATCTTATAATATTAAAAAAGTAAAAAAGACTTAAAAAATATTCTCACAACATTTTAAATAAAACACTTTACTCGTAATTACTCATAACAAATTAGCATTTCAACAAAGCAATATTCCGTCTTTCTGTGAATACTCCTAGAATAAGTTTTTCTTATTAATGCTTTTTTAAACATTCACGTAACAGGTTCTGTACACAAAATACATGAGCCGTTCGAAAATATAATGATACGACAAAATCAGATTTAATATATTCTTTTTCAATGCTAAGCTCTTTTTCATTTTTATCTAAATCGAAAATAAATTTCGCTGACAAAAGAGGTTTTAAAGATGATTCCGCCTGTATCGGCAGTTCTTTTGTATGGATACTTTCCTAAAGAACTACGAGCATCTTAAATCTAGTGATATATAACTGACAACCTTATGAATAAATTTTTCTTAAAAAGAGTATTTTCTAAGCAGACTTGGAAATGGGATAAAAAGCAGAAAAAATTGTTACAGAATAACTATCTTATCCAAATTATGAAAAATCTTTATGTATCAGTGGGCTTCAGAAGGGTAAATATATTTACGATGCAAAAAGGAATGGAATCCGCTCTCGTCAGCGTTTTTTAAAATAGTTATAAAGGACTAAATCGACGATAACAAGTAGACTATTAATGCGATTTTCAAATAAATATGCTGAAAGATGATCTTTAAAGATTATAACGAATATATTAAGCGTTCCCGCTTCATAAAATCTTTTCAAGTTTAAATGAATTCTTTTCTCCTTTTAAAGTATTATCTGTCGAAACTTTCAAATGATAATCAGAATTGTAATATGCGATTTATTTTTATTCAAATATCAAAAGGAAAATCTTTTATTAATCGAATGGTAGTTATCTTCATGAAAATGCTCTGTTATTTAAGATAATTTTTATTTAAATTTCGAAATATCTCAATTGATTAGTAAAGGATAATTTAGCAATTTCTTTAGAAAATATTGGAACATGTCAATCTAAGACAATATCACTAAAATTATAAAAATGTATATTCTTTACCCTAAATAAAATTAATTGCAATATTTACTTGATTTAATCTTTGATATGTATCTTATTTAAATGGTAGATACACATAATTTCATAAAAATTTTAATAGTTAAATTTTTATTAAGAAGTCACGTTTATGTATAATATTGATTTTTAATAAAAATTCAATTTTGTATATAATATATTTTTCACATTATTTTTCAAATATCTGAACTTATTAATACAGTATAATGCAACAATTTTTTTCGAAAAGGTTTGAATATATTAAACATAGTTAGCATAAAAATTCCAACACGTAAACTAATTTATTTTTTTAATTTTTAACCACTAATCTATCTATGTGTGTGTGCGTCTGTATGTATTTATGATTAATAATTAAATTAAAATCTCATTAAAGAGTGGTACACACACATACACACACACACACACAAAAAAAAAAAATCAGTTTCATTTCTCTTAAATCTTCTTAGAACGCATGGTATTAGAAATAGACTAAACTTAATATTAAAACAGCTGACGGTACTGTTTGTCATGTCTCTCAGCTGAACTCTCTTTGCGTTCCGGATTGTCAATTTTAAGATAAGTAACTAAAATAAACAAAGAGGTAGTACATACCCCTCTAGCGGTCAGTTTGTAAATTACGGTATTAAAACCCAGTGATAGGTTTTGAAGAGAGAGTTTTTGTCATGTAACACCTATTAAAATCATGTCCCTTTAAAAGTTCGGTTCTTAGATAGATTTCGGAATTTAGAAATCGACTGAAACACCCAGGATTCTTAACTTTGACAAGACTGCCTATAACGACAATAAAAAATAATTAGTTAGACCAAAATGTTTCATAATTATTTTTATGAAAACTGTAAAATCTGTATTATATATTACAATATTTATAATTTTTGCCTAATTGTATATGCCTATCTTATTAAATTAGATGAGTTATTTCAATAATATATATATTATACATAAACCACAAATTTTCAAGTATTTCAAATCATTAGTGCCACATAATTTAAAAACTTATTTTAGAAAACTTTTAAATCTACATTAAGAGCATATTATATAAAAGTAGAAACTTTATAATTTAGCCTATATTTAAATAAAATGTCTTCACTCAACATAAAATAAAAGGAAGCACTACCGGTTTCGAAAGGACTTGGCCTTTCTTTTTCAGGTGCAAAAAAACATGTGCTACTAGCTTGGAGGCAAAAGTAAGACTGAAAGCAGAGAAGTTAAGAAGGGACTTGGTTTGATTTATGTTGTCTTGGTTTGATGATACTAAATCTTCTGTTTTCCCCTTATAAACCATTTGGGCTCGTTCTTATGCTTTATCGAAAGTTCATAAAAATACTGTTCCCCTAAGACCTATTGCTTCGAACATTGGTCTTATTATACACTTATCCTCTCTCAAAATTTTTAGCTTCCACGTTTTTTCCTGTATGCAACATTAAATGTGTCTTAAGATTTAAAAAAAAAAAAAAAAAAAAAAAAAAAAAAACTATAATTTTGAAAATAAGTTAAATAATCTGAATCCTGTGACTTGCTACACGTTATCTCCTGATGTAAATTTTATAAATAAACAGTGTGATGGTTTAAGTATGGATAATCCTTTATCCATTATTGTTGCTGATATATATATACACTATTTTGAGGAAAAATTATTAAAGGTGTTGAATTTAAAATGCTGGATGCGTTACATGCATGACATTTTCATTATCATTGAAAATTCTTTTGTTTTCATCATTCTTCAAATTATGAATTCTATTAATCTCTATAGTCAGTTTATCTTCAAATAAGGAAATTGTAATAAACTTCCCTTCCTTGATGTTTTAGATAGTAGGCGAAATTTCTTATTTTTAACTTTTATCTGCATAGAAAACCTTCCTCTATTTTCAATCCTCCCCATGCTCCTTCAAATCCCTCGGTAAATCAGAAAATTGGCACCTTTTGCACTTATGTGTATCGTGCCATAAAATTTGTTCTGTCTTTTCTTTTCTTAAAGAAGATCTCAATTACTTAAAATCTGTTGTTATCAAAAGAGGTTTTTGCCTTTTTATTAATTATAAAGCTCGTAAAATATATCGTAGATTTACTTGTAATTCTGTCCTTTCTAGTATTGCTAAAATTAAATCTCATAACCTTGTTGTCTCACTTTTTTATCCTATTTTATGTTTTAAAACAGACAAGGTTTTAAAACGCTTTAATTTTCGTGTTATATTCAGTTATTGAGAAATATTGGGAAATAGTATATATATTTTTTATTTTAATATTTTAAAATATGAATTTTTTAACCAAAAATATTTCCCTATGAATGCTAATTTCATTTCCGTGTTTTTAAATCTGTTAAGAAATTTCAATTTCCTTCAACTAAATCCCTTGTTCCTGAGCTTCATAAATGGCGTATATATAATGCCCCTTCTAATGATTGCCATTTGTCTTACATTGGTCAAACTAAAAGAAATGTTGAGCGAAAGAAAAGAAAAGTTGTTGTTTACATGAGCGTTATCAGTATGTCTCTAAGTAAGAAATTTCTGAATCTTCTATTGCGAAGCATAGTTGGGAATCTGACCATAGTCTTAATATTCAGCAAGTCAAAATTATGTATAATGCCAAACGAGTTCCCTGTTTTTTTTCACGGTGTTTTTTCTCTTGTTTCACATTTGTTGTGACCCCTTCTGTTTGATTGTTCCAGATGCTTTGCACCTGAAGAAAAAAGGACACTCCTTTAGGGACTGGTTGCGCTATCTTTTATTTTATGGTGTGTGAAGAAGTTTTTATGTTTAAATATTTATTGTATAACAGTGCTTTAATTTATAATAATATTTAGCCAATATTATCAATTTGTGAAGATCTTTCTACTAATTATTTACCACTAGTATACTGTAAAAAAGAGAAAATAAAAGCCATAGAAAGAAAAGAAAAAATTATGCGAATGGACGGAAATTGGTTGGTGTGATGTACTTATACTGATAAACAAATTTTTATAATTTCAGAAAAAAATCGGATGATTTATTCAAGAGAAAGAGTTTCACAAAAGGAGTAAATCAATATCGCGTTGATCCACCTCTGACTCTTATACAAGCAGTTATTAGGCTTGGCTTTGATTGATAGAGTAGTCTAATGTCTTCTTGCGCTATACCGTGTTAAATTCTGTCCAGCTGACGTGTTAGATCGGAAAAATCCCGAGCAAGCAGGGAGACGATCAGTAGAAACTACCCCCGTGTGCGGAAGGGAATTGCCATGCTGAAATGTAAGTTCAAGAAGGCGTGATAGGAAGGGAAACACAACGGGTCGTAGAATATCGTCGATAAATCGCTGGGATGTAAGGGTGTAACGGATAACAACCAAATGGGCTCTTGCTATGAAATGGAATATTACCTCAGACCATCGCTATTTTTATCGAGCCGTGTAATGAGCGACAGTCGTTCCACCGTTATCCGAGTCGTTTCTAGGCACGTCTTTGCTGATCATCGTAACTCAGTTCGCATCGGAACTCATCACTGAAAACAATTTAATTCCAGTCAGGGACATTCCAGGTCCAAAATGCTTGACACCACTGCAAACGGCTTTTCGGTGTACAAAGTTCAATGGTAGTTGTCATAAGGAGCACCGTGAGGTCAGCCCTCTATCTGTGAGTTGCCTATTGGTCATTGCGGTCATTGAAGTATCAGTCGCATGCAGGATCGATGACAATGATAAACTGAAGCGCTAAATATTGCTCTAGCGATTGATCGTTCTTCACGTTCTGGCGTCTCTCCAGCCCAACCGCTTCTTTCTGGTCGCTGTGTTCGCCTATAGTTCACCCATTTCTGGCAACATGTCTAATAGTGGCATTGCTCCTACCTGAATGTCGAGCGATTCGCCGAATAGTTCAACCAACTTATTTGAGTCCAATTACACGTGCTCTCTAAAACGATGACATCTGCTCATAGAGTTCGTGCACCTGCATGTAAGGGTTTGTTACTTTATGTCTGAGTTAGAGTCCTGCATCGGGTCGGGTACCTGTGGTTTAGATTTTCATTAACCTTTCACCCTCGGGTTCCCCGCAGAAGAAATATTTTTTTCGAAGTACTTTTTACGTAATATTTTTTACGAATCTTAACTTTTCGAATGTAGACAGTGTATGGTATTCTTTTCCTCCATATTTTTTTAAAGGAACTGGATTCCTAACGGGAGTTGAATTATAGTCATGTAAATAATGATACTTAAAATCTTTACATGCAAAAGTAATTTTCCTTAATATATTTACTTCTTATTTTATTTCTTTTATAATACAGTAAAAATACTTGGAACTATGGATTTTTTAAAAATAAGTTTATATATATACATACGTGCATCAGAAATTTTGTCATATTATTAACTGAAGTTTTTGTTTATAACTAGGTATATTACTTGTAATTTTTATAACATGTAATTTTCAATGTAACATGTAATTTTGTAAATGTGTTCAACCTTTTTTAATATGTTTTTAACTGTATTTTGATTATTATTACGTGCACTGTATTATTATTTTCATTGCTGTATTTTGTGCTATAGAATTTTAATTTAGTTCCTTTATAACATAAATTTAACAATAGTTTTTTGTGGGTCGCGAGTTGGATTGCGGGTCGGGTGCGGTCAAGTTTTTTCGACCCGCGTAGGACTCTAATCTGAGTACACGGGATGAAACATTGAAAGAATATATGACCTTGCATCGAAATTTCTTCTCTTAATATCCAACCAGTTAATATGAGCCGTAACGTCACATGCTCCTTCTTTGACCGCTAAACATTAAAACTTTGCATTTTCCGACGAAACTTGTAAGCATATCAATTTGTGTCTAATTTGTATTACTCCTTTATTAATAGCATATTCATACGAAAAGCATCCTGTGTATGTCCCTTGGATGCCTTTCCCTCTACAGAATATTCATAGGATATCCAGGGGAGAAGATATGCTGTTACGTTTAGTCTGTCTTTTCTTTTCTTTTTTGTGTTATAGTGTATATATTCATAATAATTGACCAATGTAGTTTACCATACCATCTTTATTAATCGAATAGTGATTTTTGTTAAAAATTCTTTTTTATATAAAATATATTCCCCACAATTTTAAAATATCCAATCGATTAATGCTCATCGAATAGTTAGCGCTCTGGCCCTCATTTACCATATTTCTTTTCCATACCCAGATTAAGATACCAATATTCGTAGTGGTTCGGAATCTACTTGAATCCAATGTCCTGGTCCAACAAACTAAATGTGCATAAAATAGCTATAGAGTGACAATAGAAACCTAAAGACATATAGCAACCATAGAAACCTACACTTTGTGATGTCGAGACTGCAGAAGGTCACCACAGTTTGTTTAAAACTAAGCTGGATCCAGCAAAGTATTCAGTTGGGATGGTTAAATCGCTTCGGCGCCAGTGACTCGGCTAAATTTTCGAAGTTAAGATGGGGGTCTGCGTCAAAGTAAACCTCACAACTTCACCTAATTAATACGGGGTAATTTTATTTACTTTCGTTTGAAAGTAATATGCAGAATAAACACAATAAAATGCTAGAACACGCAAGAATTGTTTCAGTCTCTTTGCCAGGTGAATGAAGTATGCACAAGTACTGAAAATAAAGAAGCAACATACGTTGCCGCCTTGTTTGCAGCACTCGTGTCTACTTTGTTCGCATGACGAAGGGTCGTCTTTTCTTTCGACCCGAAACAATTACTGAGAATTTTTGCATTTTATGGTGTTTATTCAAAGTTTTGTAATTATTATAATAGTAACTATTTGATGACTTTTTCATTCAATATAAATTTTTCTGCAATTTATTTGTTACATTTGCCGAGTTAATATATCATATATTTTTATGGCTAATACGGATAATACTTCTTTTCCTTCTGAAACATAAAGGTGAATAGTGGATGCAAATGGCTCTATAAAGTTAAAAATGCTTCTATAAATATAATATTAAGCGATAATTTTCACTAAGAGATTTCAATATGATTGATCCACAATAAGCTTTTTATACGATATGAAATGTTGTAAAATTTGCCAGACAATACAGAAATTGTTTTAAGTTTTTAACACTATAAAGATTATTTTTTTAAATAATTTTGTTAAAATTAATAAAATTCGCAAACAGGTGTATTAAAATATAGTAATATTGAATATAATAAAATTTCTTCAAAACTATTTATACAAAAAAGTATTAACGTATTAATTAATATTAATATTTTTAATATTTTTAATATCATAAAAGGCTTTAACTTTGCTAATTTTGGATTAAATCTAACAAAAGTTACAGTGAAGACACTTTGTAGAATTTCAACTATATCTGTGCATACTATTCAGCTCCACTCTTAATCTAGATTTTAAAACACAATTTTAAGTTTATAAAAACCTTAAATTCGCATGAATATTTACTTTTGAACTTTAAAAGTAATTCTTATTAACCTATTTGTCAATGAAAACACAAAACATTATCCAAATATTTTCAGATTATATATTTAAACAAAATTAATATAAATTTGAGGTCACTATTAAAAAGTAGCAAGAATGGGAGCATTTTAAAAATTTTCCCCAAAAATAAAAATTTTGAATTTTAAATTTAAATTTTGAATATACATGTATATATATGTTTATTGAATTTAAATAGTTTTGAAGAAAATTTAATATACTTAATTTTTGTACTTTTAATTATGTGTGCATCAAAAATTTCTTAAATTTAAGACGGTTATTTTAAAAGAGCTTTATAAAATGGCATATATGACAGTAATAAAATAAATTGAACATAAATTAAAATATATGTCTACAAAATTAAAAAAAAAATCATATTTGAAGTAATATTTGATTTGTATGGTGAACATAATGATAAAATTGACGTAATGATTGAAATGTAAAATATTTAAGGAAGTAGGAAACATGTAATTATTCACGAATAAAACTCATAATGTCCATATTTTAAATTTAAATTTTAAACTGTAATGTTTTGTTCTTGTAAAATTCAATTTTTATCTAATGTAATCGCTGTTTATAAATAAAATTACATAAACATATTATTTTATTATTTGAAGATTGATCTTTTAAATTTTATTGTAATTTTTTCATATAATTAACCATAATATTTGCTTCTAGCAATGCACAATTCTTCAAAATATTTTATTTGTTAACAACATATTCTCAAATTTATTTTACAATTGATAAAAAAAAAGTATTTTCGTTTATTTAGTTTAAAAATGCGAAATATAGCAAAATCTTAAAATATGTGAAGCAAAAGTTTATAATGGTTATTCAAAAGATAACAATGCATAATAAACTGGGGAAAATATTTTTTTGTATATTTAATATATATATATTTACAATAATAATAAAGTTTTCATAAAGTAGATAATTTCCGTAATATTCCGATTGTAACAACAATAACAAATTTTATAAGTTGTTTCCAAAAAATATTTTTTTTTTAATACTACATGACAACACTTTGTTACAAAATATAAAATATTGATTAAACATTTCTTATATATTATGCCTGTTTTTAAATAGTTTGCTAAATTTGTTTTTGAAAACATTAATCCCATAACTTAAAGATAATGTTCTATACATAATTATAAACTTTGTCATTTTCAGGCACGTACTTATATGAATAAAATTTTAAAGTATCAAGCAAAAATAAGTGATAATAATTTTTAGAAAGGGAATATTAAATTTTTAACTAAGAAAATATTACTTTTCCCAGCAGATGTTATTATTTTATTTCTAACGTTCTTGAAATTTTATTTCAGTCTTCTGATACTTTATAATATTAAATTGAATTCTATTTAATTTAATCTATTTTCTGTGTATATTGAATGATTAATTACAAATATGAATAACTGAAATATATAACGAATTAAGCGAAAAGAATTATTTATATAAATGTTTACTTTTAAAATAAAAATTTAAAATTTATGAGAGTTTTCCAAAATTTCCAAAAGGGATACACGAGGATTTGAATTGAACATAAAAATTTTAATTATCAAATGATTCTTCCTAGTAGATTTTACTTTTATGTTTTTAGTGGTTGTTTTATACTTAAAATTTTACGTCAATTTTCTATTAATGCGTTATTTTTTGAGTGATTCAGTGGCATATGTATGGTATGATGCTGTTCTTGAAAAGATATAGATATGATATAGATAAATGTGTAGATATAACGAGATATACAGAGATATATACCAAGATAATAGGTATACCGAATATAGATATACCGAGACTTAATATATACTATCAACCAATAAGCATTTGGACACATTCGAATTCAGAAAGTTTGTCAAATATCTCGAAAAATTCTTTAGGAAACACCTTGAAAATTTAAAATTATAAAGACTATGCTATTCCTGATATATTCCAGCCAAAGTGTTTTCCTGAAGAGGGAAAAGGGCCTAGTAAAAAAATATAGTAAATATATAAAAGTATTTTGGATTACCCTGTAAAAAGTAGAGCTAGAAATGCATTAGCATGTGATTATGAAGATTCTTTTAATTATCTGTAAATAGTTTTATGAGGCTACCATGAAAATATAACGGTTTCTTTAAAAAACTGCAGAAGAAATTGCCAGTTTTTTATTTATAACCCGTTGGGTATTAGATCTAGTGCAAAACCATTTTTAAGAAACTTCGCGTACAACATTAGACACAGCATACTGCAATCGGAATACAAAAATTTTAAATATCTTATGAAATATGAACATTTTTACTAGATAATATTTAAGTACGCATGCGCAAGCTTCATCGAAATTTTATTTCTATAACTTAATAGCGAACAATATGGAGCTACTTATAAGAAAATCCGAAACAAATATCGTGTAAATTAAAAAAAGTTATGAGAGATACAATGAACAAAATTTCAATTCCTCTCAATCTAAAAGGGGTTTCCCGCAAATTTTTATTTTGCTTCAATCAATTGTATACAATATTCGCTGATTATAAATAAGTATTGATAAAACCCCCTATCATCTTTCGCTTTTTTTAGGAAGAACTGAAATTCTGTTCACTCTGTACCTCATAACTTTTTGAAATTACACGATATTTGTTTGGGGTTTTCATATAAGTAGCTCAACACTTTTGGCTATTAATTTATGTAAGTGAAATTTTTATAAGGCTTGCACATGCTTAGTTAAAAATTATTTAATGAAAATGATCAGATTTCGTAAAATATTTAATACTATTGCATTCTGTTTGCAGTATGCTGAGTCTAATTTTGTACGCCACATTTCTTAAAAATGGCTTTGCACTGGGTCTAATACTCTACGTGTTATAATAGAAAAGGTAGATTTTTTTTTTTTTTTTTTTTAAGGAACCGTTATAACTCCATGAACATATGCGGTAGCTTCACAAAAAGTAATACATATTATTATAAAATTCATCATACTCACAGCCAAAACGCATTTAAAACATTATTTTTTGCGGAGTGATCTAAAAACAGTTACTTTTGTTTAATTCTTTATTGAACTCCTTTTCCTGTTGAGGTAAAAACTTGTGCTGAAATATATAGGTATAGCATGTCCTTTATACTCCAAAGTCTCAAGGTAATTCCTTAAGTAGTTTTGGAGACAGATATTTGTTAAAATGCCTAAATTTGAAGATGCCTAAATACTTATTGGTAGATAGTATAGATATTGGCCCAATATAGATATACGGAGTAAGCTTAATAAACGTATGTTTGATTTACAAGTCTGGAAGTAGTAAAGACTCTTCAGTTTTTTGAAGATAAATCTCAATTTTTGAATTTATAGCCTATTGTGATATTTAAGTAGACTAACCTTGAACCTTATAGTTGATCTATAATGTTTACAGTATTTTATCCAATTTAATTTTTGATACAAAAATATTTTTTTTAAAGTTAAAAAAAAAAAAAAAAAAAAAAGGCATCATTTAAAATTCTATTACAAATATAAATGACTAAAATTCAATTAAAATATATATATATATATAATTATTAAAGAGAAAGAACTATAAAATTATTTGATATTTGTTAAAAAAGTAATTAGTAAAGATTTTTCGTTTTTATATATTTTATATACTTAACGCTTTTCGACCTGGTATATTTTTAACAGAAAAAATACTTATAAATAATTTATAGTGTCTAATGGGCCTTTTTGTTTCTTTAAATAAATAAATTAAAAATTAAAAACTGTTTTAATTATAACAAATTAAAATGAAATCATATATTACAGAATATTTTCCTTAAATATGTTCCATTTTGATCGAGAAAGTTATGAAATCATGTCCATCTAGGAGTTCGACATCCATGACTGGGGTCTCTATAGTAACACAGCTTTCATTTATTCTGTGTCTTTCCAAAGAAATGTCCCTTATCTGATAAGTCCCTGAGGAATATGAAATCGTAAGCTAGTTGACATCTAATTCCTTATCTCAGTTACATTTCTGAACCAATTTGTACACAGGATTATCGGAGAAATAAATGAGTCACCATGAAATAGTTATTTGATTTGACAAGCAATTGTTTTTTATCTTGTTTCGGTAGATTCTATATTTCTGGTTCATTTCGTGGCACACTATAGGAGTAATTTGATTTTGCTACAGCTTCATACTTATTGATATTCATTTTTTGTTTGAATGTCCATGCATCTTTCTTTTCATAAGCCAATTTTTTCAAGCCTGCAATATGTTAAAAATCCTAAAATTAGCAACAATTAACGTTACATTGAGCTGTTTTTTAACTTGTTTTCTAGTTCTTCAAGGTTCATTTACAATTTTAAGATACGTTTGTGTAGGTATGTATTTTCTTAAAACCTATAAAAATTACAACGATAGGAACGTCGAAGAGAAAAAATATAGGAAGCATACAGCTGTTTCGGTAGCCTTTAACGTACCGTCTTCAGTGCATAAAGATAACTGGAACTGGAGAAGACCACATATATATAGAAGAGGGACCGAATTTCGTTCAACCAATAGGATTACGGGAAAGGTGGGGAGAGTGGCAAATAGGAATTTTAGAAACGCTAGTTGTGTAAACTGTACAAAAATTAAAAAAATGTGAACCAAATGTAAAATTCCAACAATCAGACAAATAAGGAACAGCGAAATAACATTTCACAAGATTTTTAAGAGTTTTATAAATATAAAATCTTCAAAGAAATCGAGTTCATGAATGGATTTAGGTCTGCAAATTATTTTAGCTGAATCAAATTTAAAATTATGATTTTCCTCCCAACAATGCTTAGAAATAGCCGATTTATTGGTTTCTTGTTTATGGACGTAATTAATATGTTCTTTTAGACGGAATTTGAAACTGCGTATAGTTTGGCCAATGTATGACAAACCGCACTGACAGGAAATACTATTAGATGCACCAAGAATTATACCTATCTATCGGATCTTTCAGCTGAGAAAAGGTGAGTTTATTGGAAGGCGAAAAAATTATTTTAAAATCATGTTGATTAAGAATTTTTGCTACGACATGACTGGTTATAGTAAAATAGAGTAAAACAATACTGATATTAGAAGAGAATGATTTAGTGGATACTAGTACGAGGGACTTGTAATTTTTGGATAGCTTTGTCTATAATGGAAGGATTGTAACCTCTGTCAATTGCTATGGCTTTCCGATGTTTGATTTCAGTGTTTAATAAAAAAAGGATCAGAACAAATGGCTATGAAGCCAACAAAGAATTTTCGACTAAGACTTTGGAAAGTCCTATCATGCTCTGCGACTAGAATTTGCCGGAACATCTTTTCTATGTCGCTCGAGAGGGCGACTTTATTTAAACGGAATCTGAATAGATTGCTGAAAATGCTGGATTGGAGTTTGGGCCCTTTATGCAAGTTAGAGTTCAGGGATTTGCCATTTGTAGTTACGGCCGACGCATTGAACACTACCCGTAGTTTCGTAGTGCTACTATTTTCATTTATAACTCCAAGATGGGGCATATAATAATTGGGTTGGAGATTAAGTTCTTCAGCCCTTAGTAAAGTCATATGACCTAGATCGGAGTACTCAAACATAAACTGAGCATACTCCTTTTTTAGGTTAGGATTCTGCGCAAAACGAGCTTCGAGCCTTTTAAACATTTTTAGTGCACAGTTGGCACTTTCACCCAAATCTATCTCATCATGGAGGGGTAATTTGACAACATAGCGGCCTTCGGGGTTGCGCTTGGTGGAAGATTTATAAAGTTCCTCTGCCGGATCGGCTTCGGTTTCACTCTTAGAAGATATTATTGGCTGATTGTCAAAAAAATCGTTTATATTCACACACTGTAACGAGGAGCTATATGTTGATTCTGGTTCCATTCCATCCCTTGAGAGGGGGCCACTGAGTAAGTACCCAAGTGAACTGGGAATGGCAGATGGTTCTCCTGGCCTTCCCGATACCGGTGTGCCACAAATTAGTGACGCAAAAATATCTGCGCCTAATAATACTTCGATTGGTTGTTGCTTGAAGAAATTCATATCGGCTAACTGAAGATTTTTTGTATGTGGCCAAGACGTCGTTTTCACCCGGAAATTTGGCAGAGGGGTAGTAACCCTATTTACTACTAGCGCTTTCAAGTTCCTATACTCGTTAGCGAAATATGGCGAGAATGAGAATTCCGTAAAATTTAAAACAGTTTCTGCGGAAAGACCGTTTATGCCTATAAGTCGATGAGAAGTGCCAAACAAAGGCAAATTTAGCTTCTCAACGCACTCCTTTGTAATGAGACTATTTTGTGAGGCACTATCAACTAACGCCCGACATTGAATAATTTTACCGTTAGGTGACCTAACGTTTATAAGGGCAGTAGCCAATAACACCTTTTGGTTATTAAAATTTGAATTAGATTGTGAACTGTTGGCCACCGACGTAGCAACAAGGCCGCCTCCCTGATCTGCAGAATTCTGTGTATAAATGTGCAGAAGAGTGTGATGTGAACCTGCACATACCTTACATTTAATATTAATTCTACATTGTCGCACTTGATGATTAGTTCGCAAACAATTTTCACACAATCCCTTTGATTTAACTAAGTCCCATCGCTCCTGAACACTAATTCGATTGAATTTTGGACATTTAAACAATTGATGTACTTGAGAAAAGGCGACGCATTTATTTTCTTTGACTAGTATTGAATTATTGACACAAAATTTTTTTACACTACTACCTTCTACTGGCTTCTTAAACATCCCTGGTTTATTTTCAAGCTTTGTTTGACTCGACGCCTCCCTTTCAATGAATGTACGAAACGAGTTTAAATCGGGAATAGTTTGCGTATTCTCTAGACTGAGCTCCCACCTATGCCTAACGGATGAATCCAATTTTGAAATCATGAAATTTATAAGAATAAGATCGCTAAGAGGATTAGATTCCAATCCGAGGGTCGATAAATTTCGCACCGCTTCGTTACAAGTATCTATTAAATTGAAAAACGATTTAGGATCATCCGCTTTGTTTACTTTTAATGAAAAGATTTTATTTATTTGAGTTATAGCTAATTGACGTTTATTTTCGTAGCGCTGAGTAAGAATTTCCCAACAGTGTTTAAGATTTTCCGATTGTAACGAAAATCCACGAATAAGTTTTGATGCACTACCTCTTACACACGATTAGAGGTATTGTAGCTTTTCAACCTCACTAAGGCTGTCATTATCCAGGATAGATGATTTAAATAAATTTTTAAATGACAACCAAGATTCCTTATCCCCGTAAAAATAAGGAATTTCAAGTTTGGGAAGACTAATATGCGAATTAACAGAAGTCCCGGGTTTGGTACGTGCATCATTATTTACATTTGGAGTATTTGATTGCGATTTACCCTCTAATACAACGGATAATTCTAACAGAATGTCCCTATTCTTTAACACCTCTTCAGAGTTTTCGTCGTTTTCCTCTTCGGAAAAATTTGTAACTATTCCTTCGAATTTAACCTCCAGTGCATTTACCTTATCCTTTAAGATTTTAAATCTGGCTTGATCGCCTTTATCACAATCATTTACCTTCGATTTTATAAATTCTATTTCTCTAATAACATTTTCAAATTTTATCACTTCATTAGATTTTGGGAACAACACACTCTTTTCGGCGTCATTCGCCCTTGTTTTCCCCTTTTTACCCATCTTTTGAGCAAACTAATTACAAACAATTAAATTTAAATATGAATTAATCGATCGAATTAAATTATTATTCTGCAGATCAGGAAGTAAAACAAAACAAAAAATATAAGAACAAATGAAAAGAAACACAGATATAGAATAGATTTTTTTTTTTTTTTTTTTTTTTTTTTTTTTACTGAAATAAATAAACTAATAAAATATTAAATGCACCTTTTCATTCTCATACACTTTTTTTATTCAACAATTATTTAACATGAATAGCTATTTCTTAAATTCCCTAACCGAAATTGTTCCGGTTTGAAAACCAAACTATTTTGAATTACGTTTTCTCCAAACCAAAACTTTTACGTAAGCATGAAAGCGAAACTACTTTGAATTACGTTTTATATCAAAACAATTTAACCTTGTATTAATGATTTATTTCAACAAATTAATTTTAATTTACTTTAAAGTTCTTATACAGGTAATTTAATCCTACGTAAACAAAAGAATTTTTTCAATTTAATTTTTTTTTTTTTTTTTTAATTTAACGAATTACGATTAATTATCTAATTAAATTAATAGATAATTAAGCCTCCGTGAATCGACGGACCACTATGGCTATGAAGCCAACAAAAAATTTTCGACCAAGTATCAATTTATGAATTTCGAATTAGGGTTGATTAAATTTAGAAACTCGGATTAAGAATTTCTAACGAATTTATTTTAGATTCAAATTCTGCAACTTTTACTCTATCACAAATAAGAATAACATGCATATTAATCAAATGAGAATAAGTTTAAATCTACTTACCCTCTCTGCCAGATTTCCCGGGATTAGTAAAACTATAACTGCCAATACATTGACTCTGACATCTAATATCTACTCACTACAAACGATTTATTGTTACAATCATAACTTATGTTATTTGAATCGAATAATGACGAATAAGTATTATTATATTAAATAAGTTTGGTTTCTGGTTTTAAGATGCATCGCATCTCTCTCGAATCGAATGAAAGACTGACTCAATCAGCTCCGTCCCGTCACACAAGAGTTCTGTTCTGCGCATCGTATTCTCTCCTCCCCGAGAACAAATATTAAGTGCACGATTAACAAAAGTATAGAAAGCAGCCATTTTTTGGGTAGCTGGATGACATGAACGCGCATGGGGAGGAGAAGAGACTACAAAATTTTTATGATAGACTATGCTACCGAAACAACTGTATGCTGCCTAATTTTTTTTTTTTTTTTTTTTTTTTTCGTCATTCCTAACGTTGTAATTTTTATTGATTTTATAATCCAGCGCCAAGTCTCCTTTTAATGCATGTATTTTCTAGCCTGCCATAAGTTAAAAGTTATAAAAAATATCAACAATAATAAATGTATGATCTCTTTTCAAAAACTGGATTTCTTTGAAGTGTCATTTAAAAATCAGAGGCTAAGTAAAAGTGCTATTGTGATTTTATAAACTTCTAAACATTACTCTTTAAGAAGTTTCAGTAGAATTCCGAGAGCTGACCGTTAAATTATAAGGCTCTCTATTTTCTTCCAGAAAAGAATTAGTAGCCGTATTTACACCAAACTGCTGTAAGATTCAGGATGTTGACCGTTTTTAGAGGTTTACTTCCCTTCTTTAAGGAAAAGTCATGTCAGCTTTACAGTCAAAACATAATTTTTACGGTGACGAACATTTTTTGCCAGTAGCTGACAATACACTAGTTCTCATAATTATAAGTACACCCGTTTTTCTATATTAACTAAACACTGAACACTGTTGTTTAAACAAATATATTTTGAATTAATTTGATTTTCAATAATAGCCGATATTTAAAAAGTTTTATCGTTTTTCTATCTTAAAAAACTTTAAATACGGTCAAAAAAAATGATTTTTCAGGTGTTCACAATTCTCAGGATAGCTCGAATCTTAGTATTTGTTTTTTTCAATTATTCTTTAAATTAATATTTTGTGGGGTCTGATAACTAAATCAAACTAAACTAAAGAAACTAAACTAAACTGAAGAAAAACTAAATAAACTGGGGTCTGAAACTAATATTTTGTATGTCTGACTGTTTCACCCTAAAAATTCTTTTTAGGGTGAAACAGTCAGACATTCTGTCTGGTATATATATATATATATATATATATATATATTAATATTCAGTTTCAATACCATTTCATAAAGCATAGATGATATTCTGAATACATTTAAACGATTTAAAATTGCGTTCCACTTGCATGCACTTTTTTAATATGATAAGTTAAGGTTTTTTCAACTTTTAGGCCACGGGAAAGGCAATAATACAGAAGTTTCTTTCTTCAAACTATTTCCTATTGCTCTAGAAGTAGAGAAAAAATGTAAGTCTTGTTTAAATATATATATATTACTCCCCCATCCCCCCCCCCCGCCCTCTCTAAAATCTAACAAAATTCTGAGAATTTTGTTTTGCGGATATTCCCTTGCGGATATTCCCTTGATGTTCATAAAAAATACTAAATTCATTCTACTTTCAGTAGAAACAGCTACGCAGAGCACCATAGATCCACCTTTAAAGTGCCCGATTCCAATCTGCCTTTAAAAAATCTGATCTGTCTTTCGCTATCTTCAGATCGTGCCAGTAACTGTTAAAACCATTTGGTTAATCAAGAATAAAATGTTTTTTATCGGAAAATGCAACATTTTACCATTTCACATTATCTTTATTAAACTTTAACACAGATGTTCTTTCCTCCATTAAATGCCTATTAAATATTACAGGGTTTTTTTTTTATTCCTTTTAACATATTATTAATTATTTTAAACATGCATAGATGTGGACCCTAACCTTTCGTTAAAAATTACGAGCAAATTCAGCAGCAGTCATTTTGAGTAGAATAGTAAGAGGAATTATGAGTCTTCGATCTCTGTAAAACAACTCTGATTTTGCATCAGATCTCCCTCCTATCGAACCAGCAGTTCAGCGTTTGATCACATTTTCTTCAGCAATTTTAGATCTTCGAATTTCATTAGAAATACGGCGGATTGAAATTATCCTTAGACTTAAAAAACACATTTATTATACTTCACTACATGAACGTTCTTTCTTTTTTTCGAGGAATTATCAGTAATGTCCGTCCAAGAAAAATGGTAGGCTTATATATGAATTAATCTAGCCTAGTGGGTAACAAATTCGCATGTCAACTGTAATTTATCCGCTAGTAAGTTAAATAAAATGAAAAAATCTTGAATGCCCCTATAATTATGAACATCTAAAAACGTGGAGAAAAAAAAATATTTTGCATTATTTTTTATTAATTTTGTTTAATATTAAAAAAATTATAGCAGTTTTAGTGTTTAGAATACTATATATATTAAGTGAGCTTAGTATAATCTTTTTCACAATTACATTTACATTATTAATAAAGAAGCATCACAAAACTGGCGTTGTAAAAATTATTACTTACAAACTTTGAATAAACACCATAAAATGCAATAAACTCGCAACAATTGTTTCGGGTCGAAAAAACACACGACCCTTCATCAGGCGAACAAAGTAAGCACGAGTGCTGCAGTCAAAGCGGCATATTGCATTTTATGGTGTTTATTCAAAGTTTGTAAGTAATAATACATTTACATTAGTTATTTCAAAACATAAAATGTCCTTATAAATATGAGAAGGAGTGTAATCTATCAGTGAATTTTCTTAGAGTACTGTTCTTACTGTTCAATTTTTGGACTGTATTTATAATTTTTTCAATTTATATATTTTATTATTTATTTATTTACTTACTTTTCAAGTATCCTGTACTGAAAGGTTAATTATGCACAGCATCATATGGTCATCATATTTAGATTTTTTTTTTTTTTTTTGAATATGATTATTTTGAATATGAATATTTTGGAATATGATTCAAACATTTAATATGTTTTTGATGTGATAATATTTTGTTATGATAATAAATGATCAGCATAATTTAGATAATGTTATTTTATGAAAAATTAAAAAAAAAAAAAAAACCTTTGTTCCTATCTTTTTGTCGCAGAGTGTAGTCTTAAATTAGAAAAATTTTAGTCTTAAAACTTTTCTAAATTAGTCTTAAAATAAAAATTAGTCCGGGAATAGTGTTATTTTACGATAATAATCAATTTTAAGAACAATTTAGATAATATTTTTTTTTTATGAAAAATCATAGAAAAAACCCTTTGTACCTATCTTTTCGTCGTAGGGTGTATATTCAAGCATTGTAATACAGGAGAAAGAAAACTTGTGCCCTCTAAACCAAAGGTAGAACTACAGGTAAATGTACATTTGATTGTTTTATAACCACGTTATCAAATTACTTGTAAATTTGTCAAGGGCTGTGCGGCCTTTTATCCTATGTGATGCCGCCCCAAACATTTAAACCTAATGTTTTGTCCAAACGATATTTTGTGATATTAGCTCTAACCCTGACCTTGAATTTAATTATATATTATTTCTCTATAACATCTGTAATCATCAGTTGGACGACGCTAGCTCACAAAGTATAAAGTGTTACCGCAGGGCTAAACTTGACATTAATTAAATATTAATTTTCTTTAAATTTTTTGGACTTTAAATGATTTTAGTGATTTTTGGGTGGTGAACAAAGAATCACTCTTTTTAGGAAAAAAAAAAAGCATGACATATTATCTAACATAAGTTTGAAGTTTGAAAATTGATAGATCACAAATTTAATATATATATACACACACACACACACATATATAAATATATATATATATATATATATATATATATATATATATATATATATATACAAGCTTTTAGTTTATTCAAATTAACATCAGTGTTATATCCTAACGATATCCTTTAATATTATATTATTGACTGCTTAGAAAATGAAATAAAGTTTCTAAAAAAAGCTGATGTTTATATTTAAACTGTATGTTTCTCTAAAATAAAATTTTGCGATTTTTTAAAGTGGAATCTATTATTCAACCATAAAAAGAAAAAAAATGCAGAAATTTAATATTAATGAAAATTCTGCATTTTTTTTTTCCATCGAAAACGGAAAACATAATGTAGATAAAAATGATAACATTCAATTTTTAAAATGATATTTCATATAAAATACATTTCTACATTGTAATACCTTCATTGCAAATATTATTTAAAGTATATTAAATGAGAAACATAAATGTTTAAATATTTATCAAGTCATTGTTTGAATTTTATTCTATTTACTTTCTTATTGGGAATTTTTCTATTAAACTTAATGTATTATTTTATGCAATAAAACTTTGTTTTCAGGAATTCATATTCTTTCAGTTTAACAAAAGAGTATTAGATACAACTGTAGCATATTTACATTTTAATTTACTTAAAATATTTATAAATATTTCTTTACGAATTTATCGCTTTTGTATACTTTAATTGGGAGAGTAATAAAAGTAAATTAAACCATTTGCGCATTCTCTTTCTTTCTTTCTTTCTTTCCTTTTTTTTTTTTTAAATATATATATATATATATATATATATATACATATATATTATATACATACACAGTTATCAAATATTCGTTATCTTATAGATGCGTTTAATTTTGTAATAATAATCTATTATGGTATAATTTGGAAATAATACATAAAAACATTTTCCTAAAAGGAAAAATGGCAGCAATTAATTTCTTAATTTAAAATTAAGAATAAATTTATAAGCGTAAAATATAACATTAGTAAATAAAGTTTAAATATAAATTTGTAGAATTACATTTTTTTTTTTTTTTTTTTTTTTTTTAACATATAATTTTGTAAATTTAGATACAGTTTCGTACATATTTTGTTATATTTCTGTCTATTCAAATATGTTTATAAAAATAACAGCAATCATTTCTCAATAATGTATTTAGATTTTCCAGCTACATTGTATGGATGTAAATAATTAATGAATGTTTAAGTAGTACTTTTAAGAATTACAAGTTTTTCATTAAACTTTCATTGAAAGTAAACACAGAAATAAAGGAGAAGGGATAGTATTTCGTGAATACCACAAATCTGAATACACAAATCCGTGAATAACGCGCAAAAAATTACTGCATAGCAATTCGACTTGTTTGTAGATTTAAAAAAAAAGTATCAGCAAATACATTATTAAAATGCCACTCTTATATATCAAGTTTTGAGCAGCATATATATTAATGATGTCGATATATTGCCTTCCTGTAAATGAAGAAAAAAATACAGCATAACAATTTCTCTTGTTGCGATATTATATCGACCGACATTGAGCTATATATTGGACTATTATTAGGCAAAAGGAATTTTGTTAATGCATGCGCAAGTGTAGTGAAAAGGATCCATTTCATCAGACATTTAATATTTTATTATATGATTATACTATGTTGTGTCTGATATTGTATGTCAAATTTTCTGAAAATAGCATGCATTGGGTTGAATATCCTGCAAGTTATAATGTCAAATTCAATTAATTTTTCTAAGGAAGCCTTTATATGAACATAAATATGTTTGTTATTTTTATGCAAATGAAAGCAGATAAGCCTAATATTCATACGCTACAGCTACAATTCGTTTAAACCATTTCTTTTAACAGAGAATGATAATAAACATTCAGCTTATTCTTTAATTTTTTTTACTAGTCCCGAATTTGTCTTCGAGATGACAGTTTAACTGAAACATATAATATAATATATCCTTTTCGCACTTTCAGGATAATTTCTCAGTTATTTATCTTGATATTTGGCAAAAGAACTAAAATTGAAAGTATCTTGTGATTTATGGCAAAGTAGAGTAGCACAAATGATATAGTGTGACTTTTATCTTCATTTTTAAAAACAAATGATTTAACGATAGTTCTTTACTGCCTGTGTACTACAGAAATGCATGGGCGCTAGGACGCAAGCTTCAATGGACGGGGCTTTCTAAAATTGGCAATTTAGTAGAAAATTAATATATAGTAGGACTAATTAGATTTTTATGCATGTCGTAAGTTAAACTGCCAGCATTTGATGGAATTGTATCAAATTTAAACTTTACAAATACAATGCTTAAAAAAAAAAAAAAAAAAAAAAATCAAAGCAGATTTTGGGGACTGCCGATAGAAGTGAAAACTAAGTAACTTGTGAATTGTATCGTCGAGCTATTAGATTATTTTCGAATTATTTTTGGTTTGTAAAGAAGTGTTTAATCGTTATTATTTGATTCGGCACAATATTTGTAGCTACCCAAATTAAATGAACTAAGCTATATATTAGGTAAAACTATTGATTACTTATGAAATTATTTTAATTAGTAGCTGAGATGCAAAAGAAAACCGATTCAGAATACCTCAAAACGTGTAAATCAGGTGAAATCTCGAATTCAACTTTCGATAATATAAAAGAACTTTAAAATATCTTTCGAATGATGTATTAAAAATAATTTAATCATAATTAGAATTTGAAGTACGGAAATTTTAAAATATTATAGCGCCATCTAGCATTAGAAATTTCTGTAATCTACTGTTCGATTTCAAATCAACAAAGCTTTCTAATGATGTATTACTTATGAAATTATTTTAATTAGTAGCTTAGATACAAAAGAAAAGCAATTCAGGAGACCTCAAAACGTGTAAATCAGCTGAAATCTCGAATTCCACTTTCAATAATATAAAAGTACTTTAAAATATCTTTCGAATGGTGTAAGAAAAATAATTTAATCAGAATTTGAAGTACGCGTATTAGAATAAAATTTAATTTCCAATAAAATTGCAATTTTTTTCCAAAATCAATGAAATTTCAACTGCAACCATCCCCTGTGCTGTTAATGGTGCACAGAAAGTTTGAAAGAATTTAGATGAAAATTAAAGCATTTTGAAATTTGCAATTTTTATTCCTAGTAGAAAAACCACGCGATGTCAGTTGGTAAAAAATATGTTTCTTCCCGACCAGACGGGGTGAATGGGTTGTCATGGTAACGAAAACCTGCAGAATTTAAAAGCATTCGCTGACGATGACGCGAGTTCCACGATTTTTGTTCTCCCAAAAGTGCTCAACGCGCCTAAAGAAGTTTTCACTTCAAATGGAAAGCGTTCGCTGACGATGACGCGAGTTTCATGATTTTTGTTCACCCAAAAGTGCTCAACGCGCCTAAATAAGTTTTCACTTCAAAAATGTGCAAGTTATATTTTATATATTTTTCTTAAAATATGGAACTGCAATTTTGACTTTGTGGGATATATAAATATATAGAGATATTTTGGGGATATATAATATATAGGGATTGGATATCACCAACTTATATAAGGATTTTCTGGGATATATAAATATATCAAAAAAAAAATAGTTCAAATATAAATTTGAACTATTTTTTGATAGATTTACTCTGAACATAATACACAAAATTCTAAAAATAAAACGTGCCGAATAAACTTTTGTTTAGTCAACAAGATAAACTTTATATTATATTTTATAGTTATAAAATGCACTGTTTTACACTTGAATTTAATAATATATTGGGCCTATACTGGATAAAATGGAGTTAAACTGTATATTCAACATTTATATTACATTGAGACAAACAGTTAGTCATTTCTAAAAATAATATATTAGAGTATTTCCTGGTAAATTTCCAATGTTTACAATTTGCTAGATGTATTTATATTTTAAAACTTTTTACAATTACAAAATTTAACAACATACCAATAAACTAATTGATAATGATAATGCATTTTTTTTTTTAAATTCTTTAATACATGTTAAAGAAATAATCCTTATTTTACAAATACAATAAATAAATTTATAATAAAAAATTTTTTGTTTTAAAATTTGTATATATTTTATTGAAAATATCATAAAAAAAAAAAAAAAAAAAAAAAAAAAAAAAAAAAAAAAAATCACACAAAATAAATACGTTGAATGAAAATGTAATTCTTCCAGAATATCATATTCAAAAATCCAAAATGATAGATTTATTTAAACTGATTAATCCTTTCAGTCGCAGTGTTCCCGCTAATGGAACACCTAATTTTAATTCTCAAGTGCAAAAACTCATCCCGGATTTTTTTTAGCAAAAATTTACATTTATAACATAGCAGAAATGGCACTTTTCTTAAAATGAAAATTTAAAATTTCTTTTATTTTAATTATCTTCGTTAATTCCGGTGGCAGTGTAATTTAAATGATCCGAATTACCTTGTCCCGCAAAGGGTTAAGATACTCCGGAATAAATTGAAATGTTGGGACCTATGCAACTTTTACGAGTTTTTGTTGTCGATAATATTTACTTATAAAGTGATTTATTTATTAAATTGAATATTATTTGAATTTAATAAGGTTTACTTACAGATGTTTCAATCCGAAAATTTCTCGAAAAGGAACAATGCTAATTTTTTATTTTTTAAATATTTATGATCAGCTATGAGTCTAAAAGCCATTTTTAAAATTAGTTTAGTAATTTTTAAAGTAAATGAAGTAGTGAACGTTAAAGGGTTAAGTTAGAAAAATCATATTGTTGCCAATATATTAAAAGCAATATATAAGAGTAGTTTAAATAAACTATTTTCACTTGTCATAATTTATTAGATTTATTTATATTTGAAATCTTTTACATAATCTCAGAAATAACACACAAATGTACTAGAAAATTAAGAAATTTTCAAACTTTATTAAATCCATTAATATTATACATATATTAAGCATTCTTTAAATATCAAAATAAAATCATGAAAACAACTTCTGTTTTCGAAATTTTTAAGTATTTCATTGGAACTATCTATCTCTACAATCACGCGACATAGTGCGTGACATTGAATTAAAATGTTACTTCTTACAGAATATCTTATTATGCAAAAGGTTCAAAATTATCGACGTATTTAATCTCATCAAGTTAGAAAATCGTATCAGTTATTACTCACTGAACAAAAACGGATTTCAAATTGAATTTTTTTTTATTTCTTCTTAGAGTTGGAAAGTGCTGACAAAAGGAGTTCCGGTAATGAAAAACTTCTTTAGTCGACATTTTTTAGCCGCCTTGTATTATAACGGGGATAGACGAAACCCGTGAAGCTCCCAGGCCGCAAATGCATTACTAATCAGATTATTGAAGTACCACTTAAGAACGGAATACTGCATAAAAAGTGTAAAAATGTGAATCATTTCATTGATTGGTACGGGATGTAGTACTATGAAAAAATTTCCACATGTGTATATTAAAATAAAGCATATATGCTATATATTAGAAAGTAGCAACACAGATAGTTTTATTATAAATATATGCATGATTGGTTTGAAAAATAGGATTTTATTGTAATGTATTTTTAATTTCCAAGTGCATATTATGCAAGGATATATTGTATTGATGAAAAAATCCGTTTATGAGGTTTCGATTGAAGATAAACTTATTCGGCTAATTTTACAGTTATATATGAATCTACTTTTGCACGTTTATATGTATGTGTGATACCTTTTAGACTAAGGGAAAAAACTTTTATAGATTAATAAAATAGAGTTTGTTTTGTATATGTTTGTTATAAATATGTTTTATTTTTAGAAAATATATTATTTAAAAGATTTGTAACGCAATCATTAAATTTTAGTATGTCTGTACGATTTAAGGTATACTAAACTTATTTTTATTATATTTATTAAGAAAACTATTTTGAAGGTTTATATGAGTTTATATTAGTATGCGTATATATTTGAGGAAATACGGTATCTTCTAAAACCTACATACCATTAAACTCATATTTAGTAGACGTCCCGACAGTCAGCGTACGCAATACGTGTTACAAATGTACAAACTTGTGTGAGTGTTCACACATGTGTTCTTAAAAGTTTATTCATTTATTCAAATTTAATATATATAACAAAAGGAGGGATTAATATAAATAATATAAAAAAAAATCTTTTTAAATTTATGTAATTCAATTAATTAATTATATAGAATTTCCCGTTTTATTTACAGATCAAAATCTTTCATTTATAGCGTTTCTTTGTCCTTTTATAGTTACAAACACATTGCTCTCGGAATAATATAAAGCAATTTTTATATCGGGGTTTTTGAAAAATAATTTCGTTTATACTTATTCCCCGAAAGAAGTAAATCAATTTAGCTATAATTATTTATTTTGAGAATGTAATTTAAAAAGTCGTTATCAGCGTATTTTTGGCATAAGTAGCTATTAATAAAATAAAATAGTCATTTCAGTTCATATTTATTACCCTTGTGTTTACATTAAAAGCTATTATTATTTCTAGCAGGTCATTATAGTTTTAAAAATAGATTTATAATCGTTTTTCCCCGTCTAAGTGGCGTCGGTTTTGTACGTTGAAAATTGATTGACAGCTGGCGATTAGTTTTAATGCCAAATCGATCTAACGTTTCTAACGAAATTTTTATTTTCAAAATTTTGTATTAAAATGTTAGGAGGACAAAGAAACAGCTTGGCATTCTTTTGGCTGAATTTTAACGATGCCAACCTTTGGGGTTGCACTTTACGTTCTCTGAGACTGGCCGATCTAGTTAACTTTTTCGCTTTTGATTGCGTTCGAGTAAGACGTGAATTTTTGTGCTCCTCCTCTCCTCCCGTCCCAATTTCCGTACGATATTCATATTTTTATCTGTAATTCAGTAAAGATGTAATATATTTATGAAGATAATTGTTTTCACGAAGCTGACAATAAAACACCAGTTTAGCTAATTGTTTCTTCTTACTTGATCTGCAAAGGATTGTTTCAGTCAACAGTTTTTTATTGACTCCGACACGGCCATTCGAAATATGGATCTGGGTAAATATTTTGGTGAATATCTTCACCACAAAACTATATGATGAAGTCTCACAAACTGCATAGATTTTGTTAAATATGAGTATGATATAGATATATATTTGTAAGTTTCGTGGGGAACGAAAAATAATTTTATTATAAAAATTATGCTTATCCGTCGCAATCTATTGGAATCAAGTTATTTCAAGTATGTCTCTGTGCTATTAAATAATTTGAAACAGACCCAAATTATAAGCACAAGAAATATTATCAACGTCTTAAATGGCAAAACAAAAACGAAAAATAATAAAACAGCAGACGGTCTATTGGAGTTGTGCCATGATTAATAATGTTACTTGATACAGCTGCGTTTGCAGACTCGGTGACTTTGCCAACGAATGTTATGTAACAAATGCCTAGCTGGTAATCAGCCAGGGCAGCTCGATGGCTTGAGCATCCGCACGTAAAGCGGAAGGCCCGGGTTCGATTCCCGGCTCTGGTATTTTTCACATAGTTGGTATAAAAATCAGCCTTCCACTCCATAATTTTCTGAAATAAAGTTCTCTATATATAAGAAAAAAATAGGCCGTTACGACTGTTTAATAAAAAGTGTATCTTATATATAGGAAGATTTTCGTTTCATTTCTCAATACATTATTTCTATATACATCCTCTGATGATGGTAAACTGTCTGGATTAATCAGTCGCCATATCCTATTCCTTTCTTATATATAGGAGCATTTTTGTTCCCTTTTCTGTTGCACTGAAGTAGGTACGCTAAATGCTACCGACAGAGTTGTCTTCATTTTTTTTTTAAATTTCCTTTGGCATTTAAGATGTTAATGATTTTTTCTGCGTTTATCCATGAAGCGCCAAATCTCCTTTTGAATTTAAAAGGAAATGATGTGTTAGCTGTTGTGTTCTTTTATTTTTACATTCAAAAATGAAAAGTTTAGCACAAAGTTTGTCCTTTGAGACTTAATAGTGTAAAGCGCGTTACATTATTCAAAACAGAATGAGACTTATATTTATATATATATATATATGCCATATTACAACATGGTAAATTCTAAAATTTGCAGATTTTATATTTATAATCCTTCTACACGATCATAAAAAATAATATGAAAATTTTGCAAATAACTTAAAAACAATTTAAGGTCAAATAATCAAATACACATTTGATTTTTCACTTTTATTTAATTCTTTGAATTGTTAATCGATTCAAATTTGTTTAAATGCTTCGTGACATTTAAATATTGAGAGAGTCGAGTAGAATCAAAATTATTAAATTCATTTTATTAATAGATCCAGAAAGATAATGCCGTAAATTTTTTTTATATATGATGAAACAAAAGAAAATGTTATATCATGCATTTTATGTGTTATATCACAAAAAAAAAAAAAAAAATGTGATGTGAGGGAAAACAAATGTTAACAAAGTCTTATTTATTTATTTATTAATTTTTTATTCATTATTAAATAATCTTCCTGGATGACTCAAAAATAAAATGTCATTATGATGTTTGGTGCAAAATATGCTCTTCTCACACTCATGCTTTGATGTAATGTATAATGGCTAAAAGCAACAACCCGTATTTGATGAATTAATAATATTTTTCAACTACACAAGAAATATTTTTCTAGTTTTTTCTAATATAAATTCTGCATAAAAAATAAAAATAAAAAAAATAAATAAATCTAGTTTTGATATAAAATACAATCTGTAAGTAAACTTATGTCGACCTTCGTGCTGTAACTATAAGGGAGATAGTAACTGGGCGGAGAGCGGTGAGAAGTCACAGTTAGTGGCACAGTGATTTTCGCTAGGTCACTTAGGGCACTTAATCATAAACAGAAAAAAAATAAATGTTTTTCCTTTAATTTTTTGATTTTCATAACTTTTAACCTTTAAATATTTAATACATTTATTTGTAACTTGAGATAAAGATTTAAAATATTTAGTATATTTTCCTTGTTAAGTATGTTATTGTGCAGGGAACTCAGTTTTTATTTTCATTTTTTTTTTAAAAATAAAATTGTATGTGGATGAAATTGATTTGATAGATTTACATTACATGTATTAGTAAAAAAAAAGAAAAAAAGAAAAAGAAAAATATTTGAAATATAAACTAATGCTTTGAGAGGACAGATAAATTTAAAAGAAGTAGCTAAACTTTAGAATTTGCATAATGGCGACTTTATTAGACAAGGGAAGAAGTCTAGAATCTCAATCAGCATGGAAAAAATAAAGTTGCGTGAGTCAAACATGGTCGGCTATTTTATAAATTAAAAATTAAGAGATGCTTCAGAAAATGAAACTGAAAAAAATATAGGAAAAAGAAAATAATTCATATTAAATAACATAAAGATGATAAAAGCATAATAAAATTTTCAATGCGTAAATAATTTACAATTGTAAAATACACATCATACGCCTTTCACAAAAGTTGTAAAAAAGTGTGTGCTTACGATGAAAATTTAATGATGAAAAATATATTTAATCATGATTAATGTTTTTCAACCATCAAAATATTATTAGCTGAATTGGAGTATACCAATTAGCATTTTTTAATCTTACGGTATAAATATACTAGCTAAATGTTTTGTTACGTAAACTTAGAAGTTATGAAATGAAAGCCAAAAAATTAATCATTTAAATAATAATTTAAAAAAATGTTAGAGTGGAGATGTTTTGTATCGTAGTCTAGGTATTTCATGGAACAGGGTCAGAAAGATATCTGCATTGAAAATTAATTTTAATTATATGCTTTAATGGAAGTATCTACGCACTTAATAAAGTCTGAATATCCTAAAATATTCGAAAATGCTGTGTCTTAATATTCTATTTTAACCAAAAGAGTTATGCAATACATAACATGAAAATAATATCAATGTAATACTATGTTATTTTTTTTTTTTCAAGCAGGAATTAAATATATATATACATATGTATTTCTGAATTAATTTTACTATAATTATATGTAAGTGAATTTCAACATCACCAATCATTTACTGAATCATGTTTTTGATTGAAACAAATGATTTATGCAGTGAGAAAACATGCATCCACAAGAACATTTTACCAAAATGTACACTTGATTAAAAAGTTGTTTAGAGCATTTGTGCCTTTGTAATGACTCTAAGACAAATCCTAAGACAGTTTGAAAATTCTTAGCGAAAATAATATTTTATTGAGTGGAAAAAATTGCTTAAAAGTAAATCATTCATAAAAAAGGGTAATTATTTATATGCTTTGCTTTTTAGATTTTTTTTTTTTTAATTATTATTATTATTTATTAATTTATTTATTTTTGAAAAAAAAGTTATCTGAGAATAAAAAATAGCTGGCATTTCAGTGTAAAACACCTGCCAATGATTTTTCCAGATATAAAGATATCCTAAAACTACGAAAATTATTTTTATTAATTATTGTTTAGCAATGATTTCAATATTTTTTCTTAATATTCTTATCCAGTTTGCTTATGTTATGTAATCACTTCTCAAGATATAAATAATTTACACAGAAAGCCATTCAAACCAGTAAAAAATTGTTCGTGGGAAAAAAAAAAGTACACAAACAAAAAGCAGTTTTTTATTTTAATTAATTAATTAATTAATTAATTAATTATTCTTGCGGAGATTATGTAAATGTAATATTTATCTTAATCCTGTTTTGAAAATTACTTTTAAATAAAATTATCAGAGAGAAAACAATATACCTACCTTTATTTAAAAGATTTTTCAAAAAGACAAATGTTGTGGCTTTTAGATTATAAAATGGACAGTAAAACTGGAGGTCACTATGCTTTAAGTAAATTCAGATATAGAAGTAAAATAAGAAATGATTATCTTATAAGTTAGGGAAAAATCCTCAAATTGATCAGAATGTGCTCAGAGAAGTTACTTTTAAGATAATATGTATCACACCGTCCCAAGAGATTAATTGAACAAATTACTTTTTATCTGAAGATTATGTCTGATCATAACAAAGTATCTATTCCAAGTTAGTTTCTTCCATTCAAGATGTATTTGCTTCTGTACAAAATTTTGCAATGTTTCGGCTACTTTTGCTACACTATCTACCAATAAGTATTTGGACATTTTCGAATTGAGACATTTTGTCAAATATCTAGAAAAATTCATCAGGAATTATCTTGAAACTTTAGGAGCATAAATAACACGTTCTATCTCATATATTTCCGTAAAAGTTTTATCCTGAAGAGGAAAAGAGAGCTAGTAAAAAATTAAACAAAAGAAAAAATGTTTTGGCTCACCCAGTAAAAAGCAATACTTGAAATGCGTTTTGGCCGTAGCATGTGATTATGAGGATTCTTCTAATTATTTGTATACATTTTTATTAGACGAGCACATATATTCAAGAAAATATAACGATTTCTTTAAAAAATTAAAAAAAAAATCCACATTTTTAATTACAACACGTAGAGTGTTAGATTCGTGCAAAGCCATTTTTAGGATATTTGGCATGCTACATTAGATAAGACAATCAAACAGCAAAAATTTTAAATATCTTACGAAATATGAGCATTTTTACTAAATAGTTATGAACTACGCATGCGCTAGCTTTTAAAAAAATTCATTTGCATAATTTAATAGCCTAACGTATTGGGCTACTTCTATGAAAGCCTTACAAATATCGTGTAAATTCAAAAAGTATTTTTTTTTTCCCAATGGCTAGGCAAAAGTTACAGAGGACAATAAAGTTACAACACAAATTATAGACAAAATAACACAAAACAAAAGACCGAAGTCATTGCCTAAGGAGCGATCTTGCCTCCCAATATCTCGACTCTTCTGTAGAACATCGAAGAGCCCTACAACGTGACAGATGGTCCATGTCCACTACTTCTCCACAATCACAAAGTGGGCAAGTAGGGTCGTTTAAGATACCTATGCGCTTCAAATGAGCGGCAAAGCAGTCATGTCCTGTAGATATCCGAAAAGTCGCAACTGCCTTACGTCTTAGTTTATCAGGAATGAGAGGACTTAAATTCTTCCATTTCTTTAGAGCTGTACGATTCTCAAGATCTCGCAAGGCATTAGATGCAGATAAATTCTTTAAAAACAGTTTAATCCTCCAGTAAGAAATGGCTGTATTGAGATGTTGTAGTAAGGTGGCACCTCTTTTTGCAAGAAAGTCCGCTTGTTCATTGCCCCAAAGGCCACAATGGCCGAGCACCCACTGGAGAACAATTTGTTTTCCCTTTAAAGTGAGAGTTCTTAATGATTCTTGACATTGGAATATTTTAGGTGTTAATGGATGATCAACAGCGCTAATTAACTGGATGGCTGCCAGAGAATCAGAAAGAATGACTGCTCTTTCAAGCATGCAATGGACAGCTAATAGTTGCTTTAAGGCTAAACGTATCGCCACAACTTCCCCATCAAAGAAGGTACCAATATAGCCCGCAGGGTCATAAAATGAAAAAAGATCTGTGAACACACCAGCCCCTACATTGAGATGACAATCAAACCGGGAACCATTAGTAAAAATGTGCAGCCACTGAGATGGTGGATATCTGGTCGCAGTGGTCTCTAAGGCAGGACATTTCAACACACTTGGTGCAGAAGGGGTGCGAAGTACATGTACCTCCCCGTGGTGCAACCTGGTGACGCTTTGCGGCAAAGAGATCTACATTTTTGGCTTACAGCCTCCCTACCTTTAGTCATGAAACTCGAGGTACGAGATAAAATGAATTGAATTTCAGTTCCTCTCAAAATAAAAGCTAAACTCTAAGGGGTTATACTCACATTTTTATTTTGATTCAATCAACGCCCAACGGTAATAGAGTGTTCTCTGATTGTAAATAAATATTGATGAAAACCCCTATTTTTTTTTTTTTTTTTTTTTGAGAGAGAGAGAGAGAGAAACTGAAATTCTGTTCATTCTATAACTCATAACGTTTTGAGTTTGCACGACATTTGATTTAAGGTTTTCATGTAAGTAGCTCAACTGTTTTGGCAATTAAACTAAGCAAATTAATTCTTTTATAAGCTTGCACATGCGTAGTTAAAAATTATTTAGTAAAAATGCTCATATTTCGTAAGTATTTAACATTTAATTCTTATTACAGTATACTGTATTTCATATAGTTTGCCAAGTTTCCTAAAAATGGTTTTGCAGTGGGTCTAATACCCTAGATAATATAATTAAGGAAGTGGCAACGTGTTTTGCAATTTATTTTAAAGAAATCGTTGTATCTTTATCATGTATATGGTACCCTCAAACAAATTTATACAGATAATTAAAATAGTCCTCATAGTCACATAATACAGCCAAAACGCATTGTAAGCATTACTTTTTACAAAGTGATCCAAAATATTTTGACATTTATTTAATGTTTTAATGGCTCTCTTTTCCTCTTCAGGAGAAATCTTTTGCTGAAATGCATGAGGTATAACATGTTCTTTATACCCCAAAAGGTTCTAGATAATTCCTGCAAAAATTTTCTAGATATTTGACAAAACTTTTAAACTCAAAAGTGTCTAAATACTTATTGGTAGATAGTGTATTCTAGTAATTAAAAAAAAAAAAAAAAAAAAAATATAACTTTAATAATATTAAGACAAATTAAGAAAAGTTTTGAACACAGTAAAACTTATATACATATATATATATATATATATATATATATATATATATATATATATATTTAAGATATTAAGTGTGTTGCTATCCATATAAAATTATCAAAAGTATTTTTTAAAGCAGTATTGGATATAATCTTTAAATTCCGGTAGAATAAATTAATTTTTAGCGCTTATAATAAAAAAATAAATAATACAAATTAAATATATTAAAATCGATATGACTTTTCTTTGAATGAATATACTTTTTTTCCTCAAAAGTAATACAAAATTATTATAACATTAAATAAAAGTTAAAAACCACAGCTCATAACAAGGAATTAAGATTAGATTTAAAATACTTATAGCAAAACTGAAAAAATAAATAAAATAAAGTTTTGTAACAATTTTGATTAAGTTCTTTAAACAGAAAAAAATAAATTTCCATTATTCTTGTTAAATTTTCAAAACTGAAAATGATCCATATAATTTACATATATTTTTATTTACTTCTTACTTTGTATCAAAAGAGCTTATTTGCATATTTAATTTGATATTCATATATTTGTAATCCTTTTTCTATAAAATGTAAATTCTTTTGTTTAATAAAATATGAATCACTTTTAAAAAATCATTTATTATTTAAATTAGAAGTCATAGATAATTTTACTTTTTCCTGAAGTTATGCTTATGAAAGTTTAAAGTCTGTAAAGTGTAACATATATATATTGTACATATAAATGTATAAATAATCTAATAATGTTTGTATTTGAGTAAAACATTTTACATTATAAAAAGTAGAATTCCTATTATGATGATGAATTAAACAATAATTAATATTTCAAACTATTAAATTGTAGTTGAATTTGCGATTAAAATACCTTTTAAAATACTTAAAAATTTACATTTAAAAATTAGAAATATATAAATAAATAAATAAAATTCTATTCATAAAAGACAAACAGGAAGAATGAAATAAGAACGTTTCATTTAAATAAAGTTTCCACAATATACTATTTTATAAATGGTTAACGATATTTTTTGTACGTTTAATATGACCTACATAATAGTTTTAAATGAAAATATTTGCATTATTATTAAAAAAAAAAAAAAAAAAAAAAAAAAGCTTTAAGAATAAATATGAACTTTGATTTTTGAAATACTAAAAAAAAAAAAAAAAAAACAATATTATAAATTAAATAGATGTCCAAAAATACTGTTAATGAGCTAAAAATAATTTATCAAATTTTTATAACGAAATTTTATTATTTAATTAAGAACCAAAAAGATTAATAATAATAAATATTTAAATGTAATAGATTCTGCATACTTTCTAATAAAATGGATACACAATATAAATAAAATTTTATGAAAACATTAAAATTAATTTTTTAAAGTGATTCTTTTACGCAAATACATTTGTATAAAACACGTATCGCAAGATGACTAATTCCTGTAACGGCTCGACTAAACAACAGTAAAATAACAAGTTTTCTTTCTTTTTATCTTTTCTTTCTTTCTTTCTTTCTTTTTTTTCTTTAATTCCTTTTTTACGTTCATGTTTCACATGTAAATATGTATTGCTCTAAAAACCATCAAGCCATTTTCTATAAATTTGACAAAAATCAACGCCAATTTTATGAAAGAATATGAAACAATACTTCATACAATATATATTACAAAAAAATATATATCACGTGTATATTTTTGCATTACGTTTTGATCGCCAAATCTAAAAGCCGCCAAGGATGATAGTTATCAAAGTTATACCAAGTTTACAAAGAAAACTTTAGTAACTTCATAGAAACATAAATACCGAATTGCAAAAATGTTCACTTTTCTATGTTAATGTTACTAATGGACCAATTGCACACAGTGATAAAATAATAAAGGAAACATGAAAATGGATCATTCGAGACAACAGCATTTGTAGCTACTTGTCCTAAAAAGAAAAATTTTATTTAATTTTGCGTCGACTTCAAAAGTTATGTTTCATTGTAGTACTTAGGTTGTTTGGTGAAGGAAACTATTTTATACATTTAGGGGCAATTTACAGTTCCATTTTTTGCCAATTTTCTATCATTTTTACTTTTTTGAATAGTAGTTGCTTTTTGGAGTCGGTTCTATGATTTTTTTTTTCACCAAGAACGCCAGATACCAGCAGCTCTGTTAACTTTTGCAGTTTACGAAATATTATTTGTTTATTTGAACCAAAGTAGTTTTCGGCTGTGTTTTGCAAATGCTAAAGTGAGATCTATATTTTGAATAGAATTTGATTTTTGCATTGAATAAATGTATCAATTTTTATTTTAATTTTGAGCCGACTTCAAAAGTTATGTTTAATTGCATTATTTAGGTTGTTTGGTGAAGGAAATTTTTTTATACTTTTAGGCGCAATTTACAGTTCCATATTTTGCCAATTTTATTTCGTTTTTACTTGTTTGAATAGTAGTTACTTTTTGGAGTCGGTTCTATTTTTTTTACAAAATTATTTTATTTTTTTATTTTCAGTGAAAACTTATTCAAGTAGCAGAACATCAGAAGACATTCTACGGCGGTTTGACAAATCACATCAAGAATAGTGACATAACTCAAAAAATGGTAATTTCGAGTTTATATCACTGAAAAATATATGAAATGCCCCCAATATAAACAAAAAACATTACATCTCCATCTAAAAATTATCCACCCGAGAGAAAGTTGTGTCAGTTTTATTCTAGTCAATACCTTAAGTTAATTTTTCTTAATGCATTTTTAAGTTGTGTCACTTTTCTTGCTTTTATCGGATATCAGAAAAAACTATCTATTGAATGACCACGTATTAAATTAAAAAGGTTTTAGAAATGTAAAGAACGGATACGCTGTATTCGTAACCAAAAATTCGGTTGGGTATGTGTTGAACTTTACAGTGAATATGTGTCACCCGCTATGCTGGAATGCGTGCTGCGTAAAGATCAAAATATGCATTGCAGCTGACGGACAGAAGTTTCAACATCGAAATAAAGGCTTCTTTCTGGGTTGTTTACAGTAGAAAACTGCGAACAAACAGATGCACATTTAAACATCCTGTTTCTAAGATTTATGTCTAAAAGGTGTCTCTTCGTGACTCAATCAATGATGCTGTACAACTTTGTAATTAACCTTTTCTCTCATACGTCATACTGTTTTGAGATAGGAACGTTAACTCCGCTATCTTCCCACTAAGTGACACTGTAATCAGTCACATCTTGTAGCGCATAGCCACTTTAACAATACTTGCATATTAATTTTACGAGTGTAGAGGCAACCGTTCAGCAGTTAGAGTGAGAACGGACTTTTGTGAATACCCAATAATTTGTTTAGATATTAATGGAATCATAATGAAACCTATTTCAGATTAAGTTGTTTGCGACAACAAAAAGAAAGTATTAAAATTAAGGCATTTTTTCGTACTTATAAGCTAACAAACCTCAACTACAAAAACAAAAACATGGTTTCAATTGAGAACCTCCTTCTTTATGAAGTCTGTTTAAAACGTCTATACGTTAATCGATGTGACCGCTTACAATAACCATACTTTGAATTTTACAAAGCATAAATGTCACCCGCTACACTACAGCGCATGCAATGTTGTTAAAATGTGCAGAAAATAAGAATTTGTAGACAAACAAATGATCGTTTTAATCGTTGTATTTTTAGCATTAATGTGTACAAACTGTCTTTACGTACTAAATTGATGATATCCTGTAACTTTGTAATTCATTTTTCCCCCTATCTTGAACCTTTTTCGAGATAGGAATGCTAACTCCACTGTCTTCCACCAGATGGCGCTGTAGACGGTTGAATCACATTGCGCATGACCATTTTATATTACCTAAATAAAATTTTTATAACTACAGCTGTAGCCGTTATGCAGTTAAAAGAGTCGGGACTCACTTTTTGGGTACCCTGTATTTTCTTTTGATTGTAAAGGTATTACAATGGAACCTATTTCAGACCAAGACCTTTACAACAAAACAAAAAGTATCAAAATCGGAGCATCCGTTCAGAAGTTATAAGTTAACAAAAAAAAAAAAAAAAAAAAAAAAAAAGAGAGAACCTCCTCCTTTTTGAAGTCGGTTAAAAATTGCCTTCAGAATCTTTTTTAACTTCGTTTTAAACCTAGCAATATTTTAAAAGTATATACAGAATAAGAATTATTATCGTAAATTGACTAAAAAACGGAAACATAAAAAATATAATCAAAATAGGAATTAGTTTAAAAAAAATACCAAAATAAATAAAAAGTCATCACCAACATCGCGAAAAAAATTTAAAAAGCATCAGGGAAATCCTATACTACAGTGCAGCCACATATCCTAAAACCAGCAGTGAGGACGCATCCAAAATGTTGGAGGGATGCCAGCTTGACCGACAGTTTGAAATTTGGAAGACATCCAGTAATTCCGAGCTCTGTTATTGCTCATTTTCTCTGAGTCAGATGACTGTCACCCCTATTTTACCATTGGACTCGTTGAGTTAGCACTTGCGCAGATGCTTCCATGGTTTCATGAAATGTGGTCGAATAATAAAACTGTACTGCCTGCGAAAGTATGAAAACTGGGTCTTCAAACAGGAATTTTATTTTGAAACCTTTCTTGAAATGATTTTGTTTTCAATACTTGACAATATTGATTTGGTTCTAATAATAATTTAACTCCAGGTACACTGAAAAAAAAAAAAACTAAAATAGGTAAAAAAATTGTAAGATATTTGGGTAAAGTAATGTTCCAAATTGAAAAGTTCTGTTTATAACCCAAAAATTTCAACCTAAATTGGATACGAGACAAATTTTGGATATAATTATTTTGAGGTTTATTTATTGCTGTGTACATACGTATACATACTAAATGTTTATATTTTTTTTAGATCATCTACGCATGTTAGATTTTTTTTTTTTTTTTTTTTTTTTTTTGTGAGAGGTGAGCGATACAATATTTTCTACAATGTCTTTATTTATTATAGACAAAAATATGAAATAAGGTAGTGAACCATACATAACAAGTTTGTAAACTCAAAATAGATAGATTTTATGACCCATTGTGGGTTATAAACAGAACTTTCCAATTTGGAACATTGCTTTACCCAAATGACTTAGAATTTTTTACCAATTTATTTATTTATTTATTTTTATTTTTTTACAGTGCAAATTAAATTTTTAATTAGGTGGTGAAATTGGTATAATATTTTTGAGTTTCAAATTTTAAAGGTAAATAAGAAAAGAAATAAAGTGCGAAAATTTCGCACGTGTTTGTTAGTTGCTAATAATTTTCATTCGTATAATTTTATTCCTATGCCTATTTTATATTAAACTAGTGGATCTGCAGATCAGGAGCCCCAAAGACTTATTTGCATCACACATTATTCAACAGATCATTTTTATTAATTCCTTATCATATAATGTGTATATATTGATTCGATTGACTTCCTACAAAAACATAAATGTTTCTGAAGGGAGCTGACACCCCAGCATCCCCCTGCCCTATTTCTCTTTCTATAACTATCTACATATATATGTATATCTATATATATGTGTATTCCTAATAGCTGATATTCTTGTATTAATTCCCTGTAATTAATAAATTCTTGTACCAAATTTCACGCAAAATGATACATATTAGAATTATTTTGTATAACCCTATAACTATCTACATATACATATATCATAGTTGCCAACATTTTTAACTTTTAAATCAGAATTAACACCAGTATTTTTAAATGGAATATGTTATATATATTTTCGACGATTAATATTGCCGAAAACAGCTATAAAAATTTTCCGGTTTGAAGTCTCCCTTGAAAAACGGGAGACTTGGCACCTATGATATATGTATATATATGTATTCCTAAAAGCTGGTAGTCTTGTATTAATTCCCTATAATTAATAAATGCTTGTACCAAATTTCATGCAAAATGATACATATTACAATTATTTTATATAACCCTGTAAATTAATTACCAATTCTATACCCACACTTTTCCACAGAAAAACCGACTTTTAAAATTCTAATAAAATTTCATTATATTTAATGGGGTATAAACATGTTAAAATGCACTTTTAAGAAATACCGACTATAGACCGTAGTAGTACGAAAATCTTTTATGTATCCACGAAAAGTAGCCATAGAAATTATGTACACCAATAAAGAATACATCTATTTAATTAATTTCAACTCATTAATATTTTAACCTAATTTGACATCATATGGATAATTACAGAGAGTCATCCGAATTCTTTTGTGTGGTCCGGTAAGTAAATCATTTAGTTTATACATATCTTTTTACTTCCATTACCCGACTACCGTAGGTAATAGAAGTATTGTATTCGGTCAAAAAATTCGATTTCGCGTTTTCACATGATTTACACGTTTTAAGGTCTCCCGAGTCCAAAAAAGTAGTTTTTGGCAAATGGTCAGTGTGTGTGTGTGTGTGTGTGTGTGTGTGTGTGTGTGTGTGTGTGTGTGTGTGTGTGTGTGTGTGTGTGTGCATGTATGTGCGGAATTTCTGGCTATCATATCTTTGAAACTAATAAATATAGAACTACAAAACTTCAGAATTAAGACACGTCTGCTGTGCAGAGGAATTTTTTTAATTTTGGTGAAAATTGGAAAATTGGAAGCGGGACACCGTAAACCGTAAGTGGGATCGTAAGTCCTTATCTCAAAATCGGCTCAAACGATTTTCTTCAAAGTTGCTATATAAACACTCTATTATATGTTCTTTCGAAAGATATACTCAGTTATTTCAGGAAAATTAATTTGCGTCTCGTATAAATAGCACATTTACAGGTCTCACAAGTGCGGTTTTTTTTTAAAAACGGCTATACGGATTTTTTTTTTTTCAAACTCGCCTTATTCTCCCTTTTAAATATCCTTTTATACGTAATTATTGTTTTTCGGTCAATAATTGAGTATGTCAAGTTTTGATAAAAGTTCGTATCTCAAAAACGACTCTAATTTTTTTCTTCAAAATTGTTACATAAATCAATTTTAGATATCCTTTCTCATGTATTACATAGTTATTACAGGAAAATTAAAAGTAATCTTGATTAGGTAGGTCAGTTTTAGATTTCGGAAATTCGCGTTCCAAAAAATATCTCTTTTTTTTTTTTTTTTTTTTTTTTTTTTTGACTCACTATGTAAACTCTATTTTATATGACTCTTTACATGCATTAAGTTTCTCTTACCGGAAAATTTTTAGGTGTCTATTTCGTTAGGTCCATTTTATGTATTCGGATCACATTATCGCCAAAAGATGCATATAATACGTGTAATAGTGGGTAATGAGAGTCACACCAGATTTTTTTTTAGAGTAATCATGCTTTTATACATTTTTATAATCTATGATAATCCCATTATGTTGAATGTAGCATAAACACGTTTAAATGCGCTTAATTAAAAGTTTATCTATAGACAATAATGTCATGAAATCCTTTTGTGTTTCTCTGCAAACGAACCATAAACATTGTATACATCAGTAAAAACCATTCAACTTATTCTACGTTTTTCATGAATAACTGTTCGAAATTTGAGTTGAAAATAATTTCAATGATTACGTGATATTGTCGGAACATTTTTATAATGTCATGTATATTAATTAGGAAGCCTAAGAGCACATATTTTCTGCAGAAAACATAAGTTTAAACATCTCAGTAATGCACACTAATTTCATTTTGTTGATTGCAAAGTAATAATGTTAAAATGCGTTTAAACGAAATTCATCCCATATACAGTAATGATAAGAACTTCGGCGTGTCCCTGTACACAACCCATAAACAATTTACACATAAAAAATTATACAGCTATTTCAATACAGCCTGAACGTTTGTACCGATTTGGAAGTCAATCGTAGAATTTTTGCGGACGCTATTGCGGTACATACAAATTCTGCCCATAGACTGTAATAGTAAGAAAATAATTGGTGTGTCCCTGTACGCAAACCACAAAATAAATATCATCCAAAACTATACAGCTAATTCCGTGTGGCTCATAAACATGTGTACCAAATTGCAAGTCAATAGCGTGATTTTTGCGGAAGCTATCGCGAGATAAACAAACAGACAAATCGCCACACAGACGGAACCTAAAATCTTTTGGAGTCTCAACAGGGAGGCCTCCGCTGACGTTTCGGTAATTATTGTGTGCGATTATAAAATTTAACTATAACTGTTTTTCTTTTCCACAATTTTAATTTACATGAATCTTTCAATAGGATGGTTCAGAAACCAACCAGTGTAAGTAAAATGATAATAAGAATAAGAATAAGAATAAAAGAATAGTCAAGTTTTGTGAACGAAACAAAAATACAAGTTCTTTATCAGGTACAAACAGGTATGTGAATTATCTCATTATTATCTGAAAAATTGCAGTATAATCAGTATTCACTGAACTACTGACTTTATATTGTACTAATAAAACATATTCTTTTAGCTTCAATATTTTTGACTTACACTGTCTGGCTTCTGAACCGTATCAGCTTGGCAGGAACGATACCAAAATCTTTTTCTCTAAGTGTCCTCCACTTATTTGCCATGCAATGACCATAGTCTTTATTTTGAACTCCCAACCTGAATCATCAAAAAGTTGCCTGAGGAAATGTGAATGTCACAATTTACTCTGGTCGCCCTAATTTCATCACCCAAACCCACTTTATATTTTTCATATATTTTCAAGAAGGCGAAGTTAATAATTTGAAACGTATTTCGGGTTTGAAATTTTTATGTACAATACATTTTCATGTCTATAATCTGCTTAACATGTTTAATGTTTGATAATTGTTTTTAGTGTTTTATTTATTTATTTATTGTAAATTATTTATTTTACACACTATTATATTTATTATTTTTTAAACTAGTTTTATTATAAAATTCATTATTTGATAATTTGTTAATCAGAACGCTTATTTTTTGAAAGTTTTGAAAAAGATTTTTAAAATTTTTTAAAAACATTTTCTTTGTTATTTCTTACAAATGAAACTAAACATGCGTAGAAATATTTTATAGCTAATAGATAATATATATGAATATATTTCGGTGAAATGTACCAAAGAAACTATATCGCGATAATAACAACTAATAGATGGTAAGTGCGAATTTGGCTCAAAGAAAATATGAAAAAGAAAAAAAAACAAAACTCAATGGAGTGATATTAACCCGTTAACGCCCGAATTTTTTTTTAATATATTTTGATGAATATTTCTATTCTAAATTAATGTAGACAACTGACAGTAAAATATATTGAATTAAAAAATTCTTCTGATAGTTTTGAATTTAAAGACTAAAGGGTGTCCAGGAATTACTGTCTGAAAATTAAAACTTACACATATGAAAAGTAAGGAAAGAAAAATTAAAGTGATTATTTGCACATGAAAATAAATTTATTTAATTACAAATTAATATATTCATTTGACACCACTGGTGCCGTAATCACCAACTAATCGCAACTTCCGCTTGAAGTGTCGAAATAGGTTTTTCCTATGCTTTTCTGCTACTAACTTCGAGATCTTTAGCCATTCCTTTCTGAAAGCTGCTAAATTCGAGAGAATTTTCCTTCTTTTTTTGTATTCTAACTTGCATAGTGCCCAGAATTTTTCTATAGGGCGACATTGCGGAACATTCGGCGGATTATCTTCCTTGGGCACATATTCAATATTTTTCTCCTTCAGATATGACTGCACAATTTTGCAGTAATGACTTGAAGCTAAATCTGTCCAAAACAATAGCTTTCCTTTGACCCTCTGAGAGTTAAAAAATTTCAAAAACGGGCCTTGTAGGGTGTCCTTTAGGTATCTTTCTCCATTCAAATTCTGCCTGGAAATGAATGGTTCGCTGATGCATCCGTCTTGTGATATTGCTTGCCAGACGAGAAATTTTCCCGGAAACTTTTCCTTTCTTTTAACTTTGGAATCATCTGGGATTTCAACACCAGGAATGTCATTCCAAAATTCTTTGCATGGAATCTGTTTATAATCATAGGGCACATAAGTTTCATCATCCATTATTATAAATTTTCCACCACCTGATTTCACTAATTGTTTGTGGAGTTTCTTGCAGCCCCTTTTTGCCCTTTCAGCCTGATCATTTTTATATAGAGGTGCAGAAGATTTAGTCCTAGTTACAATACCCATCTTTTTCTTCAGTTGATGAACGGATGATTTTGATATTCCAAGTTTCCTCGAAGCTTCTCTGTTTGAAAGTGATCGATCTTTAATGAGAAGACGCTTCAACTTTGCAGCTTTGCGAGATGTGTAGACTTTTGTGATTCGACCTGATGACTGTGAATAGTGAACACTGCATGTCCTAGTATACTGTTCTAATGCTCGATCGATGAATCGTTCTCCAAATCTCTGAGTTTTGAAGTGATTTCTTGTGACTTTCCTGTTAAAGTTGTGAGCCAGGAAAAATTCAACAATTTGATTTCTTTTAATTTCGTTAATTTTTGTTTTCATCTCGATCTAAAAAGAAAAAAATATTTTATCAGCTTAATTTTGAATGTTTCGCTTAACTTTTAAGAAAATAGGAATAAAATCTTAGCGATGACAACATATATATATATGCCTTTTAATTTTCAGACAGTAATTCCTGGACACCCTTTATCCTCATTTGAGGACGTTTAGTGTTCTAGCGAGAAAACTTCGAGATAACAGATTAATTTTTTATTATACGCTGACAAAGACCTCCAAAGTAAAGTATTATAATGTACATTATTTTTCAACTTGACTTAAGATGTATATCTGCGCAAAAAAAAAAAAAAAAAATATATATATATATATATGCGATGAATGAAAAATCATATAATAACTACCCAAAATTATGTAATTATAATTAATAGCAGGCAGTTAAAACTTTGAGGGGACATTTAGAGTGATGCTAAAAACTGTCATTAAATAGCAGAAATCATTGCAAGAAACCATAAAGAATATACACGCTATTTTATTAGCTGTCCTCAAATAAAGATGGTGAGAGTTAATGGGTTAAGATCCAATGGATAAAATGCAAAAGTAAAAGTGTTTCGATAATAACAAATAACAGATAATAAACATTAATTTGCCTCAAAGAAATGAGCGAAAGAAACAAAATCGCAATAATAAAATATCATATTCATCTCTCTCTCTCTCTCCCTCTCTCTCTTTTTTTACTTCCTTATACAAAGTATAAGGAAGTAGAGTATTTTATTACTTCCATTAGTGTATGAATTTATTACTTACTTACTTTAATTTATATATTTATTCTATATTATTATTTTTTTTATTCTATTTTTTTTTATTTAGTTTATTTTTATCATTTTCATTTTTTATTTTTATTTTATTTATTTTAATCTATTTTTTTTTACGAGGGTGTGGCGGTGTCTGGTCCTCATTAATCTGTGCTGCACCGTCAAGTGCTCGATGGGGTCGTTTAGCAGTCGTCGGGCTACCAACGCGGGGAACCATCCCCCCGTGGTGGATCAAAATTGCGATGGTCCCCAATTCGGCCTCCCTGCGCATAGTAATTTCCCTCCCAATTAGGATTATTTAGGTCTTGCCACTTCAAAAACTTCAAAATTTTCGTTATGCGCCCAAAACTATCTTCCATCCCCCAGTGGTTTCACGTAATTATTATTTATTATATATATATATATATATATATATATATAATCTCATTGTTCCTTCCTCGTTCAGCTTGTCTTTCTCAATTCTTAAGTGTTGTCCCCTTCCCCTGTTCAAATGGCCTCCTCTTTTGGCTTTAATTATTGTGTGCACAACTAACTTTTGCGGCTTCCCCAGCGTTTTTTTTTTTTTTTTTTCTTCCTCCCTCCCTGCCTAAATTCAAAATTGTTTTAATTTTGCTTAATTCCGGTTATTTGGACTCTGAGTTAGTAAGTGCACTTATTCCAAATTCCATAACTTCCTGGAGCGTGTCTGTGCGTTTCCACCGTAGCTATCTTGGAGGGTGTGGTGTACAAATCGAGCTGTGTTTCCAAAGCAGAAGTCAATACCCTTCAGTTCCTGAGCTTTGGCGTCCTAGTAACATTGCTGCCCAGCAGCTTCTACGCGGAGATCCGGCGATTTATTCGCTCCGGCGGGCGGCATCCAACCCGTTAAGCTTGGCCGAGCCCAGGCAGGCAGGGGCCGTCCAAAGGTTTCAAAGGAAGTATAGTAATCCCGATTTTCGAAATGGATTTTGCATTTCACATTGCTCGAAAACGAATGATCGCTGAATGTTGCCAATTTATACGTGTGACTGTCATGATGTCTAGTTGTACACCTACAAGTGTCGTCTTAACATGAGCTCTCGTTTTAGAGATATAAGGGACTTTACACGATTTTTCGTGAAGTCTGTATGCATGTGTGTGTGTGTGTCTGTGTTGTGTGTGTGAGTATGTCGCATAACTCAAAAACGGTTGGACGTAGAAAGTTGCGAATTGGTACATAGGTTTGTTATAACATCTAGTTGTGCACCTCCCTTTTTGGACTTTGTATGATTTTCCGTTTTGGAAATATTTAGGAAAATTAGGTTCATAATGGCCAAAATGTATCAAAAAACGGTTTGGACAAATCTTGCAATTTAACTGGCTTCCCGACAAGCTAGACATTTGAAACTTTCAGAAAAGTTCAGAACACGTTGACAATGCATTTTTAAAAATATTTTTAGCCAACTGTTTCTAATACTTGCTGCCTTCAGCAGCGTTTATGTGATTCAACAGAAAATTTATTTAACTAACTTCTCGACTAGCTAGACAGTTGAAACTTTCAGACTAGATCAGAACACGGTGAAAATGCATTTTTTAAATACTTTTAGCCAACTGTTTAGGGTCCCTGCTGTCTTCGGCAGCGCTACCAGTACAAATCTTGGAATCGACTTTTAACTAACTACCCGACTAGCTAGACATTTAAAACTTACGGAAAAACTCAGAACACGGTGACAATGCATTTTTAAAATATTTTTAGCCAATTGTTTCAGGTGACTGCTGCCTTTGACAGCGTTTATATGGTTCAACAGAAAATTTATTTAACTAACTTCCCGACTAGCTAGACATTTGAAACTTTCAGAATAGTTCAGAACACGGTGAAAATGCATTTTTTTAATACTTTTAGTCAATTTTTCGGTTCCTGCTGCCTTCGTCAGCGTTACCAGTACAAATCTTGCGTCGGTTTTTAACTAACTTTCAGAAAAGCTGAACGGCACATGGTGATAATTTATTTTTAAAATATTTTTAGCCAACTGTTTCGGGTCCAATGACAATGTTTTGTAACATTATGTATATTTCTAAAAGTGTATAAGGAAGTCATGTGGTGCCCACATCAGATTTTTTAATTACTGTATTTTGTTTTGTTTTTACTTCAAAATTTGCTTCCTAGTTTAATGGAAAAGTTTTCATGTCATAAAATAATAATATACATATAAATACTTTTAAAACAAATAAACAAATAATGAAAAATTACATAAAAAATTTCCATAGCACATAATCAGTAGTATTTTCCAAGTATAAAAACTTAAATAATAATAATGATAATAACAATTAAATCAAAAATACTCAAATGTAATAAATGTAAGTTAAAATATTTTTTTTTCAATCATAATATATATATATATATATATATATAATATGTATATATATATCTGTATATATCGTACTTCATTTCATTTTTACATTATCCTGCAGTAATTGAATTTATGTGCATGAATATGAATTTGGGGGGGGGGGAGGAACCTCACAAATTCAAAGTCCTTATTTCATAAATTATAATATTATATATATAGTATATATATATATATAGTATATATATATATATATATACAGTTCCCGCCGCTTATTAAAATCCCATTCGTTCAGAGACAGAGTGATTTTTTTAAGCGTCTAATTTTTATAACCGGCGAACGTTCCTGCACTTAAAGAAAATGTATTACTTCCTTGAATTTGGAAAGAACTTTCAAAAGGTAACGAATAATGGGATTAGTAAACAATATTAATTAATATTTGATAGATAATTAATTATTCCTCCGATATAAGTAAATTAAACGCATTCCAAATTTCTATGCGCTTTCCTTCAAAGAAAATCACCATTATTTTATTTTACCAAAAGTTCACGCTTTTCTTATAAATTTAAAATCTCTTTGTTTGGACCTCTTAATTTATAGCTATTTCAAAATAAGAACTAGAAATTGTCTTTTAATAATTAAAAATTAATATACATATTATATATATATATATATATATATATATATATGTGTGTGTATCATTTGCAAATCAAATCAAATTTGTAATTTATTACTGTGTTTTGAAGAATAACTTCCTTAAAATTGTTAGGGTGACAAGTTATGGAGCATGTTTAATTTGTAACTATGCTGCAAGTGTAACATTTTCGACAGTGAGCGATACCGGGTACTTTAATTTCTTTTCTTTTTTTTATTTAAAAAAAAAATATATATATATATATTACAATGTAAATGAATTATTTTTTTACTCTGCATAAATGATAATTTTGGCTGCTGAGGATATTTTTTTAAGTTTATTAACCGGCGATGCTGATTTTATTAAGCGGCGATTTCAACAATAGTTTGTATTGATTTGATTCCGGTCGTGGCAATTTGATCAAATTAAGCGGCTGATTTTATTAAGCTGCGGTTACTGTATATATTACTGAATACTTAATTAATACATATTGAAATTTCAACCTTAAAAATTAATTTATAAAGAATTCCTAGTGCTTCAGGCAAACCTAAAAATTCTAAATATGAAATTCTTAAAAAAACTGCAATTTTATTTTTACAGCATTTGTGTACGATAACTTTAATATGTTACTTATATATATATATGCAATTCAGGATTAAAAAGCACAGAACTGGGTTTCTCAGCTATTAAACCACCTACTTCAAAAGGAAAAAAACAGTCCCTTGTATAAACATTTTAATAATTAAAAACATTTTAAAGAAATACTTTCTTTTAAATTTCGCATTATTTATTCATTGGTATAATTAAAACAACAGCAACAACAACAAATGCAAACTCTTAAGATGGTGAATCAAAACATTGCATTTTTATGGGTACATTAATTGAACAAGAAACACACTTTGGTTTTAATCTTTCTCAGAGGTGTTTTTTTTTTTTTCGGATAACTGTTGTATAAGTAAGGGAAATACTTATTACATTAATGGATGTGCGTATATTACAAATAAAAAACAATGTACAACCATATTTGTCTTTTAGTAAGTAATTTATGTTTTACATTGCAATTTTATTGCAAGGGGCTTGCTTTTTAATCTTTCGAAAAGAAGTCTTAAGATATTAAAGAAGGAACTAATATTTCATTATTTATAATAAATTCATTTGAGAACGCTATATAGATTAATTGTTTATTATACTACTAAGACCATTAAAACAATGATAATATTAATTTCTGAAATATTAGTACATATATGTATGTGTGTGCGTGTGTCTGTGTGTATATATATATATATATATATATATACAGGGGGTTCAAAAACTCAACGTACCAACTTTTAGTGGTGGTAGGACACATCATAATGCTTGAAAACAACTATAGGGACTCATGGCCGCAAATATTTTAACCCTTTAAGAACTGGATCTTTTTGGTAAATTTTTAATAGTAAAACTCGCATATATACGTTATAGTGCACGTAAAATTTATATATCAGTTTGTTTTATGTAAACATTACCATTTAAAAACGTTTAGCTAAAAATGCAACGTACAAAAGCCACACCAATTTGTGTGTTTTATTGTTAAAAATTAACCCAAAACCTCCAGTTTTTAAAGGGTTAAAATGACCTAGTCCGGCCATGGATTCCGATGCAATTTTTAATTCTTATGATGTGCCTTCATCCCTTAAAAAAATTTACGTTGAGTTTTGAATCACCCTGTATATATGCAAGTTGCAAAGCAAAGTCCTTAGGAAGCTATTTGTCTACAACTGTTTGTCGCATGCATATACATTCAGGTACAAAGATGTTTAAAAAATCTGGTGTGAAACAACCACACGACTTCCATTACCCAATATTACACATATTATATGCATTTTTGAGAGATAATGCGATCAGAAAACATAAAAGTGAACTAAAGAGAAAATCGTTAGAGCCGTTTTTGAGATACCAACTTTAAAAAAAAAAAAATCAATTATTGACCGGAAAACAATAATTACATACAAAAGGATACTTAAAAGTGAGTTAATATGGCGAGTTTGAAAAAAATCCGTACAGCTGTTTTTAAAGGAACGCCCTTGGGAGACCTGAAATTGAGCTATTTATACAGGACGCCTATCAATTTTCCTGAACTAACCAACTATATCATTCGAAAGGAAATCTAATAGAGTGTTTATATAGAAAATTTGAAGAAAATCGTTAGAGCCGTTTGTGAGTTACTGACTTACGGTCCCACTTCCGGTTTCCGATGTTCCACTTCCGGTTAAAATCAATTATTGACAGGAAAACAATAATTACATACAAAAGCATATTTAAAAGTGAGTTAAAATGGCGAGTTTGAAAAAAATCCGTACAACCGTTTTTAAAGGAACGCCTTTGCGAGGCCTGAAATTGAGCTATTTAAAAGGGACGCCTATCAATTTTCCTGAACCAACCAACTATATCATTCGAAAGGACATCTAATAGAGTGTTTATATAGCAAGTTTGAAGAAAATCGTTAGAGCCGTTTTTGAGATACGGACTTACGGTCCCACTTCCGGTTTCCGATGTCCCACTTCCGGTTTTTCAATTTTCACCAAAATTTGGAAATTTCATCTGTAGACCAGACGTATTTCAATTCTAAAGTTTCGTAGCTCTATCTTTATTAGTTTCTGAGCTATAATAGCCAGAAGATTCTCCACATACATACACACACGCACACACACACACACATACATACACACTGACCAATTGCCAAAAACCACTTTTTTGGACTCAGGGGACCTTAAAACGTGTAAATCAGGTGAAAACCCGATATCGAATTTTCAGACCGAATACAATACGTCCATTACCTACGGTAGTAGGGTAATGGAAGTAAAAATTGTAAGTCTTTATGCTATGGTATTTTTAAATTTAAAAACAAATTTTGTAAAAATATCAAAAAAAAAAAAAAAAAAAAAACTTGATAAATAAAATAAAATAAAGAAGTGCAGTCCATACAAGCTGTTTAGTCATATTTACTAAAAGTTCACGCTCATCTTAGCAGACAAAAACAGAATGTTTTTTCTTCTGTTCGACAAAAAATGATCGAGATATTTAGTTTCAAATTTTGGGATTTTTTTTTTTTTTTCTCGGTCTTCCTTAAGGTTGAACTGATTTTTTAAATTAAAAAATGTCATAACATAAATGTTTACAATCTTTTTTTTTCTTTTTTTTTTTCTTTCGTTTTTCTTTCTTTTCTTTCTTTCTTTTTTTTTTTTTTTTTTTTTTTTTTTCGTCTTAGGAAATATGTGTCTGCAACCAACGGTTAAAGATATTAAGATCTCCTGAAAGCTTCACTTTTTTTTTCCTGTATATTTTACTTTAAAGTTATCAAAATGTTTATAATACAAATATGTGTTACTATTTTATTTATATTAAAAAACACTACGGTATATGGAGAGCGTCTAGATAAACAACATATAAATCAAAGAAGCAGCTAAAACTTCTGATATGTGTTGAACGTATTAAATCCTGAGACTTAGGGCCCTAGGAATAGGGACCTAGGCCTACGAAGTGCAGCCCATGCGGGGCTTTTCAAGAGGTCCTAACCCGGATTTCAGATAAAAGCACAAAAATTCCGAACAACTTGGATAACATCGCGATCTGTGATTGAACCCTGCGCCTCAAGTCTGTCAGCTTTGATGAACTACTGATATGTTACTGTAAAAATTTATTCGCACTGGTACCATAGCTAGTCAGTAGATTATACAGTAAAATATCCAAGCAGCCGCTGACAAAAGCACAATAATCTCGCAGTATAAATAATATTCCAAAGCATAAATAAGGACTATGCTTTACACGAAGGAAACTGAACATTTCAAAGATTTCAAAGACGGAAGGAGGGAGCTCACCACTATGCAGTAATTTTGAACGATTTTAACCTTTAGAGAGGGGCTCTGATGGCACTATGGAAATTTAAAAAGAGCGCGTCTCTAAGGGTTAAGTTTTTTGTTATATTTTCACGTTTTGAGGTCCTCTGAATCCAAAAATAATGTTTTAGCAGTTGGTCTGTGTTTGTGTGTGTGCCGGTTATTAGCATATCTCAAAAACAAATTATATCAGAAAGTCCAAACTTGGTATTCTAAATGGGTATGATATAGAGGTGCTACACTAAACTTCTCGTTGAGATCAAGGAAATTGTTCGCGTACAGGGGACACCCAAGATAATTCAAATACATTACCTCTATTGGGGAAATTGCATTTAAGTAGAGTTGGACATCTACAGACTGCACTAAACCAAATGAAACGAATATATACATTATATATATATATATAAACTGCTGTTTGTAAAAAATGCAACACCATGAAGGAATGCGAATATTATAATAATATTTATTGGGCTCATACATTATAGTAAGAAGAACAATTGATTAAAATTTCAGGACATTTGGAGTAATATGTACTGAGAAAACGTGCAGCGACGTGCAGCATGAAGCAGCGACCTCTGTGAGCAATAACTCCACTTTTCTGCCTAGGCATTGAATCAAACAGCGATTGAATGACATGTACGGGTAAAGCACTTCATGAAGTTTCAACACGATGCCATAATTCATCGATCGTAGTTACTGGTGAATGGTGGGGGCCAGTCGCTTTTCAACGATTAAACAGTCATTTTCATTGGTGCAAGATCAGAAGAACGCACTGGCCAGAGCAACAGTCGAACATATCCTGCATCAAGGATGATCCGGACAATATTTACAACTTGCGGTCGTGCATTGTCCTGCTTAAGTATTGCGTTTCGTAGGCCTTGAATTTAGGGAACAGCGAAGGGCCTTAACTCGTCATAAATGTAATGGCTGGTATTCAGAGTGGCGCGAATGAAAACAAGAGGTGATCGAGACATGTATCCAATGGTACCACATACCATCACTCCTGGTGGTGACCCAGTATGCAGCTACCAAAATTTTGATTACCCTCAAACTGCATCACTGATGCGGGCGCCTTTAATGTGTGATTAATGACGAACCTGGCCGTAGGGTTGGCTTGAAGTCGCCTTTCAGACAAATCACAATCCTGTTTACAGCATCAAGATTGCCTTATCCGTATTTAACGGCATTGTCAATAATGCACAATGCCAGCTGAGATTCGACATCGTCACTCTGTCCACACATGCAGTGATGGTATGGGGTCCCATTGGATACACGTCTCGATTACTTCTTGTTCACATTCGCGGCACTCTGAAATGCGGTCATTTAAATTCTGGTGAGTTTACGCCCGCACCTCCTCTCTATATTCAAGGCCTCCGCAGCGCCACATTTAAGCAGGATAATGAACGATCGCAGGTTGTCAGTATAGTCCGGACCTTCCTTAATACATAATGTGTTCAACCGTTGCTCTGGTCAGCGATTTCCTGATATCGCACAAATGAAAATGACTGTTTAATGGTTGAAAAGCGACCGCCCCCTCCCCCCCCACTACTCACCAGTAACTACGATCGATGAATTGTGGCATCGTGTTGAAGATTTATGAAGTGCTTTAGCCGTACATGTCATCCAATCGCTGTTTGATTCAATGCCTGGATAGATAAGTGCTGTTATTGCTCACAGAGTTCGCTGCTTCATGTACTGTTTTCTCAGTACATGTTACTCCAAATTTCCTGAAATTTTAATCAATTGTTCTTCTTACTATAATGAATGTGCCCAATAAATATCATTATGATATTCTCATTCCTTCTTGGTGTTGCATTTTTTACAAACAGCAGTGTATGTATATATATATATAACGTAAAAGCATGTTTCGTGTAGAATATGGTATAGAATTCATTCACTGTTCGTTTACAAAGCTGCCCAAAAGAACTAGATTATAGTGCGACAATACTTAAAAATTGGTGGAAGAGTACTTCCGGTTGTGCCGTGTGTTATTAATATAGGATTATATTTACGTCCTCCATGTGATGTGTACATAACTTTCAGAAAATATACAGGGTTGCCAATATTTAGGCCGTAACATTCTTTTTTATTATTAGTACAAGTGCTTTACTATAATATTTTATCATGTCTAGTAAAGCTGCTCTGGAATTGAAATTACTTCCTCATAGTCATACCGTAAATAATGTATTTTTTAAGCTAAATATTCATATCTTGATATTTTTTTTTGTATATTTACACGTATTGAGGCTATCTGAATAGCAAAGTCAAGTTTTTAACGTTTGATCTTTGTCTTTGTCTGTTAGAGTAAATTAAAAATGAATAATTTCAGGCCATCCAAATGTTGTATTTTGAGCTTAATATGTTTGTTACTAGAAAAGTTTGATCAAGATTGATAAGTTTCATGGAATGTTGATGTGAAAGCTGTCTGAATAATTTTAAATGAACTTTTGAATTTAATAAAAAATTTGAATTCTATATAAATATGGGTACAGTAATGAAACGGAGGGTTGAGGGGGGGGGGGGCTGTAGCCCCTCTCACACCGAGTTACTTTTTTTAAATAAAGGTGTTCCGAAGCATGATATCAATTGCTATAACATAGGTTTACAAAGCAGTACTCGTTATCTTACCCCTGAATCTCCAATATCTATTTATAGTATTAAATTTCAGGGTAAGAGAAAGTCGTGTGAGTGACACACTAGATTATGTTTTCCCAATAAGTGCCATTTTACCGGGATGAGCGCATTTTCTCCGACTGCACCGCCTCTCTTAGCTTTACTTTATACTTTGAATTTCACCATTTTAACTTAAATAAAAACCAATTTATGTAAATATGAACAAAGATTCATAATAGGCCTAGGACTCAAATGAAGAATTTTTCATTATTATATATACATATATATATATATATGTATAATATAGAAAGTTCAAAATATTTATTTAAGAAAAACATTTACTCGAAATGTTTTCTTTCTGCCATTAAATCAGGGGGAAAATATGTATTAGGATTTTAGAATTATCAGAGTTTAAAAATCTAGAATAGTTTATTTCTTTGAGTGAATGGGAAAAAAAATATAAAACTAAATATTTAACTCTGCTTCATTAAATCTTAGACATTCTTAAAAAAATAATATATATTTTTAGGGAGAGTAATTTTAAATTATTTACATTTTAAAAAATCTCTTTATATATAAATAATTCCATTAACCATTCTGATCATAAATCATATTAGTGTTTTTAATTATTTTTCTTTTGACGGCTCTAAAATATCCAATTATTTTGAAATGACTATAAAAGACAAAGCAACATTCACCATAAATTAAGTAAAAACATTTCTATATGATGCCTTTTTTAATTGTTTCATATATATATATATATTATGAAAGAAAACAGCTTTCAAATGAGATAACAAAATAAAACTTAAAATAATTAATTGAAAAAAAAAGGGAAAAAAAAGATTAAAACAATTAACGGAAACCATTAAATTACTATAAATTTCTTTTAGTGAATTGTTTTTAATTGCAAAGAAAATGAGCGTAAAATCATGAAAATACTAAAGTAAAATTCCTTTTTTTTTCTACTTAAAACAAAGCAGATATTATACCATGAAATTATTATGACTTCTATGAAATCATTATAATTATACTATTATTTTAAAACGTAATTATAGAAGTATTAGAAAGAAATTAAAACTTCTTCACACACCATAAATTTTAAATCAGCACAACCGGTTTCGGAAGGACGTCGTCTTTCTTCATCAGGTGCAAACACGTGCAACTGCCTTGGAGGCAAAAGCAAGACATATGTCTTGCTTTTGCCTTCAAGGCAGTTGCACGTGTCTGCACCTGATGAAGAAAGGGTACGTCCTTTCGAAACCGGTTGTGCTGATTTAAAATTTATGGTGTGTGAAAAAGTTTTAATTTCTTTCTATTGACTGTACGCCAGTTTTTTGAATTTATTTTTGGTCTAGAAGTATTAGTTTGGTATTTAAACCTTTGCACTGAAATGTTATTTAATGATTTTCAATAATCATGCATAGAAGATCTAAATAATATTGCATTACTCAATTAATACTTAAGATAGCCAGCGAAGAAAATTAGCATTTTTTAAACGTTTTATTTGTTGACTTATATATAAGTACAGTGAATTGTAAAACGTTATAGGTAATCACGTAGAATAATTTCATTATTTATTTTTTAACATATATTTATTTCGTAAATTAATGATTTTTGTCTATTTACTCATAATTCTATAAAATCTTCCAAAACAAAGGGTATTTTATTAGTTTTTGTAACATTTCTTGAAAAGGGGTTGCTTTATAAATAATTATTTAATTATTACATCGACTGAATTCATTAAATTTATACCATGTTTTTGCATTTCATTTGTGTGTTTATACAAAAATAAATTTTCTTTTAAATTGAAAAATTGTATCTCACTCTCTTGGGTAAATATGATTTACTTATTTAAAAAACTTTTAATCATATTTCTGTTTAAGACTTAATATTTATATTCTCGTTTGAAAAAATTAACTGTTGTTTCTATTTTATTTATTTATTTATTTTTAAGAAAATCAAATAAAAATAGTTTTATAAGCAATTTTTGAAGATGATATAATTAGCAATGTATGATTTCTTAGTTTTCCCTGAGTTACGATAAGGAAAATTAGCTTCTTGCACTTCTTCTTCTTCTTCTTTTTCCTTTCTTTAACATACATAAAAATTTACAGATTTATAATACCCAACATTATCTATAGATTACACTACTGATATTACTTGAAGACTTGCTGAAATTGCTTGATATTACTTGAATTTTAGCATTTTGTGAATGCTCACATACATTATATCGTTGGACTGTTGAACGTTACGAAAATTTGTGAATTATTATTGTTATTATTATTAGTCCCAATTTTTTTGTTGTTTGAAATAAGGTATTCAATGGAAGCCAACCATTCTGAATTCAGAACGATGGTAATTACAGTGTAAAGTGTAGCTTTCGGTGGAGTTTTAGTGTATGGATGAATCGGAAAGTATTCTTTAAGAAGTTAGTTTTAACATATGTTTAATAGGACACGTACAGTTTAGTTCCAGATACTATGACTAAATTTTTTTCCTTAGCGAGCTACCACAAAATTTCCAGGGTAATTAATAAGGAAAACAGCTACAGTTGGAACATCGAGCAGAGAGATAGTATATTACTATTATAATTAAAATACACTTGTTGACCCTGTTTTTTCGGCACACGAACTCTCTGCACAATTCTAAATTAATTACATTGGGAATGCTTTCAAACAATATTTCGGCTAAGCACCTAACTTACTAATGTACCGAATAAACTGGTGTAAACATTTAAATCTCCATATTTATATTTCTAACTCTCAAAAATTCAGCAACAAGGTGTTAAATCAGAAAGGTCAATGTTAAGAAAACTCCCAATGTGATTAGAAATATTACATATATTGTTACAGGAAATACCAATTGGTAATAACGCTAAGCAAATAATTTCAGAATCAAGAGTAATTGTTTAGAACGATTCGATATTTAAATGTCCTTAGATAGAAAACATGCTAGGTGTACATAAATTACTAACGTAATAAGTAAATTATGATAAAAGAGGTTAAGGAACCGAATAATAGACTACCTAGAAGATCGTATTTTGACACTAGGGTTAGTGGATTTTTTAAACGTATTTTATTTTTAAAATAATGTTTGAATTGAATAGTCTTTGTCTAACATATTATTTTCATACTTACAAAAAAAAAAAAAAAAAAAAAAAAATCCTAACAATTATGTTTTCTCGAATTTCCATTTATCAATTTGAAATTTACGAAAATCACTTATGAAATTGAATATGAAATATAAAGTGATAGAAAAATTAATTTTGAAGGAAAAAAAAACAGTTTTATTAAATAATAAATAATTTACAATCTACAATCCATTGAAACAAAGAATATTTATTATACAAAAATTATTTTTTTTTTGTTTGTGATTGGATTTACATTATGGTTTCAACATTATTATTTACTTTCTAACATCAGAATTAATTTAGAAACAATTTATGTCCCTAACTTACTGCGTTTAACAATAATCATTATTTTCCAGTACTTTAATGAAATAAAAAAAATTAATATTTAAAAAAAATTAAACTAAAAAAATATATATATTATTATTGTTATTATTATGCTATGACGCTGCAACATTCAATAAATAATTTATAATTATTTGACTTTTAATGTAAGCATTAGATGAAATTACTAGTGAAAACACATTGAATAAATAAATTTTTGCATTCATTATAAGTTTGACTTTTTGGTTATTTTTCTAAAGAGATAATGGCTGAAACAGCTTTGAAGTTACGTGTCTTGATTTGAAAAGATCCCCCGTTACCCCCTCTTCCTCCGCCAATATCTACGCTCTCATCATTAAAAAGTTCACCTCTTACTTGTTATTCTTTTGCCAGCAAAGTGGTTATCGTTAATGATTCGGAAACCTTTTAGAATCAGGATTCTGCATTTCAAGTCAGTTTTTAAGAATCCTAAATGAACAGTATTAAAAATTAAATTACTTTTCAGAATTAAATTGAAATCGGAAGTTTCAATTTCGTAACATTTACACGCTAACGATGCATCATTTCCTTTACTTTTCATATAAATTTTATAAATTGGATTTTTCTTTAATTATATACTATATTCCTTTCACTCCTTTATTTATTTATTTTTTCTAGAATTCCGTTTATATCCTATGTTATTTACTAATGTTATTTGTTTAATAAAATTTATCTAAAGGAACTCTACTGTGTAATTAAATTTTGGGTTTTAAAAGTACTTTGAATACGCCATTTTTATAAAACAATTATCCTTTGAAAAAGATGTCTTATTTAAATAACAAATAAACTGATATATATAACCTAATAAAAATTCGGGATTTTGCCGAAAATTCTTCCAAATTCGAGTGTTATTATTATTATTATTATTATTTTTATTATTAACTATAGTTTTTAATACATTTGTAAAAAATGATATTTAATGAATGAAAAATAATTTAAAAAAAAATAAATTTTAAACAAATTGCTATTAATGAAATGAGATTTTATAACACAGGTTGGACACAAATGATTACATTGAATTTACAGTATTCTTACACTTTAGTGACTGCACTGACTTTTTTTTTCAGATAGGTTGGAACAATTTTAAAGTTTTCTTTCTTAATTAAAAAGGAATAAGTAATCACTCAGAAATTTACTCGTCTATATATTAAAAAAAAAAAATATCAAATATGAAAACTATGTTAACATATAATTTCAATTATCCAAAAAAGTAATTATTCTTCCAAGAAAAAATTTAAAGAACACACACACATTTTACCTTCAACAAACAAAATAAATAAATAAATAAATAAAATAAAAATAAAAACATAAACGTAAAATGTAATAATTATAAGAGTTAAACTAAAGAAAATTTAGCACAGCTGTAAGTTCAATATTTTCGCTTTAATACAAGCTTTCTTAAGTTGAAATTTAAACAACAAAATTCTTAATGTGTAAAAGAATTATCACTGGATACAAGAGCTCAAAAAATTGTACTTTTGAAATTTCCATCAAAATGCATACTGATGTACTAGTAGTTTTGACATATATGTGGCACTCTGTAGTTGCCATCATTTGTTGGTTGCCACATATAGTGGGTCGGTTAAGACTTTCATTAGTGGTCGCGATCTACATAAACGATCTGTTGCCCAGAAGTCGCATAAACACGGCTAGTCTTATGCAATCTACAAACAAATAGCTAACATCATGTTATCTGTATTGTGGCAACAATTCACAGTGATCGTAATCTACTATCAATCACAATTTGTAAGCATAAATATATAAAATATCACTGCGACTTATCTTAAGTTTAAATTTTCTCTTATTTCGTCATTTCGATCGAAGTTTGTTCTTGCAGTTTAGGAGGTACGAGAACATTAAATCTAGTAATAGATGAAGTATAATGAGTAAATAATTCAATATCTTTAATTTAGTTTTCAAAATCATATAAACTACAAAACATTATCATTTTTGAAACATTGGGTGCAATAAAAATAAAGTAAAACATGAATATTATAAAATCTTAATTATTCTAATGTTTTTCATATATCTCCATGAAATTACTCATGATGTGCTTTAACATCTTCACATTCAACGAGCAATACAATTGCGTCTTATTCGAACCAATACAAAAAACAAAATATCAATCTAAGTGACAAATGATGCATCAGCGTTTAAATTATATGAATTAAAATTTAAGCAAAGACATTATTTATTTATACAAAAATTAGAAAAAGTCTTATCAAGATTTTTAATGTATTGGATGCATATAAACTAGATAAAATAAAATTTAGGGTATCACAAATAAGGAAATTTACCAGCCATATCTAAATCACGTCTGGTCTGTTAATGAAAAAATCTAAATTACCAATAAAAACAACCGGCAGCGGTATAAAGTTTTATGTTTTCCCCAGATAGTCCACTGAAGACGGCCAAAAATAATATGATAACTTTATGTTTGTCAAAGCTGGCCCAACATTGGCCTATATTTATAATATTCATACTACTGTTCTCTGCCAGCAGTGGTCAATTATTTTCAGCCTACTGCAGGCTGTCTGCTAGCAGTGGATCGCTCAAATTAAACCACTTCCGTTCAGCATAACAGACCCAAAAAATATTGAGGTCAACATCAGGGGAGCCCTTTAATACAGGGCTGAAATAGCTAGCTATTAACACAGCTATTAACAAAAAAGTAGCTAATCCCCTCAAATCGTATTAAAAGAATAGAAGAATTCATTGTAGTTCAGAATACAAAAATGAAAAAAAAAAAATGATGAAAGGGAACAAATTACAATTTACTTAAAATTTATGCAATATTCCGTACAAATTATAAATTTTCAGAAAGATTGTAAAAACAAACTTGCCTAAAAGATAAATTAATTAGTACCCTACATACACACGCACACACACACACACAAAAAAAAAAAATACTGTTATATGAAGAGACTCGTACACAAAAATAACGTCTTCACAATTTAAGTAATACAAATTAATAGTTACGAACGGCAGCTAAAAGGTAACGGTGTAAGCGTTTAAGCATGTAGATTAGGGTGGTGCGAAAAAATTCAAATTTCGATTTTCGATTCGTAATACCGCGGAAAAGTTGTCTGTGGCCATTGTAAAAAAAATAATAAAAAAAGTTTTGAAATCGCATAATATCTTCCGATCGCGCATGCACGTCGAATTTACAAAAATTGACGATTTTCAAGGTTTTTTCGTATTAAAACAAAAATTAAATTCTGCAATGTTTCGATTCGTAATTGCACGTAAAAGTTGCTTATGGCCATTGTAAACAAAACAAAAAAAGAAAATTTGAAATCACTTAATATCTTCCGATCGCGCATGCGCGTCAAATTTACAAAAATTGACGATTTTTAAAGTTTTTTCGAGTAAAAATAAAAATTAGCTCCTGCAATATTTTGATATATTATAATAAATAAACAATAGAATTAGATGCAAAATTAATAAATTATATTATAATTAATAAATTAAACAATATTCATTTTTGCAAAAAAATTAATATAACAAATGCTTACATTAATACTTCCTGTAGTAGATGTTCTGTAAATCATAAAACTGCGACAATCCAGTCACCAACCTTGTTATTTCAAACTGTCTTTTTCACGGATAGAAACTTTGTAGTGTGATTTTTGTGAAAACTCAGGCATGATAGATCGGGATTCAAGCGTTGTTTTAATGTAGCCATCCCTTGACTCATATTCACAAACTTTTATTGATACTTCTGAAACCAGTTTCACACATCTTTCCACAATTTGCGTGTGGTAGGGGAAGTTCTTTACATTCCAGTTTGGTACTTCACCAGATTGTATGAAATATTTTATTTCATCGTTGGATATGTTTCGAAGTAGAGGTGGAGGAGATAATTTTACTGAGTTCCAGTCAATGAGTTCTGTGTATTCAGTTGCGTTGACGTTCAATTTTGGAGGTACAAAATTTCTGACTGTTTTCCCTTTCGAAACACGTTCTCTACCTTTTAGAACTCTTCTCAGGCCAAGCTCCCTTGTATGTGTCCTCTTGTCGAAAATCATAGCGAACAATAAATTTTCATTGTGTGCAAAGAACGCATTTCTTTCGATCACGGGGTCAACAACTTGCTTCAGGTTATCAGGCAAATAACGAGAAGTTTCAATGGATCTGTAAAGATGAATAGGACCATCTGTAAAAGTATTGCCTACTTTAATTTCGAACCAGACGGGCATGTATGATTTCATAATGAAATTAACTAAGACTTTTAGCACATCTGACGGACTTTCTGTACTAACACAAAGTCTAAGGACCCTGCTGGCTGTTGTAAGCCACCTGGAATGTGAAATAGGGCCAGGATTACGATGAGACAAATCATTTGGACAGTTACCTATTTTATTGCAAGGCAAATATCCAGAAAATATTTCTGATCTTTGCTCAATATATCTCGATCTAATTCTGGGGTTGTACAATAGATTTGTTGAAAACCTACCACTCGCAGTGTTTCGCATTTGATAAGTTGCTGTCCAATTTGCTCACAAAATGAATCAGGTCCCGTAGTTGCTCCATCTACATGCTGTAACAGGCGACAGAATGGCAGCTCGATAAAATGCAGCAAACAGATGGACCTTTGCAATGGGCGTCCAATATAAATTTCTATTTGGCGAATCACTCCATTTTCCACGCAGTATTGACGTTAGTACCATCGCATCCAACAATGCTTAGATCATCCAGTGAAAATTTGTTTTTCTCCAGAAAGGACAGCATGCTGTATGCGATGTCTTTAGCTGATCCGGAACATGGGGAGACATGACCAACATATGTAGAGCCAGGCTCTTTAATTATGGAATAACGATCTTCGTTTACTGTCCTTCTAAACTTTTTCTATTCCATCTCTTCTATGAGTAAAGTGTTATCTTTTTTCCCATCGAAATAAAGACCATGAAGCTGCTCTATGGCTTTTTGACTTTTGTTTTGGAGTTCAGTTCTATTGCAACTTTTTTCTCTTCGAATTTTATATCTATCAATAACTTGGGAAGAATCCCTTTCAGTTATAATGCCAATGTCCTCAAGCACGCTTGATGCCATAGCAGCAGTTGCTCTTTCCAATACTCCGTACCGATCGCTATGTAACGCTGTTGCTTGTAACTTTATTCTCATTTGCCACGGAGTTGCTTTTTTTTAGAGTTGTGTGGCTTATATTCAGATCCACTATCATTTATTTCATCCTCAGAAACATTTCGCTGCATGCTCATGTCTTCTAAAGAATCACTTTCGATATGGATGGGTTGTACAGAAACTTGTTTTGAAGTATCACATTTTGGGGATTGGCATAATTTCCTTTTAATCCTATTTTCTAATTTTTTGGTCTCCGTTTTGTCTATCGTGCCGATTTTCCCCAATCTGTGCATTCTTTGAAGATAGATGAACCGTTGCTCAATAACTGGAATCTTTTTTGACTTTTCACATATACAGTTTATTGAAATGGGACACTCACACCGATCTGGATTCTTTTGTCAAGTGCAGTTCACACTCATTACACATTTACGAGTTGAAATATCAAACAGCTTAGTTGCATCGCTCTTAAAGTCATCAACCTTTTGTTTGAAATTTCTTTTGTCCTTATCACGGACGTACGATGCGCATGCGCAATCAGGAGATTAAAAGTTTCTATCCGTGAAAAAGACAGTTTGAAATGACAAGGTTGGAGACTGGACTGTCGCAATTTTATAATTTACAGAACATTTATTACAGGAAGTATTAATATAAGCATTTGTTATATTAAATTTTTTGCAAAATTGAATATTGTTTAATTTATTAATTATAGTATAATTTATTAATTTTGCATCTATTTCTATTGTTTATTTATTATAATATATCAAAATATTGCAGGAGCTAATTTTTGTTTTTACTCGAAAAAAACCTTAAAAATCGTCAATTTTCGTAAATTCGACGCGCATGCGCGATCGGAAGATATTATGTGATTTCAAATTTTCTTTTTTTGTTTTGTTTACAATGGTCATAAGCAACTTTTCCGCGCTATTACGAATCGAAACACTGCAGAAGTTAATTTTTGTTTTAATACGAAAAAACCTTGAAAATCGTCAATTTTTGTAAATTCGACGCGCATGCGCGATCGGAAGATATTATGCGATTTCAAAACTTTTTTTTTATTTTTTTTACAATGGCCACAGACAACTTTTCCGCGGTATTACTAATCGAAAATCGAAATTTGAATTTTTTCGCACCACCCTAATGTAGATTCAAAAAGATTTCGAAATGCCCATTAAGACTATTGCATTTCAAATGCTTTAATCCTAGCAATTTGCGGAAATAAAATATTTTTCAAAACCATGACACTTATAAGTGATAACCTTAAAACAAATATATATATATATATATGTATATATATATATATATATATATATAAAGGCTAGTAATCAAAGTTTCATTAAATATACTAATTAAATATATATATATTACTTTCTTATTACCGGTGTGCTTTAAAATTATGTTCTTAGAATAGATACCATTAGAGATTAAAAAAAAAAAAATCATCGATTAATCTATATAAAATATTTTCAGAAATACAAAACTTAATTTAATTTAAAAGCTTCTATCACTGTTTAAAATTGAACTAAAATCTTATCATTATAAGTAATATTTCCAAATTAATTTTCAAGAACAAAGGTGTTAAACAAATATAACTTGACATTATTGCTATTAATATGTTATAAAACTGTTCAACTGTTATTAATTATAAAACAATTACCAAACTTATAAATAACACTAAGCACTTTATTTAACAAAATATCAAAACCTTTCTAATTACAAAATGTCAAAAATTGAACTATTACTAGTAGCTCTTGAAACACATTATTGTTTCTATCTACCGTGCATTAAAGAGCTCACCCTAACTGTCCACTAATCCACAGTACATACTGAGGATGTCTCTGGAATCTCTTTTCATCCTCAGGCTACTGTGAGAATGTCTATGAAACAGACGTGCCGTTAGAGTAAATAATATTACAGTTTTAAAAAATTAAAGAACACGCTTTTATAGAAATGTGAACTAAAAAGCACAAAATATCTATCTTAGTATTAAAATTCAGGGTAAGAGAAAATCGTGTGAGTGACACACCGTAATATTTACATACATTTAAATCTTTAATTAAAATAACTTAGAATTAACAAAAACCATTTTTAAAAAATGTCCCCTGACGGGGATCGAACGCTGAACCCTTAGGTTCGTAGCGCGGCGCCTTACCTCTACGCCGCATCGTTCACGTAGGGAAAGTATTTTTTTTACAATATAAATTTTTTCTTTGCTCCCAGAGAAGTTACAAACAAACATACATACATACATACATACAAGTGAAGCTAATAAAAGCGTGTTAAAAACGGTGGCCTCTATGATCTTTGGTTAAAAACAATTTTCTGTCTGCTTTTTTATTATTTTTTTTTGTTGTTGTTGTTGTTGTTGTTGTCTGAATTGCATTTTAACTTTAATATTATGTTTCACTGTCTTTTTTGACAGTATTTGTTTTCGTAATTTAGATAGATAAATGATATAGCTATCAATTAAAAGAAAAAAAAAAAAATGAAGAAATTATCCATAAAATCAATCCTTTATTTGAAATATAACATTTAAAATTAAGGATTGGCCGTTTTATAACAGTATTATAAAATAAAAATACGTTTTCTAAAGACAAAAAAAAAAAAAAAATCAAATAATAAATCTAGACTCAGCTCTATTAAAATATTTATTCTGTAAATTATTCCTTCTGTAAAAGCTCTTTAAACATATATAAACTTTATAAATTTCAAACTCAACTTTCAAAATATTCATCTTTAATTACATCTTTAAAAGAGGATGAAAGCAATTTCTTTATAAGAAGAAGTAAAATTCCTTGTTTATGTAATGTTTAAACAGATTAACTTAATGTCTACTTTAAATAATTACAATGAAGTTTTTTTTTTAAATATTGTTATTGAAATAATGTTATTTTGCCATATCAATGGAAAATAAAGCATTTGAAAGATAAGTATTTTTTAATGAAAAATTTTCATTTCATGGTAACTTATTTTTGAAGAGTGTAATTTTTTCGAGGAAATTTGAGTATAAGAATTTTCGAATAAGAATTATGATCTGTTTTAATTCATTGATGTTTGCAGGACTTCTCTGAAAAACCCTATAAAATGATAATGTAAAAATGATAATGATAATGTAATGTAGGAATGATATTCTAAAAAAAATTGAATTAAATTTTGTTTTTCATAAATAAAATTATGACAGGATTAAATGACACTGTGCGTCTCCATTTCTGTTTTATCTCACAAACAAAGTTGAAACAGTCTAACAGTATTGAACATTGTCTCCCACACTTAAACAAAGTTCAAATAATTATACTTCAATGTTAGAGCCGCCCAGACGGTGTAGTGGTTATCATTTATGACTCCTACACGGTTGGATCTGGGTTCGAATCCCGGAGAAGGCATAAATGTGTTGTCTGTGTTAGGGGTAGCGATGACCGCCCGTTGGGTGCCCCTTCAGAAATGGTCATCGATTCGGAGACCCCCCCCCTCCCCAGCCAATTCTTAGTCGCAAGTGCCGTGCTATTTAAAAAAAAAATAAAGAAGAAGAAAGAAACTTCAATGTTAGGATAGTTACCACACCCGTCATATCTAAGGGTAATAAGAAAAACCAACGGGTACTCTTTTAAATTGATCACCCTGTATATGACAATAAAATATAAAAAACATTTACACTCAAGAGCCAGAAAAAAATATCTGTACACCTGATTTATATCGTGTAGGGTATAAAAGTGAAACTACAATAAATTTATAGGAAATTCTGTGAGTAGTGTTTGAGATACAGTTCCCAAAAGTTTTTGTCACACACACAGACAGGCTGACAGGAGATTTCTAAAAATTATGAAATCATGTTCTGGAACTCTCAAAAGCTGTAAATCCAAAGGAAATTAAAAGTGGATATTTTTTTACGAATTCACTAAAACATTTTTTACATTTCTGACATTTTTTACTTCGTGATACCAATTTCATTAGAAAAACCCATTTTACACTTAATTTTAAATAAAGTTTCATGTTATTTCATGTTATTTCTTTTTAATTTTTTTCTGCTTTTTCCTTTTCTATCTGTAAAATCTCTTTTAAAGCATATAAAATGTTTAAATAAAAATTAAAACAATACATAATTTTTTTCCCTTTTTTCTATTTTTTCACAAGAAAATGATGATGAAATGCATTGTTATACTCGTTTTAATCTTTATTTTGCACATTTGGAAGGGTTCGATCCCAGGTCGCGCTTGTTGTACTAGGTGTTCGGAGTTTTCCATAGTTTTATCCGAAACTTGAGTAAAGATGGGCTAGAACCCCTTAGAAACTCCCACGAAGGACACTCTACCTCAGGTCTAAAACCACAGAGCAGTAAATCGGCCATATTCCCACACCCAACCAACCAACCAACCTACGCAGTCAGAAATTTTTTTATTAATGATTATCAAAAGGTAGTAAAGCATAATTTTTGAGAAAAGGAAAATGCAACAGAGCAGTATCATTTTTTTATTACTTAGCTATATTAAAATATTCATTCTGCAAACTATTCTTTCTCTAAAAGCTCTGTAAATATATAGAAAATTTAAAAATTTTAAATTGAAGTTTTTGAAAAATGCACATCCTTAATTGCATCTTTTAAAGTAAATAAAAGCAATTTCTTTAAAGAAAGTAAATTTCAAAAGTAAACAGATTAACTCAATGTCTACTTTAAATATTACAATAAAATTGTTTTTTATAAAAACATTGTTTTAATAATAATGTTATTTTGCCATATCAATAAAAATTTGAAAGATAAACATTTTTAATGAAAAAATTCCATTTCACTGTAGTCAAATTTTGAAATATATAATTTGTTCGATAATATTTGGAAAAAAATATTTTTCAACCTTTTTTGAATAGTCTGCATTTATTAAAAACAATCCTTTTAAATATTGTGTGGTTTTAATTAGATTTTTATTTATAAATAAATTCTGCCTATAAATTTATTTATACAAAAAATTATTTCGTTAATATTTGTTTTTACTGTTAATCATAATCTGCTTTAATCTTTTTTTTTTTTTTTTTTTTTTTTTTTCTTTTTTTAAATTAGAAAATATAGAATGTTAAGTAAAAAAATTGAGCGAATATTCCGCAAATGTAATAAGATAATCCTGACTAAATATAAATTTTCATTTAAATTATATTCTTTTTTCTAGTATATATATATATACAGGTATATATATATAAATAATAGATATCGTAATAAGATTAAATCATAAAATTCAGCTATTAATAGAACTAAGACAATAACAGCACACTAAAATATAGAACTGAATTTAACACAGAGGAAAGAATTACACAAAAAGTTGCAATGTAGATTAAGAACCAATGAGTTAGGATAGTAACTTAAAATACTTACGCCTACCATAATGATAATAAAAATGACCATTAAGCTTATGAGAGTGAAAACGATTAATAAATAATAAATCACAGAAATATTTGGATGTAAATGCTAAAACGTAGAAACATACTTATCAAGGGGTGCATGCTTCATAAAGCTTAAAGAGCCGCAACGATTTCGTACAACGATATTGCTAATCATAGCAATTAATATCGTTTCACACCCCGATCGATGCAGCAAAACCAAAAAGAATTAGAAATAATTGAAATATTAAATTAAAACAAAGATTAAAAAAAGATTAAATTTAATCTTAATGGAAACCAAAGTGAACACATGAATGAAGCAAAGCAACCACATGTATAACAATTAACTCTATCAGGAGAAAAGGATGATGCCAAAACTTAAATTGAAGTAAAATAAAATCTCGACAGATATCGATTAATCGAAGAAACTTCAGAGCATTTTCATTAAAGATAAATTACACAGAGTTAAAATTAAATGATAATGTTAAAATAGATTTTATATCTAATTAATTTTAAAACTAGTAGAGTTGAATTAAATCGTACCATTCATTAATAATATATCATTAAAGTTAAAGACAGAAGAATAAAATCATAAGACAGAGTGCAAGCGCCATCTATCGGTGAGCTATAATAACATTAAGTCAGTAAAATTATTTCAGGAGAAGAATCCAATGCAATAAGGGAAATTAAGATGTAGTGACTGAAAGATTAAGGTAATTAGAAGTATTGACTGCAAGATTAAGATAATTTTTAGCGCCATTTAAGTAATTAGAAGAATTGAACTTTTGTGATTAACCCAAAACTAAATAATCTTGAAATCATAGTATTAAATGTTAAGTTTTAATCAGACACAATTACAAGCAATAATGCCAAAGAGTACACATATAAGGATAAGCATTATAGGGCAGTCATTAATAATTAAAATTATAATTTAAAAGATTTTTTTTTTTCCAAATAATATAAGATCTTATTTTTGTTATGCATATAGATTGATTGTTCAAACTTAACAATGGAAGCCTCAAGTAGGCAGATGTACAAAATTAAATTTAAGGATAAAAGATTTCAAAATACATAGTATCAACCAGAAATATAAGCATGTAACTATGAGTAATCCCCCCCACACTTTTTTTTTTAATTAATTTTATTCAGCAACAAACCCACCCAACCAACCAGCCAAACAACACCACCCTACCTCCTTAATCATACATCTGCCCACCCATCCACCAGTTTTTTTTTTTTTTTTTTTTTTTAATTAAACCTTAGTAGTTTTTTTTTTTTTTTGTGTGTTAGACAAAGACCCTTTATGATAAACAAGTGAATAAATAAATTTTTTAGGATAACCCATTTTTGTAGCAACATTAATTATGTGAGAGATATTTTTGTTTTTAAACCTAACAGAACAAAGATTATGTATACGAAAGAGGTGATTGAGTAGGATATTTCTGTAAACAGAGATATGAAGACAAGAAGTAAAGTGAGTAAATAAATTTACTTTGAAACTGAAATCTTGTCTTTTGTCATACAGATCAGTATAAATTTGACTACCATTAAGTTTGATTTTTAAATCCAAGAAATTTATACAGTTATTGTTGAGAAGATTATGAGTTAAGGTAAGGTGAGAAGGATATTCAAATTTAAATAAATTAGGGGAAAAATTATTGACATAAAAAGTTATAATGTCATCAATGTATCGGTAAAAATAGACATTTTTAATACATAATCCCTGTTCATAATGGTAAAGGTATAAGTCAGCTAACATACTCGAGCTGCATCCTCCTTGTGGAATACCGACCTTTTGAATATAGATCTTATTACAGTGTAGAATGTAATTGTTATGAATAATAAAATTTAAAAGTGTCTTAAATGATGCTGCCGAAAAGCATTTTGGTAAAGAGATTTGACTTTTAAATTTTTCAAAATGGTTAAAGATGATATGATGAAGATCCGTTAAATTAATATTATTAAACAGGTCAGCAAAATCATAAGTCATGATATCAGTCACATTATTCATAGATAAGACATTGGCTTTAAGTTGATAACTATTTTTAAGGCAAAAGAAGTTTTTTGATCTACTGATTAAGTCATAGATTTGTTTGAGAATATCAAGGAGAATTTTGTTAGCGTTATTGTTGTAAGTATTACACCCTACAGTGACAGTTCTAAATTTAATAGGATTTTTGTGAAATTTAGGGATAAGTACAATATAAGGATATTTAAAATTATTATATGGTAGCTTTAGCAATTTATAAAAGCAGTGAATTTTGCGGTTATTGATTTTAAGATCATGATTTGTAAGATGAAAGTTAGTACTATTAGATATAGATGAACTGAGTAAAGAAAGATAATAATGTTTACATATTATAGCATAATTATTAGGAGATTTATCTACATAAGTAATAACAAAGTTTTGTTGCAATTCTTTGATAGATTTAAAGAGATTTGATTTATTGTAATGTGTGAGATTTGATTTTTGTTGAATTAATTCATCTTTAAGTTTTGAAATCACTAAAAATTTCCATTGATTGAAATATTCAATAGGTTTATTATAAGAGATGGAGAGTTTATAAATAAACAAATCAATATCATATGAAAACTGTTGTATAATCTGTGAAATATTAGTTTTTGAAGGGAGTCGATATTTAGTACCATATTCCATAAATTTCTTTAAATTAGAGTCATTAATAATATTAAGATCATCAGTGATAATATGTGCATGATCTCTGTCAACATATTTTACATAAGAGGGATGAGCACAACTACAAGTCACATGAGAAGATAAATCAGACTTAGAGACTGAATTATAGTTAAAAAGCAGACGACCAAGCGTAATAGGATATTTAAAGGTACGAGAAATATGAATGTCTTTAATTGGAAACATGCATGTTTTATCATTAAGAATGGATGATATATTAATGCTATTAAATATTTGATTAGAATAATTTAGAATAAGCTGTGAATTAGATTGGATTTTGTGAGGTTTTTTAGAGATATTTAAATTGAAGAGTTTTATTCTGTATAATATTAAATCATAGAAAATATCAGAAAAATGTTGATTATAGGATAGGTTTTTAAATACACTTAAGTAAATGGATAAATACTTTTTTTTGATAGCAAATATAAACTTTCTAATATAAATCCAATCATAATGGTTAAGATAATTTGACTGTAAGGCTAGAATATTCTTAATAATGAGATTTTTTTATATTAAACCATTAGCAGATTTATTTGATTGTTTACCTCTTTTTGAACGAGAAGTTTTCTAGTTGACACTATGATTAAGAACAGAGTATACAGGGGAGTAATCATGAAGGGGATTAATGTTAGTATAAACCTTAACAACCCTATTGAAATATTCATGATTCAGACCATATGGATAAATTGTATTAAAGTATTTCATGTAGTGAGATTCATAGAAAAGGCGCTCACTTTTATTTTTTTGAATCTGAAGAATTTCAATAGTACATGAGCAGAAATTATGTAAATTAAAATGTCTTAGCTCAATAGTTGATTTATTGTTAAGGACAGGTGATGATAACTTTTTGGAGTCTGAGCGATGTTGATTAATTCTAAGATGTAAAGGGGTGGAAGTTTCACCTACATACTGCATTTTACACATACCACAGCTTAATTTGTATATTACATTATAAACCTGACAGAAAGGAACCAATTTTAAATCATTATAAATTTGGGACTGTAAAGCATTAGGGCAAGTTTTGCAACGAGAAGAATCACACTTTCTGAATTTAAGATTGGAAGGAGGAGAGTATAGGTAGCTTGATATCGATCCAGGAATATCCCTATCAATATTCCTGTACCGGGCACAATACTGAGGATGACCAAAGCATTTCTTGCCAGGCACTACTAATTTACTGAGAACATTCATAATAAAGGAGTGGTTTTATAGATAATAAGAAAATCAATTGTATATATATATATAGGAATAGATTATCAATGAATAAAATAAATTATCAATGGATAAAATGAAATAAAACCCTCCAAAACACTGAGGTCCTCATCAGGGCAGAGGGTGAAAGAGAAGTTTCTGAAAGGACAGTAGCGATTAGCTAATAACTATTCTTAGCCCCCAACTTCCCACCAAACAGAAAATCACCATTAACTGAAAAGAAATCTGACATACATATAATTTAAAAAATCCAGAAACAATTATAATATTACTAAAATTACAAAAGTAGTACAATTACACAAATTAATATATATGAAATATACAAGAAATTACAAAATACATTAAAATGAATTACAATAAAATGAATCCTCCTACCTGATAAACTAAACCTCTTCGGCCGACGGGGATACTGGTCGGTACTTAAATATAGCCCTTAATTTAGGAACTAGACAACTAAACTCATAAATTCGTAACAATAGTTACATATATATATATATATATATATATATATATATATATATATATATATAGATCAATAAAATATAAAAATATTTACATTGAAAATGGAGAAAAAGGTTATTAACAATTAAACGCCAGCATATTGTGTCCACCATACAACATTCTTCTATATATCATTCAATATTAAATGATCATTTACTATTTAACATGCATAAAAATTTAATTATGGTATCTCACAATAAAGAAATTACATATTAAATTAAATGTAGTTTTAATTAACATATGCTAAGATATAACCATGTGGAAAATCCCAAAAAGTAAGTTATAGCAGAACCACCTATTTCTAGTTATGCACACAAATTGAATTAGCATAGCATTTTATGATGGCCCACTCATATACTAAGTTTCGTGGAATTATATGCAACAGAATCTATAGCATTCAGATTCCTAAATTGAAGCGGAGAAGTGCCACCTATCAGCAGTTCTGCACCCAAATTACATGATCGTGATTTTCATAATGGGCTATCCCATATACTAAGTTTTCTGGCTCCATATACAATTGAAATATAACTTTTTCATTCACGGGAAATTTTGAAGCACAGCAGCGCTATCTGTTGACCAATATGCACCTAAACTTAATAAGCATAACTTTTTATAATGGCTCTCTAAAGATTGTACATAATAGAACCTGAAATATAGCCTTAAGGTAAATAGAAAAAAGTATATAAATATAAGTAACGTAAATAGAATCTATTGAGTGTTTTTTTTTTTTAGCTATGATTTGATATTTTACATTTAGAAAAGTGTGTGTGTGTTAAAGATTATCGAATAGCAGCAAAGTATAATGTTTGAGCAAAGGAACAACCAACAGAACAGCGTTGAAACCCGTTAAAAATGCACGTTTGCTTTCTAAATTGCTTGGAGAGATGGAAAAGATCGTAGAACTTATTATTTTGGTACAACTATAGTATCTCCCCACAGCTGAATTTGGCGATTTTTCTTTGGCATCGATCTGAACGATAACGATGTCGTTCTGGACTGTTTGCGATATAATATGGCGGTCTGCATGCGTTTATTCTGGATTTATGATTTTATGATTTATGATTTATAATTTGCTTGTGATTTTATGATTTATGATTTTTAGATTTATGATTTAGCCATAATGGCCAAAAATAGATCGCCAAATTCAGCTGTGGGGAGATACTATAGTTGTTCTATTATTTTTTAACTTATTGATAACTTATTGCAAGGCATTAATATATATATATATAGAGAGAGAGAGAGAGAGAAAGATTGTAAAAAAAATATCCTGACCTACTACTGTGTATGTAGAAACTGTTCTGTGGAAAAAAAAATAATAATACTAAAAATAAGTAAATAAAAATAAAAATCCCGATGGTTCCTCTGAATTCAGCATCATAAATTTGTTATGCGGTTGGTACATTTACCAACCGTATTAAAAAAATGCTGAGTCCTATTATAAATCTTCGGCTGTGATTATTATTAAAATTAAATTTATATGTGGAGTGTAAAGTTATTCCGCATGTATTTTATAGATCAGTCTATAAATTAATCGATTTTTTATTCATATTATTAAGGGGTTACACAGGTTTCGAAAGCTCAAAATGCATATTTACGCTGTATTTTCCTTTTCTTTTTTCTTAATTGATAAAAAATATATATATATATATATATATATATTCAAATTTTTAGCATATTAAAGAGCAACATTTAAACGTTATTTTAGAAAATTTTCATTAAAAAATTTGGAAAATTCAACCGTTATTGTTCCCTGATTTAGGAGAAACTTCAGAAAAACGATGCACATGATTTCTCAAAAACTAATGCACTTATCTTATTGAAATATTGCACACTTCTTCAAAATAGAATGGATTGATGCTTGAACGAAGGATTTTTCTTTTGTTCTTTCTATCTTTTTTGTTTTTCCGATTACAACTTATTTTACAAGGATATTTTAAGAATAAAATGTACCGAAAGGTATACTGTTTTTGCTTACAACTGTGCCAAGAATTCCAATTTTAATTTACTTTTAAAATCTTACCTTCAAACATTAGTCAATTCTATTTTGAAGAAGTGCGAAAAAATTCAATAAGGTCGGTGCATTAAATAGATAATATATTATTTATTATACACTGCTCGACTCTGAAAATGCAACACCAAGAATTAATAATAATAACGGAATGAAATTTGTTGGACACATACATTATAGTAGAAAGAACAATTGATTAAAATTTCAGGAAATTTGGAGTAATATGTACTGAGAAAACAGTACATAAAGAAGCGACTTCTGTGAGCAATAACAGCACATATCTGTCTAGGCATTGTATCGATCAGCGATTGGATGACATGTACAGGTAGAGCACTTCATGAAGTTTTAACACGATGCCACAATTCATCGATCGAAGTTACTGGTGAGTGGGGGGCAGTCGCTTTTCAACGATTAAACAATCATTTTCATTGGTGCGAGATCAGGAGAATGCGCTGGCCAGAGCAATAGTCGGAACACATCAGACATCAATGAAGGCCCAGACAATATGCACAACTTGCGGTCGTGCATTGTCCTGCTTAAATGTAGCGCTTCGGAGGCCTTGAACATAGGGCAGAGCTGTGGGCCTTAACTCGTAAGAAGTGTAATGGCTGGCATTCAGAGTGGCGGGAATGAAAACTAGAGGTGACCGGGACGTGTATCTAATGTTACAAATGTTACAATATACCATCACTCTAGGTGGTGACTCAGTATGCGGCTACCAAAATTCTGATTACCCTCAAAACTACATCACTGATATGGGTGCCATTAATGTGTGATCAACGATGAACCTGGACGCAGGAATGTCGTGAAGTCACTTTTCAGACAAATCTCAATCCTGTTTACAGCATCAAGATTGCCTTATCCGTATTCAACGCCATTATGAATAATGACATTGCCAGCTGGGATTCGACATCATCATACTGTCCATAATTTGCAATGATGTTATGGATTCCCATTGGATACACGTCTCGATTACTTCATGTTCGTATTCCTGGCACTCTGAACAGCGGCCATTAAATTTCTGATGAGTTAAGGCCCGCCCCTCTGCCCTGTATTCGAAGCCTTCGTAGCGCAAAATTTAACAGAGATAATGCACGACCGCAAGTTGTTTGTATTGTCCGGACCTTCTTTCATACAGAATGTGTTCGACTGTGGCTCTGGCCAGAGCGTTCTTCTGATCTCGCACCAATGAGAATGACTGTTTAATCATTGAAAAGCAACTGGCCCCCCCCTACTCACCAGTAACTTCGATCGATGAATTGTGAAAACGTGTTGAAGGTTCATGAAGTGAAGCCGTGCATGTCATCCAATCGCTGTTCGATTCAATGCCTAGGCAGATATGTACTATATAAATTTTTAAACTTCTTGACACACCATAAATTTTAATCCAGCACAACCGGTTACGAAAGGACGTAGCCTTTCTTCATCAGGTTCGAAAGACACGTGCTACTGCCTTGGAGGTAAAAGCAAGACTGAAAGCAGGACAAAAGCCAGAGGGGGAGGAGCAACACAAACAACCAATAGGAAGCATCATGCAGGACCAATCAGAATGGAACACAGATACACACACACACACACAAAAAAAAAGGGGGGGGAGGGGGAAGGAGTAATCAATTATTATTATTTATTATTATTATTATTACTTATTTATTTATTTAATTAATATTATACTAATGAGTAAATTTAATAAAATTTATTTATTTTTTTTAATTATAATTATTTTATTATAACTATTATTATGTTATAAACATAATGAAGGAAATTATTAAATTGAATTAAACAATTTTTTCCAGGCTGTAGACAGCAAAGTGGAATCAGATTTTTCATTGACAATTTTATCACGATTAAAGTAAATAGCTAAATTTTCTAAAAAATCCAGTTCGGAAACGCGTTTGGCATGAAAGGTGATTTTGGCGCTCTTAAAATTAAAACTATGATCAAATTCTATGATATATTCTATTGCTTCGCAATAGAGAATTTAGAAATTTCTTGATTAACAACATACCGAGAATGTTCACGTAAACGGCATTCAAGATTTCTTTTAGTTTGACCAATATAAGATAAATCACAATTATTACAAGGGACATTATAGATAGCCCACTTATGAAGCTCGGGAACAGCTCGGGATTTAGTTGAAAGGAATTGGAATTTATTGACAGGTTTAAAATAAATTTGAAAATTGAAACGCTTCAAAACCTTGGCTAATTTAAAACATAAGGGGGGATAAAAGGCAAGACAACAAGATTTTCAGGTATAATTTTATCATCAATGGAAAGAGTTGAATTATAAGTTGGCCTACTGAACTTTTTGAGAGCTTTATCAATTATAGAGGGTCTAAAACCTCTTTTAATAGCAACAGACTTTAAAGAATTGAGTTCTTCTTTAAGAGAAGAAGTATCAGAACAAATTTTAAGGACACGATACACGTAAGTGTAAATGGTGCCAATTTTTTGTTTGGTCGGATGATTAGAGAGAGCATGGGGAGGGTTAGAAACAGAGAAAGGTTTCCTGTACACAGTTTTGGTTTTCAGATATGTACTGTTATTGCTCACAGAGGTCGCTGCTTTATGTACTGTTTTCTCAGTATATATTACTCCAAGTTTCCTGAAATTTTAATAAATTGTTCTCCCTACTATAATGTATGTGTCCAACAAATTTCATTCCGTTATTATCATTCCTTCTTGGTGTTGCATTTTCAATGTCGAGCAGTGTATTAAGAAAATGGAGAAAATATGCTTTTTATTTATTTATTTATTTTTAAATACTTTATTTTTTAGTTTATGGAAACCATGTAACCCCTTAAAAGAATTAATTTACTGTCAAATGCATCCAAATTATGTGGAACAACTATACACTTCTTTTATAAATTGAATTAAATTTTATCACACACACAAAAGAAGAAAAAGCAAAATTAATATTTTTTACTTGTCACTTCAATTGTCTATGTATCTACTTAATGATCAAATGATAGGAAATCTTGAAATATAGAAATAACTTTCAAAACTTCTTCAGACTTGAGCCATGATTAAGCAATTTTTAGATATTCTTCCCCAATAACCTCAAATTCAATAAATCATTGTATGAAGATACACGACAAAATTTCTTGAATCATACGCCTTATTGAAGAAATAACTAGGATTATCTGAAGTCGTATAACGTTACTCAAGTCCTAATGTCGTCCAAAATCCATTTATCATAAATTGTTTGACTTCTCATCCATGAAAGTAATTTTATGGACCAAAATAAAAATTATTATGTTGTATGAATATTGAATAAGTTAAAGATGTATTCGAAGCGTAGGTTTTTATTTGTATTACAAAATAAAATACAGAAAACTAGTTTAATTTATAATCCTATAATATTTAAACTTGTAGCTAAATAAAAATATATCAGTTATAAATACGTCTCCTGATTAAGGGATTTCTTAATTTAAATTCAAATGTTTACAAATTTTATTTATTTATTTATTATAATTATTATTTTTTATATTTTTAGATAATTTTCAAAGCGTTGCTACATGTTTTGTACCATGTAAACATGTGTGCTGCATGTTAGGTTCAGATATCGAATGTATTGTAAGTATGATATAAGATATATGTAATATAAAATGTTGTGGGTGATGTAAAAACATTGTTAGGTTGTTAAATAAATTATGTATTCATGTAAAAAACAAAAAACGTGTATGTTAATTGTATAATATATATATAAGTATGTTAGACTGTGTATTATACGTACATTATGTGTATTGAACTATTGATACACGTATAAATTTATAAACAGAATTTTAAATTACATAATTAATTAAGCATTATGACGTCTTTTAATTTTAAAAATTAAAAGTATTTGGCTATGCTTATGAAATTTCTAAATGACCCGCTTTTATAATGCTATTTTTTCATTTTATAAACATAAGCATTTTTAAAAATCATCATATCACTCAACTATATTTTTATAACAGCAAAATATATATAACAAGCATAATTTAAGACAAAAGAAAAAAGTGAAAAATATTGCTGAAATATTAAAATTTGCAAATCTTTAGGAATTTTTATTTTTTATTTTAAATGTTTCATTGCATTGAAAAGAAAGAGTGAGTTTTTATTTTTTATTATAATTTGCAAATATTTTTATTTAAAATGAAACATTAAAAAAAGAAAGTAATTTCAAGAAGAATAATTTATTAATAATATTTTAAAAATTGAACACGTTCAGTGGATGTAACTAATAATTTCAAAATGAAAGTCAAATCGAAACCATTGACTAAAACGCAAATTTTACAGAGTTTTCTTTCTCACTTGCTTGAAATATAAATTCTAGCCTAGAAGTGTTGCCAAAACATAGTAACTTAATTTTTATGAATGTCAAATGCACTTTCGGTGCGGTGGAGATTAAAAATATTTTATACCTTCTACCTAAATTCTTCTTTAAGAATTTGAAAAGTAAAAGATAAAATTAAATATACATTACAAAACAAAACTATAGTTCAATCGAGCAATGTATAAAGAGTAAAAAAAATGCTTTTAAAATTAAATATTAATGCATCAGCATAAATAAAAAATTAAAGAAACAAAAATAAATAAATAAATAAAAAGATTTTTTAAGAAAGTTTTTAACATATTTCAAAAGGAAATAATAGTTGTAGAGTTTTTCTGTAAAGTTTTTATTTAATTTTTATGATAAATGTACCTATTTGTACGCCTCTTTAAGTTAAAATCTCTTGTATTAGGCCTAAATCCTATAGAAATTTGGCCTTAGGTGTTCTATCGGCAAGAACAATTTAAAATATCAAAAATACTTTTATAGAATAATATGCATAAATTTTGTTAAACCTTTAGAAGTCATTTTCTAGATCCTCTCAAATGAAACATTCGTAAGAGTTTGATTGTTATTACAATAACAGCGGTGTACAGGTTCTGTCATTTCTGCAGCTTGATTTTGGACAAATGGTTTAAATCCCTTTGAAACTAAGTTTATCCAAAAGAGAGTAATTGTAGAATCAATCAAAAGTAGCTGATGGATTTCAATTTTAATGCTTCAGATTAACTTAGCGGACAAAAGTGCAGCCAATAATTTGAATCAGGAAAATGATGACGATTTTAATGGTGCTACCTTTGTCTTCGACGCGATGAACACTCTTCGAATCGATCGATCTGTTAGAAAGTATTGCACGTAGGTATGCTATTGTACTAAAAACCTTCTGACTTTCATCACTGAGAAAATTTAATTCTACTGTTTTTGCCATGTCATCGTTCATTTCAGAGTTTGAAATTAATAAATGGAATTTTAACATCATGAATATTCCTAATACTTTTGCACTATTCTTGCTGTTAAGTCAGCAACTGTTAAGTCATCTGGTAATTCTTCATATCAATCTAAAGGCAAAATTTCAGTTACCTTGAATCATTAATCTTAAAACGAAAGGGGATAAGACTCCGACCAGATTAAAAACTCTCCCCACAACTTATAAAAGAAAATAACTATTATCACTTTGAATTAATAATAAGCTTAATAAACTTTCAATATCAAAAAATGGTGTATCTTCCTATTCTTCTTCCTTTATTTATTTTATTTTATTTTAATTTTAATTTTAATTTTTAATTTCAACCAATTCCTAATAGCATTCCCAATATTACGTGTCTATGACGCATCGCCTATTTAAAGAGATTCATTTAAAATGATACACCTTATCTAACCTACACCTAATTGTTTCGAAATAGTTGTGAAGAATCATACCAGTTTTTTCGGAAATTCGTATACATTCTAACGAGTTTTGCAGAACGCGTTTTAAATTTTCATGTCTACCGATGACTTAGTCGACATATATTAGGTCATTGCAAAAATTCGTGCGGACGCGGATCATTTTATTGCCTCCAAAGACGAGAGCTTCTATCGCCATGGTATACATTTGTTACCCGAAAAATGAGCAAAGGTTGTATAAAGTATAGGAGAGTATTTTGATTAAAAATTGTCATTTGATTTGATTGATTTTTATGAAATGAAGCAATAAAAAACCGCACGAATTTATGCAATGACCTAATACATTGTTATTCAAAAATTGATACGTTTTAGAATAAGATTTTTCATACTGATTCAAATTTTGTTTAATTGTTGCATAAAGAAGAAAAAGGTTACTACTTAAACCGAACAAACACGAGTAAATTAATATAATAAGTAGGAGCGGTCGAATCATCATTTGAATTATCAGCAAATAAAAATCAAGGAATGTATCCATGTCTCTCATCTATCGCTTAAATCTCAAAAGAATGTCAAAAATGTCAAGATGCAAATTGATATTTACGTGTAAACAAGAATATTTCATTGACATCGAGTACTGAATTATTATTAGTCTTATTTCTTCAGCAGACCGATTTCCGCGAATTACAACTCTGTGAGGTAAGTAAAAGGAGATTTAATTTTGTTTTTCACAATAACGGGAAGTTGGTAAATGATATTTTAATCTAAATAATCTTCCAAACACGGTTTGGTATTGAACAAAAAGGTCAGTATTGTTTAAAAATTGTTTCTTAAGCTTCAAAAAAAGCTTGTTCAATGGCATTTTTATTCTTGTTGAACAAATGTTTGTGACCTATTTGGCATTATAAAAAGTTTTAAAGCTAATTTTGTGTGGTGTCTACTGCAAAACAATATATCCATCAGTACCCCGTGATTGTGTCATGATATGGGAACTGGTTCATAGTTGTTAAACCAACGGAGAGAATGAAAGTAAAATGAAAGTAAAGTTCATGTTTCAAAAGTGAAAAATGTCATACCATAAACCATTAATTCGATACTGCATTCGTTACAAATTTCACCAAGGAAAGGTCTTAAAAAGGCATGTTAACCGATCTATTATGATCTTGGGAAAGATATCGCAACAAAAAGCACACGAGAATATCGGTTTTGACGTTTTAAAGGTGGCGATTTTGATGTTACTGTTACTAGTCGAGAATATAGTGACGTTAGACTGACCACTATGCCTAAGAATTTGCAAGTAATGTTCGATAAATATGCACCTCAAACTCACACCAACAAAAAAAACATGCCAAATAAATAGAAATGTTACAAACAACGACTTTTATTTTTTTATAAACAGTAGAAAAATTCAGAAAGCAGTAAGGTGGGTGCCACATGAATTAAGCAAAAGGAACTATAATGAGCGTTACCTTGAGGCATATGAATCTGCTAAACTTTCATCGCAAAAATCCTTTTTGCAGAATTTCGTAATGGGAAATGAAAAAAAGGATATATTGTGATAATCGAAACTCAAAAAACGTTAGGTGAATCATTACAGAGCAACAATATCAACACTGAAATGAACCATACTTTACAAAAAATTTCTTTAACCCTTTGAGTACTGAATTCTTTTAAGATTTTTATGCCCATGGGACGGATTTAATTTGTCGCTAACACTTTCATGGCCGCAAGATTTTGAATTTTTGACAGTAAGGTCCGCCTGTGGGCGTTATTCTCCAATGTTACAATATTTCAGAAAAAAAATGTCTGTATTCACATTTATATTACAAATGGATATACATTATAATTTTATTCTTTCTAATCAAAGTATTTGTATCCATAGTATATTTCATTGTAAAATTGTGAATATTGATTATATATTTAAGAAAAATAATAGCATACAAATTGGAAAAGAAACGCCCACTGTTGGAGTTTCAGATTTTCAAATGATGTGAATCTACGTCAGCGGTCGCGAAAGTGTTAATATGTAAAAGTAATACATTTTATATGGAATATACTTATATTGATGATATAAGTATGGTTGTACGATATCACAAACAAACGTCAGGCAATTGTTTGCGATCAACGCCCACTGGCGGGTGTGCCGCAAACATCAACGCCTACTTCTTAAATTCAGATGATGAGTCAGACTCGTCCACCGTAACTTCGCCCAAGAAAGCAGATGACGAGTCTCACTCGTCAAATGTACCCAAAGGGTTAATGCATTTCGGGGGATACACATATTCATTTCTCCGAAACACGGTTTAAAATGTTTTACTACACACGATATTTTCCATAGTTTTCGAACTTTATACTGAGAGTTATCGAATTTAATTCGAGAGACAAAGATTTTTATACCATCACAATTAAGAAGATCCAGTTGTTTAATTTCATCAGTAATACCTAAGCCTCCAAAAAATTTTAATCTGATTAGCTACTTCATTTTCTTGACTGCAATTTTCATTTTGAGACTATCAGTGTAAGAATGGTGAGAGTATCAATATTGAAATATAAATCTCTCTTTTCCAATAAACCCAACCAAAATATTGTTTCAATCGCTAGAAGACCTTTATCTTTAGAATTATTTCCGTAAAAGCTGAGAATTAATGATCTGCACCTATCAAAATAGAAATAGTTTCGTTATGATTTCTAACACTCAAGTCAGTTAAACGGAGAAGCTTCAAATTTATGTTCTTATTCAACAAATTTAGGTCATAATTGTGTAAATTGCGGATTATGCGGAGTTGAAATATCTTCTATCTCAAATATTTACACCTCTAGGTTTCAACCCAGGGTTATCATTATTTTTCAGTTTAACATTGACAGTGTTAAATAATTTCTGAATTGTGATTTAATCTTTGAAAGAAATAACTGATTTTTTTTCAATTTTAATTACAGATATAAACGCAGTAATCGTTTTTTTTTTTTTTTTTTTTTTTTTTTTCTCACTATATAAGCGGTCTCCTTTAATTAGAATCAAATAAAATACTGGCATCATCAGAATAAAAATTATTAATAATATTTACACAAGAAGTTTCTAAGCATGTGCTATTTTTTTTTAGGACTGAGGGCCTATTAGTCTCAATCTGGGGTTTTTGCGTTGTCGTTTTCGATAGTTGGACATTTGTCGAAATCATTTTTCGATAGTTGGACATTTATCGAAATCGAAAATTTATCGAAAATATAATTGAATAATTTGAAAGCGATGTTATAATTGGGAAGAAAAAAAAACTAATAGCCCTCTGTCCTAAACTAAATTCTGCTTTTGCCAGAATTTCATCAAAATCTTTTTTTTTATTATTATTATTGAAAGAAAAAGAAAAGAAAATTAATAATAATCAGTATCGTTACAAGCGATATCGAAAAAGGTTTTTTTAATAATTTTGAATTAGGAAATAAAAAGTGCGCGTGAAATAATATGAAATAAAAATAAGTAAAAAAATGAATTTAATGATTTAATGTTTTTGTTTTTCGGAGCTGCTCATGCATATAAAAAATGCGTATTAAAACGAGTCGAAGAAGGAAGCGAAGAAGCGAAATAAGTATTGAGTTATATTACAATAAATACGATATATAATATGATACGATATATTTGAGCTATCGTCCAGGGTTAGTACGCATTTTCTTTGAAAGAAATAGTTTGTTCGGTGCAACTTGCACATTAGTCCCGTGAGGTACAACTTTCACATTAGTTCCTTGAAGTACAACTTTCACATTAGTCCCCTTTAATTTCCTTTTTATTTCAACATTAAATACTAAAAAGTATAATTTATAATAAAGTTTATTTTTCTTTTTGTATTCACTGGACAAGGAGATTTTACGAAACTCCATTAATTTCATTTGCATTACACTATTTTTCTACGGTTTTTACACTATTTTTCTTTAACCATCTGACGATATGAACCTGGAATGAAGAGTTGCCGCCATTCCAGGAAGATGTTTGTATAAAAGAAAAACTGCTCCAAAGCATTTTCTGACACCAGTAAATAAGACTTATATTAATTCAAATTATATTTTTGATTGTGTGCTGAAACAATGTCTATAGAAATAAGATGCAATCAAAGTTCTGAAAGAAGCAATATATTATAGGGTGCGATTAGTGTATTTAATGTCTCGCTGAAGGTACTCAGTGTATAATTGACAATGGTCGTACAACATTACACATTTCGATATAATAAATGAGGAGGGTTATAAAAAATTTGTAGCAAAATCCTAAGAAATTGCTAACATTTTGTAAAGCGCACATTTTATTTATACTTATGTATAAATATCGAAAACTTGTTTTCGGTTTGAAAGTTATTTAATATTCCTCAATATCTAAACAATGTCAGGATTTCTGTATTTGGAAGGATAATTTCTTCATGATTGTAAAAATAGATTTCAAAGTATTATGGAAAATATTTTTTAACTAACATCTTAAATGACATTTTTGAATCATTTTTACTTTAATTTTAGAAAGTACATTTTGAAAATTTTGGCTGCATAAAAATGGAGGTACAAAATTTATAGGTTATTTATTACCCATGTCATCATCAGAACGTACTCTTCAAGTCAAAGTATAAATAAATGTCTCCAACAACCTACTTTAAATACTGAATACTACAATTATTTTTCTGTGATCTAAATGTTTATTACTTGTGTCTTATAAAATTTTGTATTCTGGTAATAAGATCACTCTTTGTCATGTGTCCAGTTATATTGCTTGAAACTAATTCCCAATTGTTCTAAAAGTTTCCACCTACAAAGTCGCATATTAGTATTTTAAAATAAATATCTTTCTTCATTAATGCAATGAAAGTATTCTAACAATTATTCAGTAAAACATTATAATGATTGCTTTTTTTAGGTGATGACATAAATTCTGATCTAAATCTGTTTAATAATTGAAATACAAAACTACGTATTTTATCATGCATTTAATAATTTAACATAATATAAAAACTGAAATTACTAGTATTTTAATGTTCATAATTAAAAGCTTTACCAATTTTGTATTTAAACAAATACTACTTTAGGAATTTAATTATCTATTCGTTAAGAGAGATTTGATTACAAAAATTGTAAAAATTATTGATACAAACATGATCCTTTATTTAAAATCACACTTCTTATATCTCAACAACTGCTTTTAAATTTTAAATAAAAGTATAATGTTTTTTGTTTTCTCCCACAGGGATTGCTTTGTTACATAAGTAAAGAATTATTCATTACGCGTGAATGAATATAGTACAACATTTTATCGCCATTATATTTTATATTTATTTTTCTTCGAAGCGATGACCATCATACCGTTTTTCGATTTTCGAGCAGTTTAATCAAAAATACGCCCCAGGTAATGTACGATATTGTAATTTGTTTCTGCTTCCATGATATGTCCCTCAGAGCCCCCAGGGTTCTAGTTTTAGAACAGTTTTTAATATAATATATATCTGCCTGAAATAATATGGAATAAATATTAGATTTCCCTATATATAGCAGTATGTCGGTGCCCATATATTTCAACATATTAGAAAAAATACATAACAAAATAATAAATAAATTTGTTAATTAAATTTAAGACAATGTTTAATAAATTGATTTTAAGTTTTGGAGAATTAAATATTTGGATAACTTAACATTTAACGAAAGTTACATTTAACGAAAGTTAACATTTAACTAAAAATATTAGAAAGTTAATTGTGGAAAAGGCTATGCTCTTAAAGTATCAGAAAAAAGAATTATGTTCACTAATGTATAAGCAAAAAAGGAACTATGTATATATATAAAAGTTAAATCATGGAATTTGACCGTATAATTTTACAGGAAATGACTGTTTTGCTATCTAAATGGTCAACTCCCGTACGAAACTCCTGTAAGTCATGAAAGTATAATTTTAGAATATTTGCATTTTTAACGGGTAAAAGTCGTTAATCTCATACTTGTCAACATGCTAATTAACACTCCGTAGTATTGTTAGCCCCTCCTCCTTTTTCACACCAGTATCTTTTTAGAGTATTTTTCTTCTTATTTAATCGTAATTGCATATGGAGAATATTACTCTAAAAAACTTACTGATGTGAATAAAAGGGTGGGATTAACAACACTACGGGATAATAATTAGGATGTTGGCAAGTATGTAATCTACATAATTTGCTCAAATCTGTCATCAAACTGTATTTTTTACGGTCTAATCCCTTCATATGTAAAATGTTAGCATTTCAGTGACGTTATATGAAAATAATTTCGTATTTGAAACTGAAAATATAATTGTAGTTTTATCGGTTGAGAGAGTTTATTTATACATTCATACAAATAGCGATTGGTATAAAAGATCTATTGTTTCCCTAGTTTAATTCAAAGAATTTAATTAAATGTTGTATGTTTTTAACGATGCAAAATTACGTGAGATACATCATGTATGATCCAAATGTTACTTGGGGCTTTGTATGGAATCTCCTCTGCCGGGATTTGCTCAGAAACCTTTGGACAGCCCTAACTGCTTGGTCTTCGGCAAGCGGGTTTGGTGTGCTGACCGGGCTTTAGTCGTAATCTGACTTGAATTTTCCTGAGTAGTGAAGAATAAAGTTTTAAAAGAATATCTGTACCATATTTTTTGTGCTATTTAAATTTCTTTATACAAATCTTCTACGTTTTTTCTTTTCTTTCTTTTCAGTTTATTATATTTAAACTAGCGAGCTTCGCCCGCTAGCGGGTTTTCAAATGAATCACTAAAATTAATGATTCACTAACAGTAACTTTTAGTGTTAAGAAAAGAAATTAAAAAAAAAAAAAACATTTCTGATTGGGTAAAAAGTCGGCCCGGTAAAAAAGTTGCCACCATTTATTTTTAGTTTAGTTAATAAAAAAAAAATCTAATTGTCCGATTGCTAAGCCGTTTAAACTATCGGATTGTGAAAAAACGGCACTTTCATTTGATACCATATTTGTAACGATACGACTGATATTTCTAATTTATTTTTCACTTTTTCCGTAAGAATGTCTCTTTTTAAGCAAATAGCCGTGAATTCTCAGTCATTTTTCGATCGACATAGCTCAACGTTTTAATTAATATATCCCCTAATTAGGGTCGCATCGCTTAGCAAATTATCGCGATGTCGAGATGAAGTAATTCTGCGTCTGTCGACACCAGTTTCGAGGCTCTGCGACCATTAGCGCTGGAGCTTTAGCGGGCACAAGGCATTTCTCATAGACAGACAGACAGACAGATGCACACAGATTTTAACAATATAAGGAGATTGATCTCAAAATATTTTTTTACCAATTTAGCTTAATAAAAGTAATAATTATATTTTTGTGTATGCTAATTCGTAAGTGCAGCTGTTATACAGGCTAATGAAGAAGAAATTTTCCAAAGTGTATTCGCATATTAATTATGCAGTTTTAGTTACACGATCAAATGTTTGTTTGCAGGGATATGATAGTAATAACTGGAAGAAGTCATTCTATTTTCGTAAACAAATAGAATATTACAACATTTATTTGCCTTAAATCTTGATTTTATCAAAAGATTTTGAATGAAGTGTAAAAAATTTAGACTATCTAATTTTTCATTTATCACGCATTTCTAAATCTTGTGTTTTTCTCTTTAAATAGTTTATATGATATTTTAGTAGAATTTGTTATGAAGAATGTAATAAGATACAAACATTTTTAAATATTTATCATCAATTTAAAATACTCACAAACAAAAATAAGCAGAAGAATTAAATATATATATATATATATTTATGTTAACAAAAAATAAAACCTAAGTAAAATAAAATAAAACAAATAAATAAATAATAAATAAATAAATAAATAAATATCATTATTCACTGTACAAAGAAATAAACTGTCACCATATATTTCTGCTTTAAAAAATCTAGATAAATTTCATTGGCACAAAGAATATCAAAGGAAGAAAAATCTTTATGAAAAAATTTAGCTTATAAATACATGCACAAAGATAAAATAAGTACAATAGTGAAATATTTGCTGGTTTCTAATAAAATATCTTAATGTCCTTTTGTTACTGTCACTCTGTATTTAAATCGTTCGAATGAATATTTGAAAGAAAACCTTTTTTATGAAATGCATTTATCTTTAGTATATACGTTTTTTTTTTTTTTTTTTTTTTTTTTTTTTTTTTAAATATGTATATAAATAAACCTTTTAAATGCGTATTCTAAACAATTATTTAATTTTTAAAATTTTGTAACTACTGTTTCTAGGGAATAATCGTATGTTATTTTTCGTACTGCTTACATTTGTGTGTATAAATTTTCTAAATTTTACTTTACTTTTTTTTCTTACTTTCTTTCTTTCTTACTTTTTTTTTTTTTTTTTTTTAGTTTGTTATATTTTATTTGAGCTTTAAATAATTTTTACCAATTTATCGTAATAAAAATAATACTTAAAATTTTTTGTGCGTACTAAAGAGTAAGAATAACTATTATACAGGCTGATGTCGAAGATAATTTTGTGATGGACAGAGCATATTATGTTTTATGCATTTATGTTTTAGTTATGTGTTAAGCTTTTGGTTAATCGGATGAAGATATTTTATTAAAGTAAAAAATTAGCGTACATCAATACTGACTTTATAGCTACCAACATTTTAATTTATGCCAGCGCATTTTTAATTTCGCCTTTTTTTCGAACTACCTTATTTTTAGAATATTTTTCTTAGTGTAATAACTACGATAAAATAAGAAAAAACTACTTAAAAAAAAAAAAAATGGTAGGGATTAAAGGCGGGACTAAAAGTGCTCCGGAATAAATTAAAATGTTGGCAACCCTGCTTACTTGCGTTAAATATAGGTTTTATCTAAAGATTAAAACAAAATATATCACATTTTTATAAAACTTTTAAGAATATCTATTTTTTCAGTTATCACTCATTTCTCAAATTACTCCTTTTTATTTTTTATAACTTTTATGTATATAGTCTTATCAGAATTTTTATGAATAATATATTAAAACAAATATTTTTCAATATTTTCAAAACACGCGACAAACAAAAGTAAGAAGAAGATTTTTAAGACGTTGCTTTTTGAAAAGTAAAAAATATAAATCTCATTATTCATTGAGAAATGAAATAAACTGTCACCTTATATTTTTGCTTTGAAAACTCAAGATAAATTCCTTTGGCATAAAGAATATCAAAGAAAGAAAAATCTTTATGAAAAAAATCTAGCTTTTAATAAATACATGCACAAAGATAAAATAAGTACAATGATGAAATACTCGCTGGTTTCTAATAAAATAACTTTCTTTATTGGTGTTCTTTTGTTGCTGTCACTTTGTGTTTCAAATTTTTCGGATAAATATTTGAAAAAGAACTATTTTTATGGAATACATTTATTTTTAATATGCACACTTTTTTATTATTGTAAAAGTTCTTTGTATATGAATAAAGTTTTTAAATATAAATTCTAAAGAATGATCTAAATTTAAAAAAAAAAAAAAAGTATAAACCTAATAAAAGAATAACATATTTAATTTTTAAAAAGACTAAGAAAATAGATTAGAGTATTACGTAAAGTTTGCATGTAAAATAAACCATAATACGTCGATTATCAGAACATTTAGATTGTTATTTATTTATATATTAAAGATTTGGAGAACATATTTTAACATATCTCAATATTTTAGATTTAAACTTAAATTATTTCAGTAATCAAAGCACATATGTATATAAAACATATGTTATATTTTCGGTAAATTTTTATACTTCCATGAATAATAGTGTAGTAATAATTTATTATCTTTATTTAATATTTCACATTCAAATAAGTAAAGGAATATTTTGCTTTGCTTCCGTATTTTATTTCAATGTTTCAGGAAGGATTTTATTTAACCCATATTATTTATTTTGTTCAGATTTGAGAAGAATCTTATTTTATGGGGTCAATTAATTCTAAACAAAGAAAATATAACAAAATTAATTTTATTTATATTATTATTATCTTATATAAGAAATCCGACCCGTATTCTAAATAGTATAAAAGGCAGATAAAGGGGATCAAATTTGACCTTACAGGTTTCAATGTTCTCTTAAATAGTAATATATATATATTTTTTCCGAGTACATATTTTTTTTTTTTTTTTTTTTTAATAATTCCACATGAGACTTTTAAAGAAATAATTTTGCATCCGCTAAAAGAAGATACAAACCACACCTACTAATTCGAGGAATAAACAACCACGCCCACTAATACGAGGAATAAACAACATACTAATTAATATTCCAAAGTATTGTTAGCCCCGCCTTCTTTTTCACACCAGTATCTTTTTAGAGTGTTTTTCTTCTTATTTAATCGTAATTGCATTTGGAGAATATTACTCTAAAAACTAACTAGTGTGAAAAAAAAGGGGCGGGACTAACAACACTGAGGAATAATAATTAGGATGTTGGCAAGTATGAAATAAAGTTTCCAGATGGGGGTGAGACAAATAACTCGTGCCAGCAGAAGCTTACACATACTCCTGCATATTCTAGCTCACAAAGTACTCACACCAAACAAATATTGATTTCCACAAGCTATTTTTCCATCTGCCCTTGAAATAGGACAATGTGATAAAATGGGTTCAACGACGCTGCCTTTTTTTTTTTTTTGGAAAGGGGGGGGGGGTGTATGAAAATTAGTGAAATTTAAATATTTGAGGTTAAAAAAACAGAAATCTTTAAATTAAAAATTTATACTGCATTTTTTATTTATTTCTTCTGTTATTTGATATTGTAATTTTCATTTTTTCTGTAGTTTTATATGTAGATATTATCACATAGATGAAACGGAAAATGAAAATTTCAAAATAAACATATAAGATAAAATCAGTAATATGCAAAGATTATTAATGTAAGTGGATAAATATGTAAATTATATTGTATATATTTAAAATATTTTTCTAATGCCTTCTTATTACATAAAAAAATATATAAAATATTTTTTAATTTTAGGAGAATTAAAGTGATTTACCGCGTAAATATTTTGACAGGAAATTTTAAATAATTTAAATATAGGTTATAGGGGTATTTATAATTACAGTTCGATATATATATATTTTCAAATATATCAGAGGTAATATTGAAATATCCAAATTTAATATAAATACCTTTAAAAAAGAAAAGAATAAATCAAACAAATCAAAAACGGAAAGCATAGAATAATGTATTATATAAAAGCACGGCAGGACTGGCGTTGTGGCTTTGTCTACAGCATTCGTTCCTACATTGTTCGTCTGACGAAAGGTAGTGTTTTCTTTTGACCTGAAACAACTGTTGCGAGTTCGTTGCATTTCGTGGTGTTTATTCCATGTTTTTTATTTATTATGCAATAATACATGCCTATTAACATCATAATTGAAAACAATTCAAGTTAATTTGTGAATAATACGCCCAAAATAATTGATCGGAAATCTAAAATATATGCATTAGTATTATTTTATTATTTATATAAATATTATCTAATATTAAAATATATGTATGATTATTATATTATTGTGTTTTCAATAATAAAGGCAACGAAAAATAAACTGATGAATAATTCGTCATAACAACAAACAAAAGCCAATTTAGTATTTATAGTTAAGATAGTTTGATTTTTTTTTTTTTTTTTTTTTTTTTTTTTATAGTTCAAAGGAAAGAAAAAAACGTTCGTTTGTTGAATAAACAAACGTGATGCTAAGCATAAATTATTTTAGTAAACTATCAGGTGATATTTTTTTGGAAAGAAGAAACATATGTACGAGTAGTGCACATAATGAAATTTTCATTTAAAATTTATTACATGAGAAATATCAGAGAAATAATAATGTAAAATTTTACACTTAACTGCTCGTACACATGAGCATTATTTTAAAAAACTAACATTAGAACATCGTAAATGAACATGAAAACATTGATACAAATAAGATATGAGCTTTAATATTTCCCTTTGCGCATTTTTTTATTTTTATTTTTTAGGTTTAAGAGACATCATGTAGTTATTTCAATTCTTAACTCTATCAAAATACAAAATGAATTAAAAACGTTTAAAAAAATTCCGATAGTTTTTTTTCTTTCTTTTTCTTCATTATTAATATTAATATTACTATTATTATTATTATTATTATTATTATTATTATTATTACGGTCGTCGCCAAATCAGTCAAATTTTTCGCTCTAAAAACAAATGTAATTAGTATAGTTTAATCATCTTAAATTTCCAAATGTATTGTTTTTTCCTGTTTTATGATTATTTTATTTATTTTATTTATTTATTTTTATAATTTTGAAGTATGAAAAAAAAAAGGGTGATAAAGGGTGATGTTTGACAAAAGATAAAGATGAAATTAGGTTAATCTTGCAAGGAAACATTCAGAAGGTGTCGTCTTTAAAAAATATTTAAAAAAAAATATATATATGTGATTCTACTCTTCCTAAACACCAAAAAGTGAAAAAAATATCGGCTAAATTGAATTACACCAACCACAAAAAATTATCAAAATTAAGCATATTTGGCGATTTCTTATTGTTAGGCGATTGATTTTGAATTCTTGGCGGAGAAACAAAACACGATTCTGTTCGTACACGGCAATCTCAGTGCTGGCGAACTGAACGCCTAACAGCGCTAAACCGCCAAATATGCTTAATTTTGATAATTTTTTGTGGTCACTATAATTCATTTGAGCCGATAATTTTTTCACTTCCTGGTGTTTAATGAAGACTAGAATCATATACATATATATATATATTTATATAGATAGATAGAAAGATAGATATATTTCAATATTTTTTGAAGACAAGACCTTTTGAATATTTTCTTGTTAGTATACTTTATCCTTCTTCTCTTTTTTTTATTTTTTTCTTCTGAAGCATTTGAATTTTGATTTTATACATTTAATTGGAGAGTATTTTGTTTAATTATCTGTTGTTTTAACAGTATATGTCTGTATATATATATATATATATATATATATATATATATATATATATATGAATTAGTTTTTAGTTTAGTTTAGTTAATTTAGTTTAGTTAATTTAGTTTTTATATGAATTAAAAAAATATCATATAAAAACTAAAGGAGGAAGATTTCAGTAATTCATTAAAAAATTGTTTTTTAGTTTTAAGTATAAATGAAACAAAAAAAAGTGTAGAACTCTTTTGCTTAAAATAATGTAAAATCAAAAGACGTACAATGTTTCTTTGACATTAGAGGCATACTAATATTTTCCTTCATTATAAGATAAATATGAATTAAAAAAAAAAAAAAAAAAAAAAAAACTATTCTTCTAATAAATAGAAGTATCTCATTCAATGTGCCGGTAAATACATTTTTATGAGCGTTTTTATGCATAATCTGAAAACCTAATTTTGTTATTTAAATTCGTGGATAGAAAAGTGTTCACCTCCTCACACAAAGTTTTGTTTCAATAATTTGTAATATAAGAACATACTGTTTATATTCAATCGAGATATTTAGAGAGAATTTCTTTTATTAATATTTTAGAATGCAATCTCTAATTAATGCTGCATTAATAACAGATAAACAAAGAACAACAAAATAAATAATGAATTTCATAAATATTTGAAAAGAAACTTTTGAAATTAAAATTAGGCTGTACATGAACATTAAATTTCTATGAAATATTTAAGATTCAAATAAAATATAGCTGCATTAGAGTACAAATTAAAAAAATTAATCTTTGATGAAATAGTATTATATCCAGATAAAACTTTTAAATTTTAACTAAAATTTTAAATTAATATACAAGAAATTCTGAAACAGAACAATAAATTATTTTTCCTTCTGCTTTTTGAAAAACGATAATAATATACAAAGAAAAATATCCCCAGTTAATAAAAATGCATGTGAATACAATAATTAAACGTTTGTTTTAGCACGATTCTTATTTAAAAAAAAATTCTATTGAAAATAAATCCATACATGATTTTACAAGAAAAAATAAATTTGAAAGCTAAAATGATTTTTGCTGTCGCATTTTTCAGTGTAACAGCATTTCCAAACTATTTATAAAACAATAGAATAAATTGTTTCCAAAATAAATACATACTGCATTAAAAATACATTTCTGTCTGATTTTTTAAAACAAAAACGAATTTAAAAATATCTGAATAAAAAGAAGCGTAAAAATTGTTAAAAGCTACATCATCAGTCAAAAGCATTTAGAAAAAAAAACACAATTCAGAAGAAACGTTAAACTGAAATTTATTTTCTTTCATAGTTTACATTTCTAACAGAAAGTAAACAAACGTAAATTATTTTTTTAAGAAACAAATTATAAACAAATTTTTTTATTTACTTAAATTTTTAAAGCGACGCAAAAATTATGTAACAAAACCAAACAAACTTTTTGTTATTTAAAAAAAAAAAAAAAAAGTCTTTGCATTTTATCGAGAAATAAATAGGTAGAAAATTTTCATTGATATTTAATGTTTTTAATTTATTTATTCATTTATTTATTCACTTTTTAATTTTAGTGATAGTGTTTATACAAGAGAAGATGTAATATAAATACTTGTATGGAGAAAGAAAATGACTTTTTTCCAACTGACTTATTTACCATGGTATTTATACAAAAGACTTTTTTAAAAAATTATTAAATATCTTTATTTTAAGCTTAAAGACTTGTTTCTCAATTGAATTGTGATGTTGATTTTTAGCATACAGTTTTTTAACAAAGATATTTATTTCTAAAATCTAAATAAGAAATCTGTAAAAAATTGCTGCAATTTACTTGCCAATTTTATTTTAATTTATGTCCACATGTTATATTTTTTGGAAGTGCAAAATCTGCTTTTGAAGTAACGAAAACAGTACGAAATAATATTATAGTGTTTAACACTGAATTCTTTTGAAAGTGTCGATCATAGTCCACAGAAATCTAATGTACAAAATGTATTTAAGTCAAGCAATTCTGAATTTTATTTATAAATTTATGAATATGGAATTTTATTAAAAGTAATATCACACATTCATATGGAAATACAAAACTATTGTTGTTATTGCTGTAACTTTCGAAAGGAAAATTATGTAATAAAAAGGATAAGCTTCCTAATTTTCTTTTAGATAAAGAATTTTGAAAATTCATTTGTTAATCTTAACATTTAGTCATCAAATTATTTTTGGTAAGTCAACCAGATTGTATTAGTCTGATTTATTAGCATTAGAACTTTCGATGTACCAACCGCGAGCTGGGTTAACTTGCCCCGGTTTATAAACTTCGCTTTGTAGTGCAAATATAGCAATGCATTATAATTATTATAATTATTATGATAATAAAAAAAAGTTCAAACGTTCGTAAAGGCTATGTGTCAGACTGACCCATTCTTCTATTTTTAGTATAAATTTTAGAATAAAAAATAATGGCGACAAAAGTCACGAGCTTCATTAAATTACATTTTTAACCATTTCTTATAGATACAATTTTGGTAATAAAAATTAAAAGAAAACTGTTTTTGTATCAAATTGTCCTAGTCAGGTTTAAATTATTGATGTTTGAAAAAAAAAAAAAAAAAAACCAGAAAGAAAGATTTTTTTTTTTTTACAAAAACAGGAAGTCGGTTATTTTACAGATAATAGTCAATACAGAATTCGGAAAAGTCCCAATTTTTGGTGGTACGTTATTACTATTATTATTCTTTCTTTCATTTTTCCAGAAAAAAATTAAACAAAACCGATTTTAGATCAAAATGGCCCTTTACTCGGCTCTACAGTTAAGAAAGAGGATAAAAAATTATGGAAGAGAACTTATCATAAACTGATATAACTAGACGCATGTTTAGCACTCTAATGTCTGTCACAGTGAGATACAATGACTTTGGAACCAAATCGAATCTGAAAATTCAATTTCATGAAGTTCATTTCGAATTGTCTTTTTTAGCGATTATGATTATTGTTATTATTATTTTTTTTTATAATAAATAAAATGCAATCTTTCTATTTTTATAGAAATAAAAATAAAAACGTGTCCCATTTTTTCGTAATATAGGAATTTTGCACTTGTTTTTTCAGTTATAACAATTTATGTTAAACACATGCAATTATATATGAAATACTATATTAAATATGCAATTTACAAAATCATATACGGATTATTTGAGTAAGCGTATTAATAATAATATTTGCTTTTTTACATAACAATACAAAAATAAATTGTTTTGATGTCTTCATTTCATACTTTATAAAGAAATAATTTTTAAAAATATTACTTAAAATTGTTATCTTAGATAACTCAAATGTAAGGCAAATTTCACTACAATATGTTATTATTAACATTATTTGGAAATAAAATGTTTTGTTCCGATCTTTCGTTTTTCTGTAATTCCACGCCATCCTTTTTTAAATAAACTTCACTTTTTATGATTTGGTTGAATGTTAAGAAAAGGAACTATAGAATAATTTTATAGGAAATTTGTTTGCAGAGATTCCCTCAAAAATTTTATTATATTACAGCATATAAATGTAGATTGCATAATATGAAAAGTAAAAAAAAATATATATATATATATATATATATATATACAGGGCCCGAAATTTCAACTCAGATTACACTCGCCAAAAACTTTTTTTACTCGCCATAAATTAGGGTTGTCTTTTTTTTTTTTTTTTTACGCATTTGGGTGTTTAATTTTTCCTGAGTATGTTAAATGCTTTTACAAATATGCCTAAAATTATATATATTAAAAGTGTGTCGTATATCATCATGTCTCATAATCATCTGTAATTAAAAATCCTTATAATGTATTTGAGATTTGAAAAACATTAAAATATCTAATAACATAAATGGAAAGATTCATTAAAAAAAAAAAAAAAAAAGAAGAAGATAAAAACTCTTTGTCAAACAATATCCTGTTAAAATATTTTTATTTTGAAAGATTAAGCTTCCTTATTTACCTATTTATTTATTTAATTTTTTACATCAGAAATGTCTTTTTTATTCGTTTTATTTTTGTAATTAGACGGAATGTCGATGTGTATAGCTTGTTTTTTGTCATTTGAAATAACATTTCGAAATAACTTTTTCGATAAAATCGTTGCTTACAAATCATTACAAGCGCAAATCCTTGGCGTTTCAGTGAAAAACTGGAAAATGTGAACTGTTTTTTGGTAATTAATCAACAAAATAAAAATAAGCAGTATCTTTAAAAGGGCTCGGGCTCATTTTCATGAGCCAATATTGCATAGGCAAACTTTCGCATTTCTCTTCTCACTCTGCTTGGAGAAATCAGAGCGGGAGAAACGAAACTGCCGAAGAGATTAAAACTTTGTGCATGAACATCATTTTTCCTTTCCTAGACTGGGACGATCGTCGGACAGTGCACACAGACTCGGCATTCCGAGAAGAGAAAAAGGAGAGGTTAATATTAATATGAGGTTATAAGATCACAAGATTTTGCCATATTTAAATCTGTAAAAAAAATGTTTTCTGTCACCATATCGTGTGAGAATTCAGTCTATAACTTGACCAAATTTTTACTCGCCACAGTAAAAATTCCACTCGCCAATGGCGAGCTGGCGAGCGGAAATTTCGCGCCCTGTATATATATATATATATGTATATATTTCATTACAAGTAGAACGAAAGTGATATGTGATATTCATGCATATACATACATATATATATACATATATATATACATATATATATATATATATATATATAGAGAGAGAGAGAGAGAGAGAGATTTATGTATTATACGTAATATGTTATCGACAAAAAGTATCAAGCATAGGATGGTGGCGTGAATGCTATCATTTCTGAAAATTCAGCCACCACTGATAAGAAAAATGCAGATTACAATCCTCGAGACAGTCCTGCAGATGACAGTAGTCATCGTGAGAACTATAAATAGATGTGCCCAAAGGAATTATGAGAAATTAATAATATATCCGCAGCTAATATGGCCCATATATCCAGGACCCTTGTTAGCCTCAAGAAACTTCAAACTTTCGTAATTCTGAAAACATCTAGGTCACCAGTAAGACTAATCTGATGGCAACAAAGAGAGATTTTTATAGTATACATGCGAAGATTTTTATAGGATACATCCAGCTTTCATAGGACGCAGTCGCCCACAAGCATAAGTAGCCAGCCTATGTCATGGAAAAATATTTGCTAGGCTCTCTGACGTAAAGAGGAGTCTTCAAACAGTAAAAAGAGGGACACATAAAAAAATCCAGAAGTGACATAATGAAGAAACAGTATCGTCAAAAAAAGTTCATCAATGAACTTAAAACTTAGAACTGATAATTCCAAATTGGTGGGCAGAAACATGTGCAATTGAGTCCAGTGTTGAAGTTCCACCAACCCAACAAAATTCATATTGTCTTAACAACGTAAAATCCAACAAACTTTAGAAAGTTTTTATAAATAAGAAGCAGAAGTCGACGCTTCGTAATCGTGAAATTAAGAGAGAAGAGATCCTCTAGTGCGATCGAGTCGTTTCTGAGGCACATCCACCAGGATCTGAAGTAAAACGAAGGCAGAAAAGCGATAACCCTAGTTCGGATGAAAAGAGACTCTCATAGAAGGCAGAGACGTCGAAAAATGGTCAATTTCTTGTTGTTCAATTAATATCAAAATTGTACAAACCGTCGGAAGCTGTCATGTAAAATTTAAGTTCTCATTCAAATAGCATGCATGTCATCTTTCCATCATTAAGAATGTGAAAATGAACCACAACAGTGGGCTAATCTTGGTGAACACACCGCAGACTTCAACAGAGGAAAAACCAGAAAAAAAAATTCAGCGGCGATTACGATCCATCTGATTATAATCTCCACGAGACGAGAATAATATTCTTTGATGTAAATCAAAAGTTGGTTTCCGATGCATCTTCGGATTTCCAAAGCATTTTAAGTATCTTTCGCATTGACCGGACGAAAGAAATATTTTTAAAGAAAACCTAGAAGTTTAATCATATCGATTAAACTTTACGAAATATTTTTCATATACGAAAACTAATGCGAGAGCACAGTGAAAGTATGCCGCAGTAAGCTAATTTAAGGAAATTGTGGAAAGGAAAAACTACATGGCGGTTGGATTTCAAAATAAGAATCAACATCACTGAAATGTATACTACTTATATTACTCAAGAACTTCCATTCTACTATTCAACTTGGCCACTCTGTAAAGTTGTCAATAACAGTGTTTGGATTTTATGTGCTTAAAATATTTTATAACTGCGAACCGAACTAAGTGGAGGTAATGTTGAGTTCGAAGCTGACTATTTACTTTCGGGACTTAGGTTTGGTTGGGATACCCACGTAAGGGTTTCTCTAAGGGGTTCTATGATGTATTTGAACAAATTTCGGAGAAAAACACGGTAAATTCTGAGCTGGTAGGTCTATAAAAATACCTGGATTCGAACCCAGAACATTTCGTATGCCTCAAATGACAGAACCTCTCAACTACTTGTGAGTTCCCCGGGGAGGAAATAAATTATTAGTCTGGTGCATATGGATCGATTATTCAATAGGTATTGCTAAGGTAAAACCATTCCTGTGATAAATTTTAACTCTAAGTCCTATATCCTAAAGAAAAGTACCGAGTTATCTCAGGAAGAGAAAACTCATCTGATTTTACCTTAGCGCCAATCTTTATATCATACCTGGCATAGATAAAAAGCCAATATACGTTAGCTTTTTTTTTTGTGTGTGTGTGTTCTATTAACAATATTTTGGCCTGTTACTGCACCAGTTCATAAACTAAGAGCACAGTTGCTGGCAAACCAGTAAGTATGTCACTATTGGACCTCATTCAGTTGAAGGAGTTCAATTATTCAGTAAAATCTCAGAGTATCACCCGGGCTGTCCGGGTGCAATAACGAAAGACTAAAAACCAATACACATGATGCAGCTGTGAAAAGTATATTGTGAAATTAAATCTGGTACAGTAATTGCTTTCTGAAAAGGACGCAAACAACACAATTAGACCTCTCTCTGTGTGTCAACAAATATACAAAAAGCGTCTTGTCGTATTTCGTATATGACTGTGTAACGGCTTAGTAATAGAGAAGAACTATGTCTAGTCATAGCTTTTTAGAATCGTCGGGGAGATATTTTTGAAGCACCAAACTCAGTCTTGTTGAAGCATCAGTCTCAATCCCTAAACGGTTGAGCTCTGGAAGTATACTCAGAAGTGAAAAGATTTCAGAAGGATCCACATTGACTCTGAACCTCGTGACAGACAGTATTTATATACGGGTGGCTCTTAATTCAGGAATGTATAGGGAGCAGTGCGTTGCTTGCAGTATTAAGAGGAAATAATCTTTGAGAATTGCTAATTTCGGTAAATGTACAACACAACCGTTTTCACATCTGAATAAATTCATTGTTTCAAAACTTATCGCGATAACAGAGTTTCAAGTGGCAGCGTTCAAGTGGACGCAACTTGGAAACAAACTTGCCCACCGAAACCATAGTTGTTTCAATGATAAATCCATTTTTCAACTTTTGTTTGAATGGATTAATTATTTCAAAAGTTACCGTGATAACAAATTTTCAAGTGGCGATCACTTGAAAATAATATAAGTTGCCCAGCAAACACATCCGAGATATTTGAAGCATAGGTTCACTATCCAACTTTGGTTCGAATCAGTGCAGTGTTTCAAAAGTTGTTGTGGCAAATTTTCAAGTGGCAGTCTAAGTGGCTGCAACTTGGGAACAAAATGGAGAAACAACTTGCCCAGCGAAATCATCCAGTATATTTGTATGATAAGATCATTGTCCAGCTTTAGTTCAAGTTAAATCAGTATTTCAAAAATTATCGTGATAAGAAATTTTCAAGTGGCACCATGATTTCAAGTGGACACAACTTGAAAAAAAATGGAGATGCCCAGCGAACTGATCTGAGATATTTCAATGATAAATCCACTACCCAAATTTAATGCGAATCGATTCAGTATTATAAAATTATCATAATGAGAAATTTTCAAGTGGATGCCACTTGGAATTAAAATTGCGGATCAAGTCACCATGTGAACTTATCCAAGATATTTGAACCATAAGTTCACTATTCAACTTTTGTTTAGTATTTTAAAAGTTATCGTGATGGCATATTTTAAAGTGGCAGCGTGATTTCAAGTGGCTGCAATTTGGAAACAACGTGTCGGAACAAGTTGCCTAGAGTACACATCCAAGATAATTATATTATAATATCACTGTCTAACTTTGGTTCGAATTGAATCAGAATTTAAAAAGTTATCAAGTTTATAAATTTTCAAGTGGTAGCATAATAGTTTAAAAATTCCGCACTTTGTTAAGAATGGTGGATAAAGTTTATTACTAAACTTTGTTGTGAGCCTTATATAATCTATGTATACAACAAAATTCAAGCAAATTCGGTCCTTAATACGCTTTTTACAGTGTGCATTTTAAATTCACAAATGGCCTGCACTTGAAAAACAAATGGTTGAGCAACTTGATTAGCAAACTCATCCAAAATATTTATAAGTTCACTGTCCAAATTTGGTTCGATTTGGAGTATTATTTCGGAAGTTATAGTGATTTTAAATTTTCAAGTGGTAGCCTGATTTCAGGTGCTACTACTTAACTTAAGATATCCACCACTTTGTTAAAAATGACGGATAAAATTCATTAATAAACTCGATTGAGACACTTGTATGTCTATGTTTACTTCAAAATTCAAAGAAATTCGGAATACGCTTTTTACAGTGTCAATTCGAAATTTTCAAGTGGTCTCCACTTGAAAACAAAATGACAGATCAACTTGGTTAACAAACGCATCCAAGATATTTCTAAGATAAGTGCACTGTCCACATTTGGTTCGATTTGAAGTATTATTTCGGAAGTTATCGTGATTTTAAGTTTTCAAGTGGTAGCCTGATTTCAAGTGGCCCCGCTTAACTTAAGATATCTGCCACTTCGCTAAAAATGGCGGATAAAGTCATTAATAAACTTCATTGAGTCTCTTATATGGTCTATATTTGCATCAAAATTCAAACAAATACGGCCTTAAATATACATTTTACAATGTGGATTTGAAATTTTCAAGTTGCCGCCACTTGAAAACAAGAAGTCGGAGTAACTTGGTTAACAAACTCATCCAAGACATTTATGAGATAAGTACGCTGCACAAATTTTGTTTGATTTGGAGTATTATTTCGGGAGTTATAGTGATGACAAAATTTTCAATATAGTAGATATATATATATACATATATAAACGAAGTGATTGCAATATGTCGATTTCTGAAGAAATCAACCTAATAAATAAATAAATAAATAAATAGGAATAAAAATAAGAATAATAAGATAGAGAGAGTGAGAGAAAGAGACAGTGATAGAAAAAAAAAAATGCTTATTTTTATTTATCTATTTAACTTCAGTAACAATTTTGTTAAGGTAAAATAAACGAGGATAATTATGTCTTGAAATTAAAATTAGTTTCTATCAAAAAAGAAATATAACTAATAGTTTGTAATTGCAATTGAATTTTAGGATAAAAAATAATTACAAAACAAAATGTTTTGCATTTCACATTCCGTATAAATCTGCTGTTTTCCTTATTTTATTAAAGAGATAATGACTGAAACACATTTTAAAATTTCAGCTTTAAAATTTTTTTTTTTTTCCGAATGATAAATCGCATGTTTTCATTCTCAAGTTCACCATATTTTTTTTAAAACAAGTTTATTATCGTTAATAATTTAAGACTTTTCAAAATTTAGTTATTAAATTTTTTAAGTCAGATTTTAAATAGTTTCAAATGAATAAAATCTCAAACTAAATTACTTTCATTTGTACCAAATTGAAATCGGAAGTTTTAATGTCATAACAAGGTCTTGCATTAACAGTATATTTCCGCTGTTGAGATACAAAAGTAATTATTAATATAAAATTTTTCTTTTAATTTCTTGAATGTCATTTAGGGATAACATTTTATTTAAATAATCTTCTTATTTTATTTAGGAAATAAATTTGTCGTTTTCTAATTTCAAACTTATCTAATAGTCTCAAGTAACATATGAATTTTCTGAGACATTTTGTGTCTTAAATTCAAATAAAAGTCCATTTTTTCTCTATTTTTAAAATGTTAGAACATGCAATTTGGACATATAAAAATATAACGTACTATCAAAATAATATTTATTGTATTTTTTTATAACAAAGATTAAAGTACTATTTGACAGCTTTTTAAATATATATATATATATATATATATTATGTTAAGGGACTTGGCCTAACTAAAGATTTTATACAAAAGCTCATATTTCCATTTAATGGCTATAAATTGAACTATTTCAGATTTATTTTCAAAGAAATATATATTTAGGAAACAACTCTTATGGTTTTCAATATACAGATATATATATATGCTCGTATACATATTTTATAGATTTGAAATCTATAAATTGCGGTTTCTCAGTTTGCATTTTTTCATGACTTCATGATATTCAAAATGCTAAAATTTCTACAGATATTTAAGAAAAGACTTAATATATACATATATATATATATATTTTTTGGATTTTTAAAAGAACCCACTGAAAAGAATTAGGGTGGATTTAGCAATATCTTTTAAAGAAAAAAAAATAACAAATCACACCCTTCCTTTTTTTTTTTTTTTTTTTTTTTGAGAATGTTTACACAGACATAATCATTTTAATTTTCGACTCAAAAAGTAATCAGCAAATTAAAAAATCCATCCCTAATTCTTTTAAGTATATTCTATTAACCCCCTCCCCCCAACCAAATAATAATAATAATTATAATAATTATAATAATAAATAAATAAATAAATAAATAAATAAAATAAAAATTATGTCTTGTCTTAAATTCATAAACAAAATTCAAACTAAGAAAACGGAATTTAAAGATTTCAAATCTATCTATCTATCTATCTATCTATATATATATATCAAAAGCCATAATGACTGTTTCCTGAATACATATTTTATTCAACAAACCTAATGTAGTTCAATTTATAAATATTAAATGGAAGTATAAACTTTTATATCAAACCTTCAGTCATGCCAAGTCAAAGGTGCAGAGTCTTATTACATGTGGTAATATATATATATATATATATATATATATATACATTTAAACACAATTTTAGTATTTTTTTCGTAAAACTTAAAAATATATGCATTTTGTTTAAAATGTTCACAAAATTTGTCACCTACCTCTCATCTTCTACACTAAACTTAAATTAATAAAATCTAATCTCTTTTATACTACCCACTGTTGTCTATATTTTGAAAAAATCATTAAAATATAGCATATTTTGTAGAAAAAAGAAAATACCTTTCAAAAACTTTTTTGTGTGTTTATAAAAATACGTATAAAGATAACTGTATAGATAGGACTTTATTATTACTACAATGTTCCTTGGAAATTAGTTAAATTCACATTGTACCTTAAAAGTATCGAAATCACCAACGAATATAGAATCCGAAAGTGGCATTTATATATAAAGCCTAACGTGATATATCTTTCTATATCTAAGCATTAAAATCGCAAAATATATCGAAATATTACACTTTCTTCTAAAATGCTATAAATGGGCGAATGGAATATGTTTTCGTTAAACGTTAAATGAAACATAAAGCTTGATACAAAAGTTTGTGAAAGTGTTATTTTAAAACAAAATTTAGAATGATACACTGTAAACGTAAATGTCTTAAATTCAGTTACAAAAGTGTCTTATATGGATGGTCATTTTTTAAGTGACAAAAAAGGGTCTTACTTTTTAAGACACCTTTTTGCATCTGAAATTAAGACATTGCAAAAGTGTCTTAAAACGCCGCCATGTTTTAGGCTTAAAAACACCGCCATGTTAGGCTTAAAAACACTACCGATTTTAAGGCTTTTTAATAAATAAATAAATAAATAAATATGGTGCACGATTATGTTTTTCTGTTAAAAATAGAGTTTAGAATTGTTTAGAGCATTAATGTAATATTTATATTATTATTAAAAAAAAAAAAAAAAAAAAAAAAAATGCCATTATCCAGCGTTGGGGTTTGAACTCGCACTGTCTGTGTAAATCGAAACCTCGTGCGAAGAACTGTCGGAGTCAAGCATTTACTAATCACGCCACAGTCGAATACAACATTTTGTGTTTTTATGACAAAATATACTTCACTATTCGCGAAACCAATCGCAGTCTTAAGTTTTATTTCTAATATTTTTCTATAAAACTTTTGATAGTATTGTTCTTAAAGTTAATAATTATTATTATCTTAAATTTCATATCTAGAGATATAGAAGTATTAATATTCATAATGCATAACAAGTATGTGAAGGTCGCGTCGCAGCCTTCGATGATAGCGATTTTATAACTTAAAGTGATACATAGATAAAGACAAACTATAATCATGAATACAAGAAAATTTGTTGTTTTATATTTAGATGCAGGTAAATATGTGAAAGAAAAAAGTTATGCACAAATTATTCATGATTGTTTACTTATAAATTCGCTTTCTCATACTTGCTACGTCCGTATTCACACTATTTCTTTTAATATAAGAAAACTTTAAAGACAAGGATTTTTTTTTTTTTTTTTTTTTTTTTTTTTTACGAAATAAGCTTTGTATGTAAATATGTTGTTAATGAATTATGTTAAAGATAATAGCATGCAAATATCATTCACATCTCTAGAGTATTATTCCATAAAAATTTTATTTCATAAAGCTACCACAGTTTAAGTAGCTTAACTGCTTTATAAAATAATAATATATTTATTGAATGTAGAAAGAAGTAGGATAAGAATATTTTATTAAAGTAGATTCGATATGAAAAATTTTCTAAGTAATGTAAGTGTCTAAATTTCTAAAGTGTCTGAAAATTCAAACGCGTTTTGCTGTCTGAAAATTCGCGTATTTACGTGATTCAGACATTTTTGTGTCTAAATTGGTATTTCTGACATATTCCTGTCTTAAATTAAGATATCTGTGATGTCTAATGTATATTTTAAGACATTTACGTGTCTTAAATGCCGTTTCAGTTGTTTTTATGTCTTACTTTAAGACCCTTTTATTTGCAGTGTAGTGTCATTTAAGTGTCTAAATTGTGTTTTATTACATTATAAACTTTTTATATATGTATTGTATTATTTATAATACAAGTATAAAAGAAAATATATTAATATAATTTAAAAGTGAAAGTTTTATTTCACAAGAGGTTTAAATTTTAATGTTTTTCTAAAATAAACGATAAAATTTTAACACCTTTAAAAAGGAAAAATATACTATAGAACATCATATTCAGCAAACTTAATATTTAATGTAACTGTCAGAGAATTAGAAAAAACAAATTACATGTGGAATTTTTACTTTAGAGAATAAGTTCGTAAAAGCAAGTTTCACAGATGGAAAAAAAAAATAATAATAATAAAATACTTCTTCTACTTAATCTTAATATAAATTTAATTGCATGTGGATATGTTGCTATGTTTCTATTTGGCTATATCTTACATCTTCTCCCAAACCACTGCACCAAATTGAACCAAACTTGACACAGTTACTACTTATGACTAGGGTATTTCAGATTTTTAGCGCATGTGCAATGGGAGGGGATGAAGAATAACTTTCTTGAAAAGCATATTTTTGTATGAGTTCTACAGTAGTAATGTATCTAATAAGAACAAATAATAACAGGAGACTTGGAATATTAAAACCCGAATAAACTACTACGTCAGAAACGCCAAAGAAAAATATAAGAGATGCATACAGCTGTTTCGGTAGCCTTAAGCGTACCGACTTCAGTGCATAAAGAATTCTGAATCTGGAGAAGTGCTCGTATATATAGGAGAGGGACCAAATTTAGTTCAACCAATAGGATTACGGAAAAGGTGTGGAGTGTAGCCAATAGGAATTTAGGAATGTGTAGCTGTGTAAACAGTCGAAAAATTAAGAAAATGTGGACTGAATGTAAAATTTCCAACAATCAGACAAATAGGGAACAGCGAAATCACAATTTCCAAGATTTTTAAAATTTTTATAAATATGAAAAGCTTCAAAGAAATCGAGTTCATGAATGGATTTAGGTCTGCAAATTATTTTAGCTGAATTAAATTTAAAATTATGATTTTCCTCCCAGAAATGTTTAGAAATAGCCGATTTATTGGTTTCTTGTTTGCGGATGTAATTCATATGTTCTTTTAGACGAAATTTAAGACTGCGTTTAGTTTGGCCAATATATGATAAACCACGCTGACAGGAAATACTATAAATGCCCCAAGAATTGTGCATATCAATGGGATCTTTTAACTGAGAAAAGGTGAGTTTATTGGAAGGCGAAAATATTATTTTAAAATCATATTGTTTGAGAATTTTAGCTATGGTCTGACTAGTTTTAGGAAAATAGGGTAAAACGATACTGATATTAGAAGAGACAGATTTAGTAGACGAAATACGAGGGAGTTGTAATTTTTGGATAGCTTTGACTATAATGGAAGGGTTATAACCTCTGTCAATTGCAGTGGCTTTCAGGTATTTAATTTTAGATTTTAATAAAATAGGATTTGAACAAATATCCAGGGCACGGTTTACAAAAGTATAGAAAGCAGCCATTATTCGGGTTTTAGTAATGTAGCTATAAATTTCAAATGTGTTATGGAAGTTACTTCTAACGTATATATTTTCCCTAAGCAGAGGTTTATAAAAAATCGAAATTAAAAAGTTGTAAAATGATTAAAGTAACATTCTAAAATTGCGCTTTCTTCAAAATTTCAAGCATAAGATTTATTTAATTCCAAATTATAACACAACTAGCATTTCTACTCGTTATTTGCATGAGGAAAAATTAAATTTAAAAATTGAACCAAAATCATTTAGTTTAACCTATGTACAAGAATTTATTCTAAGTTCTGATGACCATGCTTTGTTCGAATCGGTTGAAAAATTCTATTGAAAATCACTGCGAAATTTCCATGTGTGAAACGAATAGAAAGGCATTCTTCATGTTGCCTTAAGCGTTAAATGTATGTTTATAAATATTTGAAGAATTGTAATTTTTTATTTGTTCTGTTTTATTATTTTTTCAAGGATGATTTCTGGAGATTCTCCTATTTTACCTTAAATAGAGTCTGATAGGAGACATTTTATTAAATTCCAAGCTTCTACAGGAAACCATTGCGATTTTCTTCGTGCGAAGAACGGGTAGAAAGTCGTTCAAACAATAAAATTATAAGAACAATCTGTTGAAATGTTTACAAAAGTTATGCCTTATTAAAATAATTTTACTAAATTTGTAAAATATTTCTTTGTAATAAGAATATTCGTTGTGAACAAATGAGGTTTGTGTGATACATATGTTATAAAAGGTAAATTTTAACGTTAAAATTTACCTTTTAAAAATTTGGTTAGTAAGAAACCACAAATGTTTTTTGTTGAGATTTGTAGTAGCCAGTTTGCCACACATTAATTTAATTTTTATTTAGCGTTATCTTCAAGATTTCTTTTTTTGTAAATTATGATATTTGTAATAATATGAATAATTTTAAATATTGTGCACCAAAAATAATCAGATTTACGAAACACTAGAACTCAAAACAAATTATATTTCAGGCATATATGTCAATATATATTTTTAATATTATTAGTTCATTAATAGTAAAATATGCTAGAAGTTTCTGAAAGTAATTTTAAAATACTCCTTTGAAAGTATTATTTCTAAATAGTTACAGAGTACTGTCTGATAAAATGGTGATAGCTGTTTAATGTTTTTCTTATTTAATTCCTTAAATTTGCTACAATTTTCGGCTGAATTATAAAATCAATATAAAAACATAAATAACATGTCTCTACATATTAAAAAACAAAGGGGGTTCTGTCGCTGGCGTCACATTTTTTTGTCTCGACCGCGTCTCCTCCTGTCCTTCTCGTCATGAGATGTATCAATGTTTATTGAATACTCCAAGGAAGATATTTCAGTCGCCAAGAAATGTCTGTCATCATTATTAAAAAAGTTATTAATCTAAAACATCGGGTTAATTAAGGTACTATTTTCCATCTTGAAGAACGTTTCTCTTATGACGTGGTTTTTCTGTCGTGCCGTAACTTTCCACGAGAAAATTAAAATGTGATCCTGTGGCGAGTGGACTCTATGCATGAAATGTTAACTAAAGACTACTCAACTTTTAGCCTTAACTAATTATATTTTTAATGTTAGTTTATTTATTTTTATTTTTATTTTATTTTTTAACTTGATGCAGAATAATATGTTTCTTTTAATAAAAATGTAAACATTGTAAATATATTAAGTTGGTTTAATTAATATTGATTTATTTATTCAATGTAAAGTAATATAAAAGTAACAAAGCTGATTGTCCATATGGTGAATCCCAGGAGTAATCAGCTATGAAAATTGTTTAATGTAATAAGTTTAACTTATGTTTATTTTAAAACTAGCAGGCTACGCCCGCTTCGCTGGTCACTATTTTTAAATGATTTTTATAATTAATGAATTCTCAAAATTGCATTAATTTTTATCATGTGAAACAAAAACTCTGTTCGGGAAAAATGTCGCACCGGGTCCCCACTGCCTTCGGCAGCGTAGACCCGTGCGCGATACACACGCACGAATGCATATATATGAGCGCTGCGCGCGCGTATTCCTTCATCATCCTTATGAATTCTGAAAATTCCATGTTATTACTCATAAACTTCTATTCTTAAGAAAAAAAATAAATCATTTCTGATCGGATAAAAACTCACACCGGGTCCCCTCTGCCTTCGTCAGCGTAGACCCGCGTGTGCGCAGTGCTCACAAATTCATATATATGCTCGCTGCGCGCGCGTATTCCTTCACCACCCTTCCTGTCCCTCCTTAATTTTACACTTTCGAAAATATCCTCATTCGACTCGTAGGCACCCAAAACCTATATATACCAATTTTGAACGGTCTAACTCAATTTCTAATTTTTTGTCCCCCTTGAGGACATCTTAAAACATATAAATCAGGTGAAATCTCGAATAATTGCCATTAGCGCCCTCTGTTGGATAAATTTAATGTAGGTTGTTCGATAATATAAAAGTACTTTAAAATAACTTTCGAATGATGTATTAAAAAAATTTAATCATATTCAGAATTCAAAATATTGAAATTTTAAAATATTGTAGCGCCATCTGGCTGTAGAAATTTCTGTAATCTACTGTTCAATTCCAAATCAACAAAGCTTTCAAATAATGTATTACTTATAAAATTATTTTAATTAGTAGTTGAGACACAAAAGAAAAAAAAAAAACTAATCAGGACACCTTAAAACGTGTAAATCACGTGAAATCTCGAATTCCATTACTTAAGGTAGTCGGTTAATGGAAGGTGACAAAAATTTGTTGCGTCTACTCTTGAAATTCAATTCAAATAAGTTTTAAAATGACATATTACTTTTGAAATTATGCTGATTAGAAGCTGAGATACAAAAATGATATAAACACTATTATAAAACGACTTATGTCTGACTTTTTCGTGCTTTTCTCCGAAACTTGCGTAATTCCGGGCTAAATACTGTTAAAAATCAATAGTATGAAATGTGAAAGGAGTATCAGAATTCGAAACTCTGCAAAATATAAAAAAATAAAGGCGTTCTGGGTTTTCCGTTGTTTTCTCCGAAACAACTGTTCTTTTCTACGTTTTTGCCCCTCCCCCCCCCTTTCCGTCCCTACTAATAATTTTACACTTGAAACTATTCGCAATCGATGTATCTTTCCTTGGAACCTAATAATACCAATTTCAAACGCTAACTCTTTTTTTTTTCCCTTCGCCTCCCCCCCCCCTCATCCTCAAGCCCTTCCTAATAATTCTACACTTTTAAAAATATTCAGAATCGAATTATCGGGCGTTAAAACCAAATATTACGAAATTTCAACGGCATATCTCAATTTAAAATATATACTGCAAATCATAAAACAAAGTTTAATCTATTTTTTTTGTTTATCCGGATATTTTCATGAAAATTTAACAGTAGCTTTATAATATGCTGTCTAAGCCGAATATTAATTCAAATGTAACGTGAATGAAAATTTGAAAAAGTTTGAAAATTGCAATTTTTATCCCCACTATAAAACACGTGACATCTTGATCGGTTACTATCATTTCCTTTTTCATGGCAGACGCCGTCTTGCATTTGAAAAGGTGTTGCCACAAAAAATTCATACTTTAGTTAATTTAAAAAAAATCTAATTGTTGTACCGATAAGCCGCTTGCACACTTAAATTTAGAAAAAATTCCCCTTTCATTTGGTACCGAAATCGTAACGATCGGACAAATATTTCTAATTTATTTTCCACTTTTTCTAATTTTAACTCTGTTAAAATATATTTTATGCAATGGCGGTAAATTCTCAGTCATTGAGATCGCTTTTAGATTAGACATGAGTGGACAATTTAATTAATATCTCCACAACAAATTAAAAATTTTAAATTCTGTTTTTAGGAGGAACTCGGAAAGGCTCCAGAGCATCAGTATGTCAATTCTTGTACTTCTGCGTTCAGTAGGGGCTGAACGTATAAAAGAACAGACAGACAGACAGAAGGACAGACAAACCTTTCCTTTTATTATTATAGATAAGGTACATACCATCAATACATATATGATATATATACATATATATATATATATATATATACATATTACTGAAGAAATTAGTATTTAGAACATTATCTCTTTTTATACTTATTTAAAATGATTAATAATAAATCAGGTGATTCTATAGAAATGAAAACCAATGCTGAATTAAATTGAATTTCTGTAAAACCATCAACATTTCGGAAGAATAAACCAAAATTATGGCTTTGCAATTCGAAGCGCAATTTTCTAATAGAATTATCACTCAAGATTTCAGTAAATATAATATTGTAGTAGCGGCTATAGATGAACATATTTTAGATTTTGTAGTAAATATCTTACCAAATCCACCTCAAGAAGGTAAATATGCCATATTAAAAAATGCATTATTAAATAGATTAACAGATACTGAAGAATCACGCATTAAAAAATTGTTAACGGATAATGATCTCGTTTATAAACGACCATAAAACTTGTTGCGCTAAATGATAGGTTTGGCGGGAAATTCTGTTTCCGAAGAAGAGATGAAATCTCTTTGGCTTCAGCATCTTCATCAACAAGCTCAAGCTATTTTATCAATAAGTAAAAATCGATTAGACAATATTGTGGAAATCGCCGATAAAATTCTGAGTGTTTATAAACATTAGAAATATACGCAACGGTGAAATCAGTCTCTTCCGTCAATAATTAACATACTGCAGTTAATGCAAAAATAGAAGCTTTAGGAGCAAGCATTACAGCTTTAGACAAAAAACTTAACAGATAACGTAACAGATAACGAAGTAAACCTAAAAAACCTGGAAATTGTAACCGATCAAGATCCCGTTCGACAGCATACAAATTTTGCTGGTATCATTACCAATTCGGAGAAAAAGCTAAGCAATACACAAATCCCTTTGAATTTAAGTATTCTCGCCGGAAAACTAAAAGGCCGGTCACTTGAACAGGCAAACGAGATAGGCCACACGACCTGTCGCCTTTTTCTATATGATAAATCAAGTCTCAAATATTATTTAATTGACACTGGGGCTGATGTTTCAGAAATTCCAGTATTTAAACAGGCTAAACGAAATGCGTCTTTGTGATTTCAAACCGTTTGTAGCTAATTTAACCCTAATAAAAACTTATGGAACTAAACTCGTCAAATTAGATCTAGGTTTAAAATAAAATTCGATTGGCTCTTCATGATTGCAGATGTCTAAAGTTTATTTTTTAGAAAAATATGGGGAACAATTTTCAGGTTGGTCCGCAACTCTATTTGGAGATTTTCTTTTTATGATTACGGTGAAGTGCAATTTTCGAAAATAGTTGCCCTGGATTCCATAAGTAAACAAAGCGAAAACGCATTTTTCAAAATGGCGTCTGTTTTGTAACGTACACAAATAAATTAAGCCTATCTTTAATATAAATAAAACAAATATTTAAAATTACCTTACTTCACTCTGCATGAGAAAACAACTGCATAAATGACTCATGTAACTCATATATACTCACATAACTCATTATAACCCATATATAAACTCATCTTCTAATTTCGCGCTAATAATTTTTTAACATTACAGAATTAGACTTTTCTGTGGTACTTTTCTGTGTCATATTTCTAATTATGGCAAGAAAAAAAATCATCGCCTAAAATTCTTACAGAGAATCAAGTACGTTTTATCCTTGGTTATTTTAAGAGGTACACTGTTAAAAATTTCAGTTGAAGGTTAAACAGAATGTTGGTACTACGGAAGCTTCAGTTTGCTAGGTTTAATAAAAACTTGGTACAATTGTAGCTGCAACCATGAAATGGTGAAACCTTCTACCATGATTTATTGCTTTTTGTTGAAAAAAATCTGGAGTGACTCCACTCGACTTTCCGAACACTCAGTAATTAACGGTTTTGTAGATAAAGTAAAGTAAGAGGAGTTGTTAAATAAACAAAAGAGAAAATTATAATAGGGTGTTTGGGTATTTTTCTTTATATAGTACACGATGTTTAATTTAACGCTATTTTACCAAACACGTAGATCATAATGATAAGGAATAATTCATTGTGTCCCTGTAAAAACCTACAAATGCTAGATTCATTAAAATGCTTATAGTTAGTGCAACAGTGACTTATGATATTTATATAAATTTTCAGCTCCATCGGATAATGCATTTAGACGCTATCGCACTTTAAAGTTTGAGTCTATATGCCACAATTATAAAGAAATTTGCATTTTGTCCCTGCAATAAGAACCATAAGTGTTAGATTCTCTAAAGTTCATAAAGTTCGTGTGGCGATGAGGTATAACATGCATATAAATTTTCAGTTAATTTGAATAAGGAGTTTAGTCGCTGTCGTACTTTAAATAATTTAAGCCTATAGGTCTTAATGATGAACAATTTTTAATTGTGTCTCTGTAAAACTCGTTAAGTACTAGCTAGAGTCAACAAAATCCACGCAGTTTGTGTGATGGCAGCCTATAAATAATATATAAATTTTCCACTCAAACCGATAAGGCATTTAGATGCTATCGCACTTTAAATAATTTTACCCCATAGGCCATAATGATACAGAATTATTTGTTGTGTCCCTGTAGAAACATTAGAAGTGCTAGATTCACCAAAACCTATATAGATCGTGACACGTGAAACTGTGAACTATAATATGTGTATATTTTTTTTTGTTCAATTGAATAAAGCGTTTAGACTCTATCGCACTTTTTAAAATTTGGTCCCATAGGCCATAATGATAAAGAATTTTTCTTTGTGTCCCTGTAAAAACACTATAAGTGCCAGATTCTCCAAAATCTATACAGATTGAGAAATCGTGACCTATAATATGCGTATAATTTTTTTCTCAGTTGAATAAGGCGTTTAGATGTTATCGTACTTTTAAGATTTTGGTCCCATAGACCATGATGATAAATAATTTTTCTTCGTGCCCCTGTAAAAAAACTATAAGTGACAGATTCACCAAAATCAATAGGGTTCGTGTTATGGTGACTTGCAACACACGTACCGACTTACAGCTCATTCGAACAAAGCGTTTAAACGCTAGCGTGTTCACACGCACACATACATACACACACACACATCATCGAAAAAACAATGAAAACGGACTCAGGGAACCTCAAAACGTATAGAAACACTAAAATCTCGAGTTCGGATTTTTGACATGATTACAGTACTCTCCTTACATATGTATATTCGGAAAGTAAGAAAAGCACCAAATTATGGTAAATGATTTCTCCACATTATGGGTGTAGCCATTGCAGTACCAAGCCTTGGTTTAACGAAGCACCAAATAATAGAATAACGATTCACCATCCCATTGTTGCAGCTACAGTGGTTCAACCTAGGACAAAATTTTTAACAGTGTAGGTAAGAAAGAATTAGAAATTGAGGCTATAGGAGATATTTCAAATTAAAATAATAATAATAATAATAATAATAATAATAATAATAAACTTTTTTTTTTCTTTTCAGATATTTTCGAATGTGTAAAATTATTACCTAGCTGTACATTAAAAATATATATAAACTGTTATATACACTGAAAAAAAAAAAAAGAAAAAAAAAAAAGAAAAAAATTATCTTCGCTGCCAAAAATTTTCTGTAGTAACAAAAAAAAAAAAAAATAAGTTCTGTCAATGTCAGTTTTTCTTAATTTACGACTATTTTCTCTCATTACAGAAAATACGTTCAGTCAACGTAATTTTTCCGTAATTTACGACTATTTTATCTCATTACAGAAAATTTCTGACAACAAAGAGGACATTTTTTTTACAGTGTACTGCCCTAAATTAACTAAAAAATTCAATAGTAATAAGTATAGAAATTAACAATATGTATATATATATATACTAGATTTTTTTTTTTTAACAAGCATTTATAGCAAAACAAATCATCGCCAAATATTGTCAAAAGTTTCCAAAAGGATCATATACTAAAACTGTAACGCAAAACGGTCTTTCTATTCTAAAAAATGTACTGATATTTGGCATAATAATTCATTAATAAATAAATAAAGATTAATTAATTAATTAAGTTTAAAAAATGTAGTATTAAATATTATGTATTTGAATTTGACATTTAATATGGGGATTTTTATAAAATTTTTCTTCTTTTGACTTGTGTTATACACTATTAATATTCCTATTCAGTGAAAGGCAAAGCAGCGAATAGACATGCAGAGCCCCGAAATGGTTAATAAGTGAAGCGAGTAGGGGTAGGAAAGCCTTACTCTGGGGTTGGTGAGAGGAGCGAGCAGGAGGCACAGCCCCTAATGTAAAAAAAAGAGAGAGAGAGAGAGAGAAATGAAAAAAAAAAAAAAAAAAGCTTATCTTATAAATTATACACACACACACACAATTGTGTGTGTGTATATTTATTTATTTAACTTTAGTAACTTTTTTTTTTTTTTTTTAACGTGTGTGTGTGTGAAATAAACAAGGATATTTACTACTTGAAAATATAATTAACATTATCTTCTATAAATTAAGCAATATAGCTAATACTCTGTAAGTGCAGTTAAATTTTTCGATAGGATAAAATTATTAAACAAAATGTTTTACATTTCACATTCATTATAAATAAACCGTTTTCTTATTTTTTGAAGAGATAATGATTTAAACAAATTTCAAAATTACAGGTTTTATTTCTTTAATTCTTTATTATTATTATTATTATTATTATTATTATTATTATTATTATTTTTTTACATGATATATCCCATGTTGTCATTTTCAAGTTAATTATCCTTAATTATTTCCGATTTTTAAAAATTTTATTATTAACATTTTAAGTCAGATTTTAAATAGTTTCAAATGAATAAAATCTCAAAATAAATTACTTCCCTTTGAATCAAATTGAAATCGGAAGTTTTAGTTTCGTAACAAGGTCTTGCATTAACAGTATATTTCCATTTTTGAGATTCAAATGTAATTATTAATAAATTTTTTCCGTTAATTCCTTGAATGTCATTTGAGGAATACATTTTATTTAAATAACTTATTTTATTTGAGTAATAAATTTGTCATTTTCTAATTTCAAACTTATGTAATAGTGTCAAGTAAAATATATATGTATAAAACATTTTGTGTCTTAAATTCAAATGAAAATCCATTTGTCTCTATTTTGAAAATGTTAGAATGAGCCCCTTGGGCGCATAAAAATATCGTATATTATTGAAATGCTATTTAAATGATTTTTTTAATATTTATAACAAAGATTATGGTAATATCTGCTTGCTTCTGGAACTTTTTTTTTTTTTAAGTTCATTAAAAATATGTTTACTATGGTATTTTTTAAAATTTAAATGTGATAAAAATTCTAAAAATAAACATAATTTTAGATTTTTTTTTTTTTTTTTTTTTTTTTTTTTTTTTGTAAAATTTTAAAATATATGCATTTTCTTCAAAATGTTTACAAAATTTGTCACTTATTTCTCATCTTCTACACTAAACCTAAATTAATAAAATCTAATTTCTTTTATACTACACATTGTTGTCGATATTTAAAAAAATCATTAAATTATAGCATATTTTGTAGAAAAACAAAAAAAAATATATTTCAAAACTTTTTTTGTGTGTTTATAAAAATGCATATAAAGATAACTGTATAGATAGGACTTTATTATTATTACGTTATTCCTTGGAAATTGAGTTAAATTCACGTTGTACTTTAAAAATATCGAAATCATCAAAGTAGAATATAGAAACCGAAAGTGGCATTTATATATAAAACCTAGTGTAATATATCCCCTGTATCTAAGCATTGAAATCACAAAATATACACATATATTACACATTCTGCTAAAATACTATAAATGGGCGAAAGGAATATGTTTTCGTTGAACATTAAATAAAACATAAAGTTTGATACAAAAGTTTATGAAAGTGCTATTTTAAAAGAAAATTTAGTATGATAGCGTCATTTAAACGTCTAGATTGTGTTTTATTACATAATATTTTTTTTTATATATGTAATATATTACTTAGAATAAAATCATGTAACAAAAATATCAATACAATTTAAAACTCGAAGATTTTTTATTTCACAAGATGTTTAAATTTTAATGCCTTTATATAAAACAAACGATAATATTTTAAAACCTTTTAAAAAGGAAAAATATTCTATAAAACATTATATTCAGGACAGTTAATAATTTAATGCAACTGTCATAGAATTGGAAAAATAAATTACTCGTCAATATTTTTACTTTAGCTTATACGTTTGTAAAATCAAGTTTCAAAACGGAAAAAAAAAGACTTTTTTTTTCTATTTAAAGTTTAAACATAAATAAAGATGAAAGAAATTTTGCTTTAAATATATAACAAAAAGGAAAATAAATTGACTTTATTCTTTTAAGTACAATTCTTAAATAATGAGTTAAACTGCTGAAACTGCCGACGAAATCACCAAAACATTGTAAATGTGATTTTTTTTATATTAATTATTCTGTAATTTTGTGTGTAGTATCAAACAATTAATCAAATACTAATGTATACATTTTCTTCTAGAGATATTAAGCATGCATGACGTTAAAGGAAATGTTAATACGATTTGAAAATGGGAAAACGTATAACATAGTTGCAAACATTTCTTTTTTTTTTTTTCCCGTAGCATTGTAAGTACAAGTCTTTCTGTTAAAAGTTTCTGTTCAAACTTGAACCACTGAATGGTGTAAAGTTATAAGCAATACTATAGTATAGTTCAACCACACTTTAAGTTTTCTATTTCTTGTGATTGAATTTAAATTGCACGAAAACTTGGATCTGCCATACCTCCACTCACAAATGTAAATATGAATCAGTAAAATTCCATTCCTATTGCAACCAAACCAAGCTTAAATTAACGAGCGTGATCGAAAACATATGGTAAAGCGCAAATTTTTCGCAACAACTGACCCATGGGCCAAGATAAGACCCTAGAAAATTTAGCCCCATGACAAGAAAGTGTTTAGTTCAATCCACGTCTCTGTCAAATTTTGGATTTTTTTTTTTTTTTTTAAACAAAATACCAATATTTGGTTCAAGATAAAATTACCAAAACCTGGTAAAAAGCTAACTATCGAGTGGTTGCAGCTATTTCACACTGTTAAAAATTTCAACAGAAAACTCTGTGTAATCTATTATCTTAAGTCTTATGTAAAATTACAGAGAAAAATAAATGGAGATGTTAAAAAACTTATTTTATACATTCATTTTAATAACTGATATTAATTTAATTAATTATTGGTGAGAATATATTTCGGACTTGGTATGCTTTTTCTAAAGTAGAAACAGTCATTTTTAATTTTAATTAGAAAATTAAATAATAAAATTAGGTAAAACTACAGAATAAAGATCGAGAATCTCGATTATTCACTTTTACCTAAGAATTACTGTAAATTTACAGAGACTCAGGATAAATATTTACATTAAATTTACAGAAATTTTTAACAGTGCAGTACCAAGTTTTGGTTCAATCTACCACAAAATTTTTAATAGTGTTTCACACCACACATTTTGTATAGTAATATTAATTAATATGTGTTTACGATTAACCCTTTGACGAGCCATTTATTTCTAGGTATATTAGAATATTTTTGGAACAGAGATTGGTTTAAGAACAAAATACATTCAGATTATTAGATAAAATTAATTTGATTTTTAGTCCTTTATAAACCCCGAGAAGTATACTTACCACCCTTACCACTAATTTTAAATAAGAAAGTCGCGACAAGCTTCTTTTTTACGCCTACTGTTTTTAGTATAAGCGTCCATTTTTGTAGTAAAATTACTTACCAGGGCATTAGTAAATAAATTTCTTAAATATAACATCAACACAGTGTGTAAGACTTGGATTTTTTTTTTTTTTTTTTTTTTTTTTTTTTTTTTTAACGGCAGGCATAAAACTATCTTAACATACCTTCTCCATTTAAAAATGGATGATTCTGGTAGTAAATATACTTACCACGGCAGTTAAGGGGTTAAATAAGAAGAAAATGCCCATTTAAAAGAATAATTTGAAAAAAAAAAAAAAGTTAAACTCTATTCCGGAGTGAATCGTTGTGCTGGTATAGCATCATAAAGAAAAATGAGCCACATTATTAACAAAGCATGTTTCCTGCAATATTTTATGTATATGTATAAAACATTTCTGTTTTTGTATAAAATAATCTTTTTAGAAATATTTTATTCAGTTGAAAATAAGAAAACTTTTCTTTTTAATAATAATTATGGGATATAAATTTTCATGCATACTAAAGTATACTAAAAAGTTAAAGTTCCCATGAAAGTGAAGCCAAATGATCAGCATCTTATGTCATTACGCAAAAAGTGAAAATTTGGCATCTTATAAATCTTGAGCATCCACTAAATGAGGAACTATCTTAAAAGAAAGAAAGAAAGTTTGGGGAATTATGAATGCTATTTGAGATACACTGTTAAAAATTTCAGTTCAAACTTGAACCATTATATGGAGTAAAGTTATAAGAAATAACATAATATGGTTCAATCTCACTTAAGTTTTCTGCTTCTTGCGATTGAATTTAAGTTATACAAAACTTGGAGCTACCATACATCCCTTCACAAGGGATGTATGAACCAGTAAAATTCCTATTGAAATCAAACCAAGCTTAAACCAAGATAAAATTAAAGAGTATAGTAGGAAACATAGGGTGAAGTGCAAATTTTGTGCAACAGCTTAATTATGGCCCAAGTTGAGACCCTAGAAAATTTAGTCCCATTTATCAAGACAAACGAAACACAGAAGTATCGGGCAGGAAAGCGTGACACAGTGTCAAAGTGCTTGACTTGAGACAAGCAGATTTTCAGTTCGATCCCCGCCTTGGTCTTTATTATTATTATTATTATTTTTAAGATAATACCAATATTTGGTTCAACATGAAATTACCAAATCATGGTAAAAGATTAGATCATCGGGTGCTTGCAACTACTCAGTACCAAGTTTTGTTTCAAACTAACACCACATTTTTAACAGTGTATGAAAGTCTTTTATTAAACATGAAATTTAATATTTTTCTAGATTAGGAAAATTGTATAGGTTCCATTAAAATACATTTAAGTCTTGCCATATGTTCCATTTCTGTGTCAATATGAAAATTGCTGTCAGGTGCAAAAATTGAAAAGGGATTTGATTTTTTGGTTTATAAGAAGATGATATATTTGGTTTATAAGAATCACAATAAGTTTTTCAATTTTATTTTAGTATATTAATTTTATATAAGTTTGAATTTGACCTTAATATTTGAGTCAATTTTAAAAGTAGGAATTCAGCTTGCAATTAATCGAGATTCCCTGATAATATGATGTGAATTGCGTAACACTAATGATTTACATTCATTAAAAAAATTATTTATACAAAATTAAATTCTTTCGTAAATTTTACCAGAGTTCACTAGAATATTTGTCTTTTATTAATTGATCCTTAAATTGTATGAGACAAACTAAATGCCCCATATTCAAAATTTTTCAGAAATACTCTCTCTCTCTCTCTTATTTATTTATTTATTTTTAAGTTTTATTTAAAAGTGCAACATTTAAAAATTCCAAAATATTTTTCGTTTTATATCTATTATAATTTAAAGCATACATATACGTATTATAGCCAATTATCTAATTATAATTTGGGGTAAAAATAAAATCTTTAATTACGTTTTCTACAAAATTAATTTTTCGTTTTGTCTGTGTACGATAAACTGTAACGTTCTAACTCTTTCAGAAAAGTTGCAGTAATATTTATTACAATATTTTCCCTGTCTCAGTTTTGGACTAAAACCTAAGTTCTACGTATAAAGTTAATTTTATATGATACTTTATACAATATAATGATAAAGATTTTATACGATTCAGCGTTTTTATACAAAATTCGTTGTAAAATTCAGTGTTTTTTTTTTTTTTTTTTTTTTTTTTTTTTTTTTTTTAATCAATAACAGTATGTAGCATAAAGTAAATTAAATTTTATTAAATAAATTTTAATGCAGAAATTAAGGCGCAAGCAAAATCTTTTGTTGAAATGTTGCACAAGAATTATTTTATTTTTTAATTTTCAAAAAAATTCTTAAAACAATGAAATATATTTTTTATCACATTTAAATTAAAAACATATTTATATTAAATCTTTTTAAAAACTTTTGGGGGGGAAAAAAGAAAAAAAAAAAAAGAAAGAAAGAAAGAACATGCTAGTACAATCAGATATTATCTTAATGTCAGTTATAAACCTATTTCGAAAAACAAAACTTCAAGTAAATAACATTTTGATGATGAACTATATTTTTATGTGCCCCAAAGTGCACATTCTAGTATTTTAAAGATCGAGGCAAAATAGTTATTTGCTTACATTTAAGACATAAAATGTCTTATAAACTATGTATTTTACTTCAAACTTTTAAAAAGCTAAAAATTAGAAGACAACAAAGTTATTACTTGAATAAAATAAGAAGATTACTTGAGTAAAGTGTTTTCCTCAAATAACATCCAAGGAATTAACGGAAAAAAATTATCAATTGCATTTTTATCTTCAAAAAGGAAATATACTGTTAATGCAAATCCTTGTTACGAAATTAAAACTTCCGATTTCAATTTGATTCAAAGAGAATTAACAATTTCAGATTTTATTCATTTTACTTCGTAAAATCTCACTTAAAATGTTAATAACAAAATTTACAAAAACCTTAAATAATTAACTATAAAAACTTGCTTTTAAACAATATGGTGAATTTGATAATGACAACGTGGGATACATAATTTGAAAAAGGGTATGAAGCTGAAATATTAAAAAGTGTTTCAGCCATTATCTCTTTAGTAAAATATAATAAAGAATAAATTTGTCCCGAATATAAAATTCAAAACATTTTGTTTAGTTATTTTATTTTATTTTATTTCATTTTATTTGTTTACTTGTTTATTTTGAAAAATTTAAATGCACTTGTAAAGCATCAGCTACGTTTCTTGTTGAATAAAAGATTATGTTAATTTTTATTTTAAACCATAAATATGCATATTTATTTTACATATTCGAAAATAAATGAGTTCGTGGAGTTAAAAAAAATGAAAGAAAGTAAATGAAAAAAAAAAAAAAAAAAGAAGAAGAAGAAGAAAGAAAGAAAGAAAAAGAACTAAAAATATAACAGATTTTCACTTAAGGATTATAATTTTATTTATTTATTCTTTTTTTTTTTTTTTTCATATGTTAATTATGTTTTATTTTTTTTAATCTCATAATATAGTCAAAAACTGAAGCAAATTTAATGAATTAATTAAAAAAAAAAAAAAAAAAAAAAAACTTTAAATGGCTGTATTTGTCTAGCAACCAGATTTCCGTAACTATCTACAAATAATACTTTTTTAACGAGAATTTTGAAACAATTTTCAGAAACTCGAAATATATTTTACTCTTTATGTACTAAAAATATATATAAGTATATAGGAATCAAACAGGACCTATGATAAGAACCTTAAATGAACCTTAAATTTGTATGATCCTATATACTGTTAAAAAAGAAAAAAAAATCTGTTAAAAGTAGAAAAAGTTCGGTAAAAGCGAAATTTCCAGCAGGATCTTCTCATTTTTGAGAAATTCCATTTCGTATAATAGCTCTGAGTAGGATCTTCTCATATTTAAGAAAATGTTTTCCCTCATTTAACTATTCATTTCCTGTTATCTCTTGTAATACAGGGTGTTTATAAAGTCCCGGACCCATTTTGATGTTTAATAACTCATAAAATAATAAAGATAGATTAAAATAAATAGCATAAATGGTTAGATAGACTCAAAAAGTTTCATGACCCTTGTCAATGAACCTCCACGTGTGCTCCCTTCGTCGCACGGAGAATATCAAGTCGATAGTCAATTTCACGCCAGGTAGCGGCAAGCATGTCGGCATCCACAGAGTCTATTGCGCTTTGTCTTGTGGTGTATGCATTCTCCTTAATACCCGCTGGAATAAAACATCACATACAAAAGTACTACATAGAACTAACACATCAAAAGTAAACATAACATTGCATATTTTGCCAAAAACAAAAGAGAGAAAAATACAATTAATAAGCAGACGATATTTAGAAAAGTACAGATATTGAGACTGGAAAATGAAATTATCTGAAATTAATCACACGCGCACACGATGTTTACAAAAGTAAAGATATTCAAACCTGAAAAGAAAATATATGAGTTATTCCATCAATAAATGCCATAAGTTTGTTTATATCTTCATTATTTTATGAGCTATTAAACATCAAAATGGGTCCGGGACTTTATAAACACCCTGTATTGTAACGAAGGTTTATGAATACCGTGGCTCCGAAGAAAAACATCGGGCTACGAAATCAGAAATTGCGGGTTTGATCACCGTCAAGGTAGATTGTTTAAAAATGGTTTTTGTTGAAATCCAAATTGTTTATTTCTCATTTATTCCTTGCATCATTATGTTAATTATGTTTGTGTTAATTATTTTGTTAATGTTATGATATATCTATACTTTTTGAATTGTAGAATATTCTGTTCTAGAAAATTCATCAATTGTATGTATTGATGTAATAAATGAAATAAGTAGTTAAATAAGAAAAAAAAAATCTGAAAAATGAGACGTTCCAAATCGGAGCTATTATTATTAAGAAATGAAACTTCTGAAAAATGAGAAGAGTCTGCTTACGTTTTAAAAAGTATCTTTTAACAGTGTATCAATACAGGATTAAGAAATACTAAAAGGCAGAATCCATAGTGTTTTATTGGCAGAGAGGTCATTTCATTGCCTGCATTGAGGTGGACTCTGGTTCGATCCTGATTAGTATAAGAGAAGAATTTTATTTGGTGCGAGAATTTTTACAGTTTGGAGTACGGAAAATACCTGTTGAATATACTTAGTATTGTTCTGTTGTAAAAAAATTCCGTCAACGTATTTTTCGCATACCATACGGATACTTTCTGAGAACTTTGTTGCCGTAAATATCCTGTAATATATCAGGATATATATATATGTATATATATTTGTACTTTTAATGTTTTGTTAATCTGATTATTTTTTTGTTGAGTAAAGTTCAAATTATTCACGCTGTTACAAATATAATTTGAAAAAAAAAAAAAAAAAAACTATGAAGATAACGTTAATAAATATTAAATTAATGTGTTCACGCTAACTAAAAATCTCAATAAATTAATCTGTGGCTTTTCATTAATCAAACATTAAAATAATAATAATAATAATACGTTATTACGAATGCATAAGTCAAACAAGATTTGTTCACAACGATTACTTTTAGCGGAGATATATTTTATTTAATAAAATCATTTCAGTAATGAACAAATTGTAAAGATGCGAACAGTGTGATTTTATTTTGGCGTTATTCAGTCCTTTGTAAAATTGATATATTTGATTGCCAATACAGTGTATTTATCAAACACAAATACTTGAAGAATTTCTTTTATTATCTTAACTTTGTATTTTGTGTTAAACATTACATTAAATTAATTCAAAGAATATTTAAGAGTATTTTGAGCGATTTTCAGAATAGATCAGTGATAAAGCCGCTTTTAAATATTGTGGATGGTCACAAAAAATTATACTTTGATTAACACTTTCCAACAAGGTTGAAAAGTGTTTAAGACTTGGGTTTGTCTGTCTGTCTGCCCGCGCTCTAACTCCCGTAAATATTCATGCAATTTCTTGAAACTGATATATGTTATTCAAGTTCATTATCGGATGTACTCTATTGAAAATGGAGTTTATATCTCTACTGGTTTGTGTACAGGGACCCCCGAAAATATTTCAAAGCATTCTGTTCTATGAGAGACATTTCTATAAACCATATTTTCATAACCTTACTGTACAAAAATCTTAATGAAATTAAAATATGTTATACAAGTTTATTATCGAATGTTCCCTATTGAAAATGGAGTTTATACCTCTATTGGTTTGTGCACAGAGAACCCCGAAAATATTTCATAGCATTGTGTTCTATGAGAGGCATTTATATAAACCATATTTTCATACCCTTACTATACAAAAATTTAATGAAAGTGAAATATGTTATACACGTTCACTATCGGATGTTCCCTGTTTAAAATGGAGTTTATACCTCCACTAGTTTGTGTACAGGGACCCCCTAAAATATTTCAAAGCATTGTGTTCTACGAGAGGCATTTTTATAAACCATATTTCCATACCCTTACTGTACACAAATCTTAATGAAATTGAAATATGTTATTCAAGTTCACTATCGGATGATTCCTGTATAAAATGGAGCAAATACTACCACTGATTTGTGTACAGGGACACAGAAAATTATTCCAAAGCATTGCGTTTTATGAGAGATATTTCTATAAACTAAATTTCAATAACTTTACTTTGCACGAAGATTTATTAAATTCAAATGTGTTATTTATAAGCACAAAAGAAAATGCCTTGCATAGAATATAGCATGATTAGCATTAGATTTACAGGGTGACACAAAAATATTCAGTTATATAAAGAGCTATTAAAAAATATTTGCAAAGAGTGTACTTTCATTTACATTAAGGTCTTTTAATGTAAATTTTCTAATATTTTTAGCACTTCCCAGCAAGGTTGAAAAGTGTGAATGACTTCGGTTTGTCTGTCTGTCTGTCCGTCACTCTGCCTCTCCGCGCTCTAATTCCAGTTAATATTTGTGAAATTTCTTGAAACTGATATATGTTATTCAAGTTCACTATCGGATGTTCCCTTTTAAAAATGGAGTTTATACCTCTACTGGTTTGTATACAGGGACACCCGAAAGTAGTTCAAAGCATTGTGTTCTATGAGAGGTATTTCTATAAATCGTATTTTCATACCTTTACTATACACATATCTTAAAGAAATTGAAATATGTTATTCAAGTTCACTGTTGGACTTTTCCTGTATAAAATGGATTCAATACCAACTCTTTTTTATATACAAGGACACTCAAAAAATTCTAAAGCATTGCGTTCTATGAGAGATATTCCTATAAATCAAATTTTAATAACTTTACTTTCCACGAAGTTTTAGGAAATTGAAATATTTTATTTACATACACAAAAGAATGATTTACGTAGAATATAGCATGATTAGCATTAGATTTATAGGGGGACACAAAAATGATTTCCTCTTCTGATTTGTGCACAGGGACAAACAAAAGTATTCGAAAGCATTGTGTTCTATGACAGGAGTTTCTATATACCATATTTTAATACCTTTAATGTATAGAAACTTTAATGAAATTTAATATGTTATTCAATTCCATATCAGATGTTTCCTATGTAAAATAGAGTACATTTCTTACAACTAGTTTCTGTACAGGGGCACTTGAAAATATTCCAAAGCATTGTGTTCTATGAAAGTTATTTTTATAAAAAAAATTTAATAATTTTATTTTCCACAGAGCTTAATACAATTGAAATACATTATTCGTATGCACAAAAAAGTGCCTTCTATGTAATATAGTATCGTTAGCATTAGATTTACAGGGTCACACAAAATTATTTAGTTACATTAAAAGCTTTAAAAAAAAATTACTGGACTTGCACTTTCGTTTACAATAGCGCTTTAAGACTTTCTTATAATTTTAGTGGGAATATAGTTTGAATTTGTGCATCTGTCTGTCGATTATCTACCTTTCTATGTGTTTGTCTCCGGCTCCTAGCATCCGTGAATATTTTGAGAATTTTTAAAAAATAATACACTCGAGTTCCCTATGGAATATTCCCTATTTAAAATGTAATTAATAGGTCCTGTACAACTAGTTTGTTTACAGGGACAACAAGCGCAACAATAAAAAAAGCCAATGCAATACGCTTTAGGACAGATTTTTTAAAAATTAAATTTAAAAGACTTTCTACTGTAAAATTCATAAAAACATTGACATCAGGGCTATTCAGAGAGATTAAAAGCAGCAATTCTAATCATAGGGCTGCATTTTCTTTTGCTTTAAGCCTTTTTAACACTTTCCAAAATACCTAAGAGTAATTTTAATATCAATTAGTCTATCTGTATATTTTTCAGTCCTTCTGTCTGTAGTGTGATAGCGTAGACAAAGAATATTAAAATTTATTCGTAACCACAATTGCGTACAGTTTTAAATAATACTAATCAATGCGTACTGCATGATTATTCTTTCTTGTTTAACACTTTCCAACAACGTTGAGAAGTGTTAAGGACTTCGGCTTTTTTGTCTGTCTGTCTTTCCGAGCTCTAACTCCTGTAAATATTTATGGGATTTCTTGAAACTGATCTATGTTATTCAAGTTCACTATCGTATGTTCCCTATTGAAAATGGAGTTTATACCTCTACTAGTTTGTGTAAAGGGACACCCGAAAGTATTTCAAAACATTGTGTTCTATGAGAGGTATATCTTTAAACCATATTTGCATACCTTTACTGTCGACATATCTTGATGAAATTGAAATATATTATTCAAATTCACTATTGGATATTTCCTGTATAAAATGGAGGAAATACCACCATCAATTTATGCAGAGGGACACTCAAAAGTATTCCAAAGCATTGCGTTCTATGAGAGATATTTCTATAAATCAAATTTTAATAACTTTACTTTCAACAAAGGTTTAGGAAATTGAACTATGTTACTTATATGCACAAAAAAGTGCTTTGCATAGAATATAGCATGATTAGCATTAGATTTACAGGATGTCACAAAAACATCCATTTATATTAAGACCTATTAATAAAAAATTGCTAGACTTGTACTTTCGTTTACATTAAGCGTTTTTAATACTTTCTAACATTTTAAAATGTGAATATGATTTCAGTTTGTGTATCTGTCCATCTGTCTGTCTGTCTGTCTGCCAGCTCTTTAACTCCTGTAAATGTTTATGGAATTTCTCGAAAGTGATATATTTTATTGAAGTTCACTATCGGATGTTCCATATTGAAAATGGAGTGAATATCTCTTCTGGTTTTTGTACAGGGAAGCATTGTATCGAAATCATTGTGTTCTATCAGTGTTATTTTTATAAATATTTTCCCTATAGAATGTTCCCTATTTAAAATGTCATTAAGAGGTCCTGTACAACTAGTTTGTTTACAGGGACAACAACAACAAAAAAAAAACATTGCAATGCATTACGTTTTAGTACAGAATTTTTTGAAAGTTATATTTAAAAATCTTTCTACTGTAAAAATCATAAAAATATTGAAATGTATTGTTAATATTCTAATATAATATTTTGTATAGAATATGATATGATTAACTTTCTGATTTACAGGGCTACACTAAAATATTCAGAGAGATCAAAAGCTCTTATTATAATCTAATGGCTGCATTTTCTTTTGCGTTAAGCCTTTTTAACACTTTCCAAAATGCCTAAGAGTAATTTTAAAATCAATTATTCTATCTGTATATTTTTCAGTCCTTCTGTCTGTTGTGTGATAACGTAGGCAAAAAATATTAAAAGTTATTCGATAGAATTACGTACAGTTGGAAAGTGTTTCTAATCAATGCGTACTGCATGATATTTTTTCTTGTTTTTATGTTATCCACATAATTATCCACATAATATTAAAATAGATTGATCAGAATGTAACACACATACTTTTGAAATTACTGATAATAAATGGTAAATGCTAAAAAACGGATGAGGTGCTCCCTCGTTTTATCAGTGACGCCTTCTTTCACCAAACAATCCAAGTTCGAAAGTGTTTATACCTTCCATCTCACGATTTTATTTCAGCGGGTTCATACAAGATTTAGCACTTGACATAACATACAAAACCAGAATTCCCTTCGAGTATAGAGTTCTTACAGCTGTATTGCAGCTTGTTCAAAATACTTGGCACTTGTGCAAAGAACTTGGGTCATAGAGTTCAAAAATAGCTTTTAGTCTACGAAACCGCCTGATGCATCCCGCTAAGTCATTAAAATCAATATTGTTCACATGAGAAATGACAAATGACCTAGATAGTTTGAAGGTATAAAACCATATTGGTCATAAAACCCCGTTAAATATAAAACGGCTTCCGTAGAAGTATGGATTTGGTATAAAAACACTCTAGAGATAAAACGACCTTCAATGAATATTTACTGCTTTCGTGTTGACATCGGAAGTGGTTGAATTTGGATAAAGAGCTCAGTTTCTTTGGAAAATATGGTACTAATTACCATTGTCATCCATCGCCTAGCAAAATAAATCCATAGTTTTGGCCATGATTTCCTAAAATAACTGTCTACCTTAAAAAGTAGTCCTGGCAATGTTATTCTTTTTACCATGCCAGACTTATAGCCTTACGGAAAGTCAATTCTTTTATAGACCTTCCGTGACGTACTCGTGCAAGACAATGCCTGACAGAGATTACGCCTGTCAAGATTGATTAATACGTTTTTTGTTGGTGATTGTTATTGGCCACTGTGCCGTTTTAAACTATGATTGGCATACACTCTATGATGGTATTAGTGGCCACTGAATGCACTGTGCCGTATTAACATATGCTTGACGTACACTGTACGGTGCAGATAATTACTTGCAGAAATATCCCGTTTGTGGATTTACTTTTACTAGAATTTCGCCATGGTTCTTACTTTTTGGCAATCATTATCACTGTTGTATTGCATTTTGTATATCTTTGATTTAGCTAAATTGCCTGTTTCATCTCTTTAAACTTATGTTTAAAAGTTTGTGTGTTCAATAAACCGAAAACAGCTTTTCTCACAAATTATCGCTTCTGAATTACACTGATGGGAAAAAAAAATCCCAACACCAGGAAGGAGCTGTGCTAGATAAATGAAATTTGGTAGGCGTGTTTATACATCTGAAAGATGACGTCGATTCAAATTTCGAGCTACGCGCATAAGTGTGGCGCTAGTAGCGATACTATGAACATGCAAATGAGGTTTGCTTTAAATAAGCGCTGTAAGGTTCGTGATCGTTATTTACAGTTGAGATTTGACGTAGTGGGTTAATGTTAGTCAAGGATGGATCTAAGAAGACGAAGAAGCCATTATCAACAGCTCACTGAGTTTGAACGAGGTCGTGTAGTAGGGCTACGAGAAGGTGGGTTTTCTTTCCGCGATATTGCAGAAAGACATGGCAGGAATGTATCCACTGTGCATGAGTGTTGGCAGCAGTGGTCAAGGGAAGGTACTGCCTCAAGAAGGCCGGGTTCAGGGCTGCCACGTGGCACTACTGAGAGGGAAGACCGCCGTGTTCGGCGTATGGCTGTGGCTAATCGTACTGCGTCTGCAGCTGAAAATCGAGCTGCAGTTGGCACCACAGCGACACAATGAACTGTTACAAATCGGTTACTTCAAGGACAGCTCCGAGCCAGACGCCCTGTAGCGTGCATTCCACTGACTCCAAACCACTGCCGTTTGCGACGTGAGTGGTGACAAGCTAGAGCTCATTGGAGGACGGAGTGGAGATCTGTTGTGTTTTCTGATGAAAGCCGGTTCTGCCTTGGTCGCAGTGATAGCCGTGTGTTGGTTAGAAGGAGGCCAAGTGAACGCCTGCTAGCGACCTGTCTGCGGCCTAGACACACAGGGCCTACTCCTGGAGTTATGATTTGGGAAGCAATCTCGTATGACAGCAGGAGCACTCTCGTGGTTATCCCACGCACCCTGACTGCAAATTTGTACGTCAGTCTAGTAATACAACCTGTTATGCTGCCATTCATGAACAGCATTCAAGGGGGTGTTTTCCAACAGGATAACGCTCGCCCTCATACCGCTGTTGTAACCCAACATGCTCTACAGAGTGTCGACATGTTGCCTTGGCCTGCTAGATCACCAGACCTTTCTCCAATCGAGCACGTATGGTACATCATTGGACGACAACTCCAGCGTCATCCACAACAAGCATTAACCGTCCCTGCATTGACCGCCCAAGTGCAACAGGCATGGAACTCCATCCCACAAACTGATATCCGAAGCCTGTACTACACAATGCATGCACGTTTGCATGCTTGCATTCAAAATTCTGGCGGTTACACCGGTTACTAATGTACCAACATTTCACATTTGAAATGGCTCTTCTCGCCAATGGCTCTACCTGTGATCTTGAAACTTTAATCAATTAAATATGTTACCTAGACAAATGTATTGCTGAAATTTCATTACTGTACAATAATTTTTTCTTGGTGTTGCGATTTTTTTTTTCCATCAGTGTATATGCGTATTGCAAAAAAAAAAAAAAAAAAAGAAGGAAAGAAATGTTCATTGAATGAAAAATTGAGTCAGACATAGGGTTAAATTATTTATATGAATTCAAAGAAAAATGAAAAGCAATTTTACGTTCTGAATTTGAATTTTGTAAGAGACAATTTAATTTTCTGCATTTTTCTAGTGCTGGATTTTGTACTGGTGGTGAATGGTGATCAAATAGAATTTAGCAGAAAACATAAATGCATTAAATGATTTTTCTTATATACGTTATAGTCTCAAAAATCTGACGTAAAAAAGACATTAAAAAATATTTAATTTAACTATTTGTTTACTTACTTCGTGTTTCAAAAATGATAAAATTTCTAGATCACTTAATATATTTAAATGAAAAAAAAAAAAAAAAAAAAAGAAGGAAAGAAATGTTCATTGAATGAAAAATTGAGTCAGACATAGGGTTAAATTATTTATATGAATTCAAAGAAAAATGAAAAGCAATTTTACGGTCTGAATTTGAATTTTGTAAGAGACAATTTAATTTTCTGCATTTTTCTAGTGCTGGATTTTGTACTGGTGGTGAATGGTGGTCAAATAGAATTTAGCAGAAAACATAAATGCATTAAATGATTTTTCTTATATACGTTATAGTCTCAAAAATCTGACGTGAAAAAGACATTAAAAAAATATTTAATTTAACTATTTGTTTACTTACTTCGTGTTTCAAAAATGATAAAATTTCTAGATCACTTAATATCTTTAAATGAAAAAAAAAAATAAATAAATAAAAAAAAAAAAAAGAAGGAAAGAAATGTTCATTGAATGAAAAATTGAGTCAGACATAGGGTTAAATTATTTATATAAATTCAAAGAAAAATGAAAAGCAATTTTGCGGTCTGAATTTGAATTTTGTAAGAGACAATTTAATTTTCTGCATTTTTCTAGTCCTGGATTTTGTACTGGTGGTGAATGGTGGTCAAATAGAATTTAGCAGAAAACATAAATGCATTAAATGATTTTTCTTATATACGTTATAGTCTCAAAAATTTGACGTGAAAAAGACATTAAAAAAATATTTAATTTAACTATTTGTTTACTTACTTCGTGTTTCAAAAATGATAAAATTTCTAGATCACTTAATATCTTTAAATGAAAAAAAAAAAAAATCTGATGTGGACAACACATGAATTCCCTCTACAGCCATAAGGATATACATATTTTTATGAAAACATTAACATTTTTGTGTGAAGTAACCGATTATTAAACACTGAAACAGGCATGTTCTCCAGTTCACGAACATTCCTTCAAACAAATACAAAACAAGAAAAAAAAATAAATAAAAAAAATCTGCTACTACAACCAAGAAAGTCACGATAAGACGGTTATATATAGTGCTGAGACAATTATGGTATTTTTTTTTCTTACAGGAATAGGCTTCACTGCTTATTACAGAATATTTTACTGGCAAATGGACAGCTTAGAGTTCAATGAAAGTCATTCAAGTCGTACAGTTTTGTTCTACTTGGCAAAAATTAGTGGCGAGAAACGATAAATTTCAGCAAAAATGTTAAGTTAAACAATTCATTTAAATTTGAGAAAGCTTCTCTGCCTATCCTGCAACAATATTTGCCGCAAAATTTCCTCACTAATCTCGCCAAGCCACTAAGCTTGTAGCCAGAGTGGATATTTTGGTCTTGACTTCGAATTTGGCAGTGTTGGCAATCGAATCTGGCAAGAATTTGTAGTTTAGGTATGTGAAAGTTTGGAAACTCTAACTTCAATAACAACAGAGTTATGAAGTTTTCCGGAAAATTTCGTTGGTTTACAGCGCAGAACTAAATTCTTCGAAAGATTTATAAATGATTCACAAGAACTACAAAAAAAAAAAAAAAAAAAAAAGAAAGAAAGAAAGGAAGAAAGACAAAGAAGAGTAATTGTTGATGATTGTAAACTAGAACTTGCCTAAATCGTCATGTGCTATTTTCTATACGTTGTAAAAGCGGAAACAAATGAAAGTTTTTTCATTTCCACGAAAATGGGTATTGACTTAACCTTAAATTAGGCATTCAAATTTGGCGAAAAGTGGTTGTACGGGGATCACAAAATTTAGAAACTCTAACCTCAATATTAATCTAGTTCAGGGAATTTTGTAATGATGCATTGGTTTCTCAAGCAGAAGTAACTTGAAAATTCCATAAACCACTGAAAATGCTCTCGATGAATTTAAATTTGAAAACTTCGAAATCTTCGATTGTTCCTGATTTAGCGAAATTCATGCTTTGTAGTGTAATTAACAATGTTTGTGCATTCGTCAACTAGAACCTGCATATATCTTTAAGAATTACTTTCTACACATAAAAAGTCAGCGAATTTCATAACAATATCATTACGGGCTCTATCTAAGCGCTGAATATTCATTAAATGAAGTGCATTTGTCGACAAGAACCTGCTTTTGTCTTAAAGAATTAATTACTGCACGCTAAAATGTCGACAACTTTCATAACAATATTATTACGGGCTTTATCAATGGGCTGAATATTCATTAAATAAAATGCATTCGTCGACTAGAACCTGCTTATGACTTTCAGCATAACATTCTGAATGCAAAAATGGTCTTCAATTTTTATAAGAATATCATTATTGGTTCTATAATTAGCTTCTTTTGAAATCTCTATGATGGTAGGTCATATAATGGCTTGTATAATGGCGTGTATAATGGCGTGTAATGTGGTTGTATAATGGCCAAAACCTTTGTATTTTTGGTCCCTAGGAATTAAATTTTTCTTAATATCTCCAAAAGGAAAACTCCTAGAAAGTCCAAAAAAGGAGGTGGACAACTAGATGTTCTAACAAACCTATATTCTAATTTACAACGTTCTACGTCCAACTATTTTTTAGTTAGGTATGCGAGGCACACACACACACACATACAGACGTAACGAAAATTCGTGTAAAGTCGTTGATATCTCTGAAACGGGAGTTTGCTTTAAAACCAAAGTCACAGGCGTACAACAAGACATCATAACAGTCACACACATAAATTTGCAACATTCTACACTTATTCGTTTTTGAGCTATGAGAAATACAAAATCCATTTCTTCGTTGCATGAGACAACAAAATTTACAATTTCTTAATAATAAATAAATATAAATAAATAAATACTATAAAAGTAACAAGAACGCGGTGAATAATATTCGTAATCTTTATTTTTAATTTAATTTTGTTTATTTATTTTTTCTTTGTATAACATTTATATGAACATACAAATTGTTTGACTTAAATTTATTAATAGTATCATTATCTTAAAAAAGAAACTCACAGGGTTTAAACAATCTTTCTTAGGACATTAAATAATGTAAATTAAATATCACAGATTTAGAAAACTGCTTTTTATACTTTTATGCTGAACAGTAAATGTATTCACTGAAAAGAGAGAGATAATCTCATTTTTCAAATATATATTTGTATAGTGAATATGCTTTTGATTTTCATCTAAGAAGATCACAAATGCATTTAATTCATTTTAAAAAGACATAAAAGATGAAAGCGATCATTTATATTTAGCAATGCTTAAGTAGAAAATTATGTGTAAATGATATTAAACGGAGTGCTTTTGGTTATTAATCGTTTCTTGAAATATTTTAGAATATATAGTTTGCATTTTTAATCATTTTAAATTAAAGTAACATTAACATTTAATTTCGAAATTATATGAAAGCATAACAAAAAATCTAGAAATGTCAAAAATCCATTATTATTTATTTTCTTCATTATACATGATTTTACCTGTTAGTCTTAAAATTTATTAATTATTTCTCTGCATGAGAAAACAAAATAATTTCTTCTAAATGAATAATATATATTTTTTACAGTAAATATATGCATGTTATTGTTTATGTGTTTACTATATATTTTTAGTTTATAATTTAAAAGCATGATTTCCTCATCGTGCATTAAAAAAGTCGGTTCCAAGTTATGTTGAGTGTACTGGCAACAGTGTCTCTAATATATATAAACTTAACTTATGACACACGTGCCGTAAATAATTTTTTAGCATATATAACCGTAAATTGCTTTATACTACTTATTGTGTGTTAGCGTATGAACGTTATATGTATCTTACATTCACAGGAAAATAGTTAATTTACAATTAACTTGCAATATAAATGCCTTTTATACCTCATATAGACCATATACTGCATTTTAACATTCAATGTACCTAAATAAATAAATAAATAAATAAATAACCTTTACTTATAGGCTAAACATTTCGAATAGGCCAAACACCTAATATTTACTGTACTTATGCTATATTTACCAGGAAACGGTTAAGTTACAACATAAATGTCTTTTATATTTCATGTAGAACATATTTTGTATTTTAAAACCAATGTACAGTCAAAAAAAAAAAAAAAAAAAAAAAAAAAAAAGAAATAAAGAAATAAAAAGGAGCCACCCTCCGACTAACTTTGCCGTAAATTATCGTAGAAACATGCGGCTGGTGCCTATCTATTTGTAATAACGTCTAGTTATAAATGCAATTGTTCAGTTTTGTTTGTTTAAGGAATCGTCTACATATTAAAGTTTAACTCAACTTTATTTTTTCGAATGATAGCATCCATGTTTGTCTTCATATTCGAATTTCAGAGATCAAGGTGGTTCGGAAATAGGCATGGTTTATATACTTTTAATTAATTCTTTATAGGGTTACAAACGGAAATATATCAGGGATTCAAACCAGCCTTTAAAAAAACATTATTCAGATAATAACCGGAAAAGAAGTATGATAACTGGAAATATAAAATAAAGTAATGCTAATTTAGAAATGATGGTCGCATCTAAACTTACTTGAAAAACTATTTTAATTCATGTGTATGTAAGGTTATAAATGACACAAATGATAACAAGTGATGATCATTTTAACAGCAATAAAAAAATGGAACATCACTGTAACTCGAAAAATAATATAAGGAAGAAGCTGTAATTTTTTAATCCCATATTTTGGATGATGCCCATTTTATTCTTGCAAAACATAATGTAGGCCATGATTCATATTTTTTTTCGAATACAATGTGTATGTTAGGATTAAGGCCGATTGACTGCAGTAGGGTCGTAGGCTTGAGGGGGGATGCCCTCTTTCTATGGCGTCCTAAACCATATTTACCCAAATTTCACAGAAAATCACAGAAAACTCCGAACGTCTAGGCCGACGAAATCGATCTGAGATCGAACCCGCATGTCACGTCTACCAGCATCCAAAGCAGAGCCTATCGACCATGGTGGGACATAAAAATAAGGTTGTATTGTTAGCATATTTATGCTGTTTACTCACAAAAATCTTTTTTTTTTCTTTCTTTTTAATATTTTTTACGAAATACATACTTTGCACTTATTCAGCAAAAATGAAATAAATTGTTGGGTGTTGGAGGTTATTATTATTATTATTTATTATTTATTATTTATTATTTTATTTATTTTATTTATTTATATATATATATATATATATGATTATACACCAGTACGTATAGCATAGACAATCAAAAAAGACCATACACGCAATAGTTTACTCTACTTGTACTATGATTTTGCAATTTTGTTTTAACAGTAGAAGAAAGTTTTACATACCTGCATTTAATTTCAGAATGATGTATTTTTAAACTAATGTTTCAATTCTTTTACAAAAAGCTGCGTAATTATTAGATTAGAAGCATTTCTGGATTAATTGTAGTAGAATATTTTTTTATATAGTTTGAACTGGATTTGTTTGTTTAAAATTTTGTGGGATTTTAAAACATTTTTATAAATCTCTATTATCTATCAAGAGCATCAACAATAACTGTTCTTCAGGGAAATGCAAAAATTCAATTTTCGAAATAAAATTGCTTTTTTTTCTTCTTAATTAACGATAATGATTTTAATGTTCTAGGTACACTTATTTGATAAATGGTCAGTCCATCCAACGTGTCTGGTAGTACCTAACAAATATCTAATGGTTGCATAATAATAATAATAATAATATTTTTACTACTATATTTTGACATAGAGACTGTTTCGAAACTATATCACTGGAAAATATACTATTTATCAAGTTCAAGATTCAATTTTCCAGTCTCTTTACCTCACTTTGCAAATTTGATTCATCTTTATAGATCATCAAACTTATGGAAACACATGCTTATTGTATAAAAATTTTAATAATTTATGAATAAAAAAATAATTTATGAATTTTTTTTCATAAAGACCTATAATGTAAAAATTTGCATAGAAATTTCTTTTTGTACACAATAGATATGCAAATATTTCTTAAGTGTTAAATACCTTTTAGATGTTATTAGATATTGTACAAAAGAGCACCATTTTATGAAAGTGTTTTAAGTGCATGATACTTTTTTTAACCATGAATAATTTTTCATTATGTTAAAATAAATATTATTTTTTCTTTGAATATCATGAAACAAATTTACTTTTAGGAATCATTTAGAGCAGTATTTTTGTCAACTTAAGATAAAAATAAGTATTTTGATGTTGTCGGATATCTTTTACAGTTACTAAAGAAAAAAAGTTGCGGTGAAATAATTTTTAGACATTCTTCCTCAATCATCCGTAATTCAATAAATCATAGCATGATGATACGACAAAATTTCTGAAATCATACGCCTTATTGACGAAATAACCAAGATAATCTGAAAACCTTATAACATTACTCAATTCCAAATGTCGCTTGAAATCCATTTATTATAAATCGTTCGATTTCTTTTTTCCGAAATGAACGTCCTGAGAATAAACAAAAATCATTTTAGTTATTATCTAATGTCAAATTAGCTTAAAAAAAATGCTTACTAGTTATGAATCAAAGCTATAAATGACTTTTATTTTGTATGATTACTTTTAAATACTTTCTTTTTTGGAGAATTAATATTGAAAAAATTTTAATATAATATTTTTATAATTATTAAATTGTGCAGCTTTTTATTTTGTTTTATTGTATTTTATTTTTCACCAAATTGAGCGAATTTTTTTTTCTTTTTTTCTAAGAAAATTAATTAACCAGTAATTTAATTTTTCCTTTCATTTAATTAATTTTTAACACTACTTCAGCTTTTTTAAAATCGATTTTAACAAACGATATTTACAAATGTGAATAAATAAATAAATATTGAGTTATTATAAATTATACTTTTCAGGTTACAAACCAGAAACTTTTTCACATTTGGAAATTAATTAAAAACATTTATTAATAATATTTCATAGTCTCTCTTTTAATGTGTTTATCTTCAGGAGTCATTGCATGAATATTTTATGATTTGTGCCGCACCAGTGATCGAGTAAGATTCAGCTCTAAGCTTTCCGAAGAAATATCCCATGACACGCTCGTCAGTCTAACATTTCACAGTTTCCATAATTAATTCTAAAACTTGCGTAAAAACTAGTTGCTCCACTTAGAAAGATCCTTTACGAAAGACCCTTCACTCAGACATAGGTTCCAATTGTCGGTAATCAGCTTTAACCTTTACACACATCCACAAACCCAAAACTATCCATTCATGTTTATTTTATTGCAGGTAATTGCCAACGCATGCTTATGTATGTAACACCACCGTTACTATTCGTGCACTAAATATGATTTTTTTTTTTTTTTTTTTTTTACTTCCCAACAAAGTTAAGAAAATTTTGTGGCTTCAGTTTGTCTGTCAATCAGTCTGCAAATGTCTAACTTCCGAAAATATTTGCAAATTTTCTTCAAATTAATATATTGTTTAAGCTCTCTATGTCTTGCTTCCCACATTTCTTTACATATCAAACATTTTAAAATTATAAGAAAAAATAGTTATTCATTTGAATACAATGATCAGCGCACTCGACAAAACACTTTGGCATTAAACTAAAATTATAACCATTGTCAAATTCTTATCGTTATTAGGAGAAAAAAAAAAGAAAATTTTAATGTTTAATTTTTATGACATATATTATATTCTGAATAACAACGGGAGCTGTGCGTTTCTTGTACTGTCTCCATGTCAAGTGTTTATTATTTTTAGGACCAATGTCATCATGAGATATGATGCGAGTAAAATGCAAAATACGTTAAAAACAGAAAACATTATGTATGTTTATGCTTCACTCATTTATCTACTTTAATAAAGGACTATTACTTTTTTTTTTTTTTTTTTTATAATACAACAAAGTTTTCAGAGATTTATCTTGATATTGAGAAATAATTTCTAAAAGAAATCTATCAAGTAATTTCATAAAGTAGTTAATATTTGTTGTAAACTGAAGCAAAAGGATGTATCAATTGTTTTTTGAAATATTTTTAGTGAACAAGTTAAATAAAATCGTGATACACGTGAAAATACATCCTAATTATATGTATATTAAATATTACATAAATAATCCCTTTAAAAAAAATGTTTTTCACAATGTTTATTAAAGAAAAAATAAATAAACAAATGAATTTGTAAAATTATAAGTTGATTACATTGTACAAATTGATTATTGCAGTAAACATAAGTCTATTAATATAAAATCCATTAAAGTCAATTCAGATGAATTATATAACTGATTGGATATTTTTATTGTAAGAAATTTTGTTCTTTCATTCCTTCCAGTGACAACTTTTTTTTTTCCACTTGACATTGACAATTTTTTTTTTTTTTTTGGTTTTTATTCCATGCTTTTTCGTTGGATTTTTGACTGATTTTTTTCCCGTTTTTCTATGGATTTTTAGCTTTCTTTCCTCGTTTTCTACATTCTAAAGTGCGGTGTAAGATATTTTGAATTGAGTGTATTGGTATTTATACTAGGCGAGGCGTTTTAGACCCTCGACGATATTTTAACCACAGTCCGCCCGTTCCCGCTCTTCGATGTCTTTTTTTAGTCAATTTTGTTCTTTTATTACTTCCCCTGCGAGTCTTTTTTTTTTACACACTTCACATTGTGAGTTTTTTTTTTTTTTTTTTTTTGTTTCCATCCCATGTTTTTCTATGGATTTTTGACTGATTTTTTCCTGTTTTTCTATAAATTTTTAGCTTTTTTTCCCTCGTTTTCTACATTCTAATGTGCGGTGGCACATTATTATGGGTTATTATCATTATGGAACATTGTTTTTTAGTATATATACGGCAAAAATGAATTGGTGCACACCAAAAAGTCCATCAACATTTCCCTGGATTTTAATGATTATTTATTATTTATTTACACTTTTTAAAGAATAAAATGTTATTACACAAAACCTGAAAAAAAGTCATCATTTCAAAATTTTTACTTTCTGCAATTTACTCAAAATTTTATTTTTCAGTTTTCGTAAAATAAAAATTGCAGCATATATTTTTAATTTCTTTCAAAAATCACTAACAATATAAGAATAGCAAAATAAGGAGTCATTCACAGTATTTTTTTCTGTAATTAAAATTTATGTAGTTGGAGAAAACAAATTAAAATTTCTGACGTTGATGGTGCTGAATGACATTAATAAAACTAATTAAGACATTCAAAATTACAATATTTCATTTGACAGGCATAGTTTTAATTTCATGTTCAATACTTATGTCACATTTCTTAAATAAAAAAAAAAAAAAAAAAAAAAAAAAATTAATTTTTAAACTAACGCAATTACAAAGCAAAATGAGTACATTTCTTTTCACAAAAGAAAATAATTTCCTATATTTTATTTTCATCGAAAGTAGCTTATATTTCAGAACCAAAGAAAACATATAATTTAGAATGTAAAGGATTTACGAATTAATTGAACTTGTCAGTATGACATAATAAATAGCTATCTGTCAAAACAGATCCATAAGAAAATTGCAAAAATGTCTCATAATTGATTTACGAAGCTTTTTTTAAAACAGAATGCCTGAATATTTTTATTTTCTTTTATTTCAAAACGGCGCAAAAAATTCGAAATCGCGTACATAAGAAAACATAATTCATCAATCTTCTTCAAGAAAAATTATTTTTGAACTGTATTTTTTGATTCGATAATTACTTTACTTAAGAAAATGTTTTCTAATAAATTAAACAATGATATCCAGAAATTCTATCATTTTGAGAATATAATAATATAATAACATTAACGTAATAATATTAACATAGTAATTGTCAAAATATGATGATTTAGTGCGTGTTGGCGTTGGTTAAAGCCAAATGACTGAGCTCGAGTCCTAGGCCTCAAGGAGATTGCGTTCAGCTAAAGTACTTTATCAAGGATTTCTAGTACGTATTTTCACATGTGTCAGAGAAAATCAAGGAAAACTCCGAACGTGTAAGCCGAAGATCGCCACCTATCAATCTCGGAACGTGAAGCCGGCATCTAACCTAGAACTTCACTCTACCAGCATCGAGAGTAGAACATCTCGTTCTCTGGTGAGACATAAAAATATGATAGAATTATAGCCGAAACGTCAGTGTAGGCCTCTGTGTGGGCACTCAGAAAGGTATTGGTTCTGTCTGTGTTTGTGTATGTATGTATGTCTCACGATAACGGCCGCAAATATTACTCTATGGACTTGCAGTTTGGTACACATGTTCATTAACTGCACAGAAATAGCTGTATAGTTTTAGTGTGTATTCTATTTCTAGTTCTTGTATAGAGCACAACAAAATTTTTTTTATCATTACCGCCTATGGGCAGAATTTGTGTGTGCCGTAATAGCAAGCGCAAAAATATTTGGATTGACTTGAAAATTTACACATATGTTCAGGCGCTATACAGAAATAGCTGTATAGATTTTGGAGCCTATATTTTTAAGAGATCATTACGGTTCATGAGAAGGATTTCATTTAAACTCATTTTAACGTAGTTTCACTGAATTTAACAAAATTAAACTAACATGCATTATTGAGATGCTTAAAAGCATGTCTCCTGTAGAAAATGGTGCTTAGACTTAAAATTAATATACAGGACTTAACAAAAATGTTTCGACAATGTCACGTAATGATCCAAATTATATCGAAATTAGATAATCATTCATGAGCTACATGGAATAAAATGCATATTTTTTATTTGTTTATGTAATGTTTATGGTTCGTTGGCAAGGACGCAGAAAAGAATTTCGTGATATTAGGGCCTATAGCCAGATTTTCATCGAGCTCATTTCAACGTATTTGTGCTGCGTTCAACAAAATATAATTAACATACGCTATTAAAATGCTTGAAAGCATGATTTTTCTCGGGAAAAAAGGTATGTATAGACTAAATAATTTCTTTAAAGGACAATACAAAAGAATTCCGATGACATACTGTAATCATCCAGTGATGTAAAATTTCATTCAATATTAATGAGTTACAACGAATTAGTTTATGCTTTTTATTAGTGTGTATAACTAGTGTGGTTTATGTACATTCAAAAAAAAAAAAAATTCTAAAATTATGGTCTGCAGAGGGCATTTCTTATAAGTGCATTTTAACATGATTGTACTCCATTAAACTTAATGAAATAAACAAACATTAACAGAATGTTAAAAAACAAGGTATCTTTGAAAAATGACCGGCATAAGATATATAATTAGTTTACAAGGCTACACAAAATAATTCCGATAATTTAAGCAATCATTTAACATGAAATTAAGTGTCAAGTGTTTATGAGTTAAAATGAATTAACACAAGGCTATGAGGTACAAGGAAATATATATATACACATATTTACAGATAGGTATAAACAGACAGATACAACGGGGTGTTGAGGGGGGCAGTAACCTTCCTCATAATCATATCTATTTATGTAGTAAGTTAATCATGTATATAATTATTTTAAATACTATATAATAAGTAGTAATGTTTTCTTGAGTAATGAAAGATACAAGTAGGACATTGAGGCTCCTGATCTACAGATCCACTAGTTAGTATATTTATGCTCTTTACTCACAAAATACTTTCTTTTTTATATATTTTTAGAATTGTGAAGTATTTGTTTACGTGCAAGTTTGTTAAAAGTTTTATTTGTTGTTTAATACTTTTTAATATAGTAGTTCGTGAGTAAAAAGAACTTTTGATATATATATATTATATATACACACACTTATGCATACAATATTAATTAAAAAATAGTTAATGTTGATGAGGTAGTAACAAACTAAGAAATACTGCTACGAAGGATATGATATGGCATATATGAACAATTCGGAGATCAAAATTAAATAATATTTAATTAAAACACATTTCTAATAAATTTATCATCTATGAAGATTACACAGTTTTTTTTTTTTTTTTTTTTTTTTTTTTAAGAATAATAGAAGTTTTCAATAAAAAAATAGCTACTTTTATTATACAGTGTGTCCTAAAAGCTCTAGTACTCCAACTTAAAGAACTCATTTTCCATGATTCTTTTTTTAAATATTAAATTTTACCTTCTGCTTATCATTGCATCAATTCTTTGCTTTTTATCAATTGCTTCTTTTCTCGCTCAAGTTGTGCGAGAATAAATTTTTATGTTATTTTGTTCTTCATAGTAAAATGAGCTTATCACGCATTCAGAGAATTGCTCTACTTGAGGCTTATTTTGAATGTAAATCGTATGAAAGAGGCAAAAGTGTTTCGCGATATAAATATCCAGATGAGGCTATACCGAGTAAAAATACGCTATATCAGCTCGTTCGACGATTTCGTAATACAAATTCTTTGGAAAATAAGCACAGTAGTTGAAGACCTAAATTTGTAACACCAAACTTTCCGAAAGATACGCAACGAAGAAAATTGCAAACTCCTCAAAAATCAGTTAGGCGTTTGGCCCAAAAAACGGATCGAGGCAAAGGCTCTAAGAACTTTGAACTTTCGTACTTATTACGTAAAAATGGTACAGTAGAAAAAGCCACCAGATATTGAGAATCGGTTTCATTTTTTCCGGTGGTTGTGGAAATTTATTCACAACATCAACATTGTGGACAAAATATTTTTCTTCAATGAGACAGGGTTTCGTTTGAGCGATTAGAAGAACACGTAAAACTATCTCTTTTGAAAACGATAAATCCTCATTCATTAATGCAAAAACTTTTGCATTCTTAATAAATTCGCGTGTGGTGTGCTGTATCACGTAAAAGATTGTTTGACCTCTGTGTTTCGAATCAGCTGTTGATAGTTCTCTGTAAAGGGAACTTATCCAGCAATTTGTTGCATCGTTGATGTAAATGAACGAGATTCTTGGTTCCAACAACATGCTGCAAAATTCGGAACGAGTAATGAAACCATGGGCATGTTTTAGGGGTCGTCTCATCTCAAGAGACCTTTGGAGATCTCGATCTTAAGCAGATAATCCTCAAACAATAGATGATCTGAAAATTTGCCATTACTCAAAGGATAGAAGAAGTCCCTCATAACAAGTTAAAACGCGTTTCAAAAAACCTGCGCAAACGAGTTTAACATTGTCTTCTGAAAAGGGGTGGATATTTTGAATATTTATAATAAATGTAAGTTATGTTTTTTTCCTCCGTTATTTTAAATGTGCTTTTTATCATTAGCATAAATATAATCGTTTTAAGGTTTGTTGTTTTGCAAATAATAAATACATCAAAGTTAGTACTGGAAAGTTTAGAACACATTGCATTAAACTAAATATATCCTTCCCCATAATTAAAGAAACAATTTCTTCTTACTGTCTCCCTACATCTCTCCTAATTCAAGTTTTGTGTTTCTTTTTAAATTTACCTTAAAATTATTGTTTTAAATTAAGAAATAATTATTAATGTGGTTTCTATAAATCTGTGGTTACTAAATTGAATTAAAAATATATGTTTTACAAAACCTCTTGACGTTAAAGAACTTTTTACTTTACTTTTCGGTCTCAAGGGGTAACATTCCTAATGTAAAAACACCTCTTTTTTCTTTTTTTTTTTTTTTTTTTTTTTTTTTTTTTTTGAGTAGTACAGCGTTATTGTGATTTAAAGTATGAATTTCACTGAAAGAAAAAAACTATTTAAATGAAAATTGTTCTAAAGTAAACAAGTTCACATTTTCAAATGTAATCCTTTCCTATATAGGCTTATTTATTTATTTATTTATTTATTTATTTATTTATTTTCTGTGCAGTAAGATTTTTTAAAGCACAAAATCAGAGTGACGCTAAATTTAGTATATCCAAATGTCTATGCTTTTTATGTGTTTATATTCTCACACGAAATAAAACATTAGTTGTATTTGAAGTTTTATTGCATAGTAAAACAAAAATCCGATTGTTAAATCTGCGACTGAAGTATATTTCTGTAAATAAGGACTGCCGTTTATATACTCTGAATTTGTCCTATGCGTTTTGTTTTAATGTGTAATAGAAACCCTTTTTATAGGTTTATTTATAACATTTTAGCAAAAAAGGGAGTATTATTGCGCTTTACAGATTTTTTTTTCTTTTTATCTATTATTACTGAGATAAAATTTCAACATGTATGCCATTTCTTAAATATTTTAGTTGTTGTATTTTGCCATTTTATGCATTTTGTATACGCTTATTTGGATATTTTTAGAGTTATTATTCTAAATGAGATATTTTAAAATTTTCAAAAGTTAAAATTAAACACATTTTGGGCCCATTTACATTAAAAATGTATAGTTGGAAAGCAAATTTTTCGCAAACGGAAATATAAAATTAGATTTGGTTTAACATATATATATATAATACATAAATCATATATTATAAATTCATTTTTTAATTTGGATGAACGAAAGCTGGCAAACGGAAAGTTGCTCCAGAAAAAATGCTGTCATACGTTTGCCCATTTTTAATACTATTTTTGAATTATTATTTCCTTCTATAATTCATATGTTTCTTGCATTATTTAAAGAGTTCCTGGATGACCGAGGTCATTGTAAAAGTCATTCGAAGTGAAGCTACCTTTTTTTTTTTTTTTAAGGTATAATATTTATTATTTGATTGCCGAAGGCGGAGCTTAGGTTACTGCTGAAAGCTAATTTCCTAGAGATAAGCAAAATTCAATCCGAATTATCATATCAAATCCTTAACTATAATATTTTATCAATTTTTTCCGCTTCGTGTGCGGGTTACCAGTGACTGCTAATTACAAAAAGATGAGTGTTATTTCAGATCGAAATGTTATCTCAAAAGCACACCAACTGTAAATATTTAACTAAACCATTCAAGAACTTAAAAAAATAAACGAATATATAAATAAAATAAAACGAAGTTTCTGCCCTTTTTCCTGGAGGAAAAGTGGTTTATCGGTACACTCTATATGTGCTAAAGAAAATAGCAGACGTTTGCGCATACAAATCCAATTGTAAACTCAAAAATTTCCAAAATCTGAATTTTTATCAAAATCATTCAGACAATTTAACAGAAAACCATGTTTCTTCCATATGTTGTCACATGCGAAATGAAGGTTAATAGTGAACTCTAATTTCCATGAAGATGAGAATAAACAGATGGGTTTATCATAAACCTTTTGATACTAATTTATCATAAAAGTTAAGAGACATTTCCTAGAAAGTTACTGCACTGTTAAAATTGAAGTCTTCAAAAATGAGTAGGTGGACATACTCATTTTGAAACAAGTCATTTTGTTTCGAAAATGAAAACATGTTCATCTCATTTATGAAATATAGCATTTTTCAAATTATTATTTGTGCACTTTATAATTTATTATAAATATGCTGAACTAAAAGAATTTCTTTTATAGAATTTCTACAGATTTAAACAGAAAAAAATTCAAACACAAAATTTATTCCCTCAAATCTCTGGAAGTATATTTCGTGACGGTTTCGCACTGGTTTCCGGAAGAATACATGAATGAGAATGTAGGTTTGGGATAATGAGATTCCCTACTGTTGACACCAAACATTTCTTAACTTTAAACATTCATCAAAATCCTTATATCCATTTCCAAGCAAATTTAGTTTCTACTATATTTTTCTATATTAACATACATTTTTTGCCATATTATTCCAAGTAACCAACAGGTAACGAAATGATTCTTTACTCCAAAAAACACTTAATTCCAATCTTTCATCAAAATCGCTATATCCATATTCGAAAAACTCAATTTCGGCCATATTTTACAAACGGTCGTTATAAAGTTAACAGTAAACGCGAATTGTCCCGAAGATGAGGATATGTATAATTAATTTTGTAACCCGCCAAAAACTTTCTTCCAAACTTTCCACCAAAACTTTCTTCAAAATCATTGCATCCCTTTCCGAGTAAACCCAATTTCTGCCGTAATTTCAGTCTGGCAGATGAAGGGTTAACGGCGAGTGGGAACTTTCCTAAAGAGAAAAAAAAAGTAAAATTTGAAAAAAAAAAATCTTCCATCGAAATCATTATTAAATAAATTTAAGAGTAATCCCAATATCTGCCACATGGTGCAATTGGCCGATAGAGGGTTAAGAGTGAACACGATTTTTCTTAAAGATGAAGATATGTTGAATCAATTTATCTTTTCAAAAACAACTTAACCCAAACTTTCATAAAAATCGTTGTATCCATTTCCAAATAAACCTATTTTCTGCCGTATATTACAACTCATAAAAGATTAACAACGGACGCGAATTTTCCTAAAGACGAGAAGAAGTGCAATCTTTAAATAACTGTTACTTCAGTAAATAACCGTTAAATATCGTTAATAACAGGTTAATTCAGTAACCTGTCAGTACTACATAGTTTTTTTATTAGCTGTGTTCAAACTTTCTACCAAAACTTTCTTCAAAATCATTGCATGCCTTTCCGAGTAAACCCAATTTCTGCCGTAATTTCAATCTGGCAAATAAAGGGTTAACGGCGAGTGGGAACTTTCCTAAAGATAAGAAAAAGTAAAATTTGAAAAAAAAAAAAAAAAAACTTCCATCAAAATCATTATTAAATCTATTTACGAGTAATCCCAATATCTGCCACATGGTGCAATTGGCCGATAGAGGGTTAAGAGTGAACACGATTTTTCTTAAAGATGAGGATATGTTTAATCAATTTATCTTTTCAAAAACAACTTAACCCAAACTTTCATAAAAATCGTTGTATCCAATTCCAAATAAACCTATTTTCTGCCGTATATTACAACTCATAAAAGGTTAACAACGGACGCGAATTTTCCAAAAAACGAGAAGAAGTGCAATCGTTAAATAACTGTTACTTCAGTAAATAACCGTTAAATATCGCTAATAACAGGTTAATTCAGTAACCTGTTAGTACTAATACATAGTTTTTTTAGTAGCTGTGTTCAAACTTTCTACCAAAACTTTCTTCAAAATCATTGCATCCCTTTCCGAGTAAACCCAATTTCTGCCGTAATTTCAATCTGGCAAATAAAGGGTTAACGGCGAGTGGGAACTTTCCTAAAGAGCAGAAAAAGTAAAATTTGAAAAAAATAAAATCAAAATCATTATTAAGCAATTGGCCGATAGAGTGTTAAGAGTGAACACGATATTTCTTAAAGATGAGAATATGTCTAATCAGTTTATCTTTTCAAAAACCACGTAACCCACACTTTCATAAAAATCATTGTATCCATTTCCAAGTAAACCATTTTTCTGCCGTATATTACAACTCACAAAGGGTTAACAACGGACGCGAATTTTCCTAAAGACGAGAAGAAGATCAATCGTTAAATAACAGTTACTTCAGTAAATAACCGATAAATATCGTTAATAACAGGTAAATTCAGTAACCTGTTAGTACTACATAGTTTTTTTAGTAGCTGTGTTCTCACCTGATGACGAAGAAAACACAGCAGTTTTGAAATTTCTGCCTTGGCTTATTTTCTTCTTTATTAACACTGTTAAATCATTAGTTCTTGTTGTATTTTCATTCTACTTTCATATCTTCATTTATCATAATTTAAAATTATATGTATACATATATACATTTGAACTTTTTTTTATCATTCTGTTGAGTTGCGCGCACAATCTCCTAGTTTTTCCTTAAACCATAAAATTCAGTTTCGTTTTAAAACACTTTTTTTTTTTTTTTTTTTTTTTTTTAAATAATAATATTTTTTTTTGAAAGAATTCTTTTAAATTTTCGTAGAAATTATATAGACAAAAACAATGTTCACATAATATATTAATTAGTTTTATTTAAACAATTTTCGGATAATAGTTACTCTTACCATAAGCAAATTACAATCCTAGAATTTATTAAATCTTTTAACGCATGTTAAAAAAGAAAGACGCATTTTTAATTTCTAATAAGAACTAAAATAAATATAGATCCGATGCTTAACATTTAAGAAAATTTCCCCATTTTTAATTAAATTTTTTTTTGGAAGTTTCTAATTTTATAAGTTAAAAACAGTCATAATAATTTGTAAAATATTAAAATTTTTAAATGTATCTTTATTTTATCTTTATAAGTGCGTTTAACGCACTCCAAAACTTGTTAGTTTATTTTTCGAATAAAATATAATAATTTTATCTTATGCATCAAACATTAGTTATAGAAAATATTGAAACAAAATGCTGTAATTAATATTTGTGACTGACAGGTAAAGCTGAGTTGTTTATTTTTACATTTGAGAAAATAATCTTTTCTTTACTGTTTTAGGACAAGAAAATTAGCTTGTATTGAGAAAGAAAAAAGAGAAGGAGAAGAAAGGATGAAATCTGAACAAAAAAGAAAAAAAAATCTCTCAAATTTTCATTTTTTATTATAAATTAACTGGTCTCGCCATTTCTAATTTAATAAATCACTTTCTGTCAAAATTTAGTAGAAAAAAAAAGTAAAAAGTTTTTCTAATTGTCTCACTTTGTTTGCCAGTTTAAATTAAAAGTTTTCAGAAGAATTTTTATTCAATATAAAGACAAAGAATACATATTGTATAATGTGAGCATACTTAAGAAAACTACATGTGTTATTGCAAATTCTCATTTAAATTAGCTTATAAAAGGCGTTAAAAATATCGATCTGAATTTCAGTTTTAAATAACCCTGAACTTTGTTCATTTATTAAACAATAAAAAAATAAATAAAATAAAATGTTAGTTAAATTTCAATTCGAAAATAATTTAAATATCTATTATTCCCAAGTTTACATATCTGATACCTACAAATAGGCAGTCTAACAAAGTAAAGTGAACCACACCGTAAAAATATATATTATGTAAGATTACGGGGAAAGCCCGGCATCAGAGATTCAAGACAAAGCCCGTAAAAAAACTTTTAGACCGTAAATTAAGTATATATTGACTTTAAATTATTTTACATGCCCGTTTTTGCCCGTAATCTTACAGCATTTTTTCCTTTTTCTTTTTCTTTTTTTTATACAGTGCACTTTTTAACTTTTTTGTAATCTATTAGAAAAAAATATATATATGTAATATATATATATATATATATATATATATGTTCTTTAAAAATTAAAGCTGCAAAGTGTGATTACTTGAAAATTGTTTAATTGAATTATTTATTCTTATTACATGCTTCACGAGAGTTATAAAATCGCAGTAAGTTTTTTTTTTTTTTTTTTTTTTTTTTTTTTTTTAAATAATGAATTAAAAAAAAAAAAAAAAAAAAAAAAAAAAAAAAAAAAAAAAAACATTTTTTTTAAGTATAAAATACTCACCTTACTTTTGAGAAATCTGAAAACATAGTCTTATAAATAAATAAATAAAATAAAAATGTTTATTATAAGTTTAAAAAAAATCTTAATTAAAGAATATTTTGATTTTTTCTTTAAATAAGTATAAATTTAAGGAATTTCATTTAAATAAAAGAAAAAAATAATTTAAAAATGTGTGTGCTTGATTTAAAATATTTTATATTATTTTTTTGACTTTCTTTTATTAATGTTACATACAAAACGAAAAAAATGACTGATTTAATTTAATCATAAATATAATGATTTTCTGTTTCATTAAATTCGTATTTTCCTCCTTAAGAGCAATTAAAATTAAAAAAAAAAAAAAAAAAATCTATTTGAATACTTACGTTCTTTATCTTACTTTGGTACAAAATCAGTAAGAAACTGAAGAAATAAGATTTTGAAATAAAATAATTATACATAAAAATGTGCATTTCACCAATTAAAAAAAAAAAGTTATACGTAGAAATTCCTTTTAATTGTTCAAAAATATAACAAATAAAAATGAATTTTTAATAATTTAAAGAAGTTTTCCCTGTATTTTTTATTTTATTCTGTTGAGCTGTACGCATATTCTCCCAGCTTTACTGGTTTGTGTATAGGGACGCCCAAAAATATTCCAAATCACTGTCTTCTTTGAGATGTATTTGTATAAACCATATTTTAATTGCTTTACTTTACAAAAATCTTGCATATATTGAAATATATTATTCAAATTCACTATCACATGTTTTCTATAGAAAATAGGATAAATACAACCACTAGATTGTGTACAAAACTAGTTGTGTTCACCCAAAAGTATTCCAAAGCGTTGCATTCAATGAGAAATATTTCTATAAACCTAATTTTAATGACTTTAATTTGTAGAAATCTTACTAAAATTAAAATGTGTCATTTATATGCACAAAAGAGTGTTTTCTATAGAATGCAGTGTGATTAGCTTTAGATTACAGGGCCACACAAAAAAAAATTCAGTTGTATCGAAGGCTTTTATTGGAAATTTGCTGTAATTGTATTTTCGTTTACATTAGGTGTTTTTAACACTTTCTAACAATTTTTTACGTATAAATATGATTTTAGTTTGTGTATCTATCTGTCTGACTGTACTTGTTTATATCTGTTCGTGTGCCCATCCCGAACGTCCGTAAATATTTTCAGAGTTTTTAAAAAATGATATATGTTACTCAAGTTTACTGTGAAGTGTTCACTATTAAAAATGGCATTAATAGGTCTTGTACAACTTCTTTCTGTACAGTAGCACCAAACAAATGCCATTGCATTGCGTTTTATGGTAGACATTTTATAAATCGCATTTAAATAACTTTCTACTGTAAATTCATAAAGAAATTGATATTTATTTATTATATTATTAGCTCAATATTTATTATTAATTCATGAATTACATTGGTATTGTGCTAAAATAATGTTTTGTATAGAGTATGATATAGTATATAGTTAACCTTCAGATTTACAGGGTTACACTAAAGTATTCATATACATTAAGGCCTGCAGTTAGAATTTAAGGGCTGCATTTTCTTTTGTGATAGCATTTTTAACACTTTCTAAGAATGTTTAAGAGTTACAATGCATTAAATTAGTCTTTATGCATGCCTTTCAGTGCTTCTGTCAGTCCATTGTATTATGACGTATTCAAAGAACATTGAAAGTTATACTGTACAACATGTATGTACAGTTAGAAAGTATTAATAACCAATGTTTAACGCATGATTTTTCGTTCTTAGTTTCAGTATGAAATATTTCTTATGTAACATTCAATACCTAGATTTTTACTAATATTTTGTGAAATTATATAATTATGTTATGTATAATTCTTTAAAAATAGTTAATTCTAGTCTTGTAATGAAAATAATTTGTTTTATATCGAAATCAGAATACTATATTAAATTTACACAATTTTATCTGGGCAATGCTTAATACATTAAGAAGCTTGACTTGCCCTATCTCCTATTAAAAATTGTCGCTGTAATTTTGGGACACCCTGTATATATAATTTAAAATAATTATCTAGATTTCAAAATTTAAGCCCAGTAACTTCCCCATCCTTTTTTTTTCTTTTAATACTAAAACTTAATATAACATGTTTTATATACAACTAAAAAGAAATTATATTACATTAAATATTTCAGAAAATATAACTACAATGCATTTACAACATTAAATTAATACGTAACAGAAAAACTCCAGCAATATTTATAACACAGCGTAAATTATTATCACGCACATGAACACAAAGAACCCAACTACATCTTTTGTGGACGTGTTCTAACTAAGCATTGAGATATGCATTAAATATCAAATATATTAAAATATCTCGTATAAAAATCCAAAACACAACAGGGTCTGAAGGGAACAAATTAAATTAGTCTATGTCACGCTGTTTATGCTTGTTACACCAAGACGTTGGCTTACAAGATTAACATCCTTCAACTCAGAAAGTTTCATAACAGCTTGAACAAAAGCTTTCCTATATTTGATCAGCAATGAAGTGGAGTGCAAACAGCCGTTCTTAGGTGTATGCTTAATCTAAGCTTCCAAAAATTAATTCAATAGGATTAAGTGATAAGTAAATTAAAGTTATTTCCGGGAAAACTTTTATTTTTCTGAAATTATGCATATAAATATTACAAAAAGTTATTTGTAATACGCATGTATAAATTTAATCACGTAAATTAATGTTTTTAATAAAAGTGACAGTAAAAATTGTAAAAGAAAAAGAGAGAGCATTCTATTTAATTGCAATTTCTATAAATGCATTACACCCACCCCCCCCCTCCCTAGATATTTAAAAAAAGCAAAACACAGTCAAGTTCATGTAAAAGTTAAATCTGATATATGTAAATGCTTTATAAATGTGCTTTTTATGTTATTTGTGTAAAAGTTTTAAAATAGTACTTTCCCCCCCACCCCACTTAATAGCTAACGAGCAATCAGAAAAATTTGATTCTATTCTAAATTCTATTCTATGAGCATTTTTGCAGATAGAGAACAGTTTTAAAACTGTTTCATATAAAGAACAATTTAAAACTGTTCTTTATATGAAATCTTCTTTAGAAATTCTTATTTTAGTAATAGAAAAAAAAAATGTCAAATTTGTAAGGGGTACACGTTGTTAAAAATTTCGGTTCAAACTTGAATTAATATATGAAGTTAATTTATAAGCAATACCATAATATGGTTCATCCCCATTTTTATTTCTTCTACTTCTTGCGATTGAATTTGCCCCAGAACTTAAGGCTATCATATATCCACTTACAAGGCAAAATGAATCACTAAAATTCCTATTGAAACCACATAAAGTTTAAATTAAGGAGCTTGGTCGAAAACATAGGGTAAAGCACAATTTTTTTTGCAACATCTCATCCATAGCCCCATAAAATTTAGCCCATTTTATAAAAATTAATGAAACAGAGTTAGCGGGCAAGAAAGTGTGGCACAGTGCAAGCTGTTTGAATTGAAATAAAAAAATCTTCCTAATAAGATCAGGTCTTGGTGGAATTTTGATTTATTATTATTATTATTATACCAATATTTGGTTCTACATAAAATTATGAAATCATGGTAAAAGGTGAAAACATCGGATGGTTGCAGATACTTCAGTACCAACATTTGGTTCAAAGTAACACCAAATTTTTAACAGTGTATATATGTACTAAAAATTTCTGGATTTACTGATTATTATTATTATTATTATTATTATTATTATCCATGTAAGAATTACAAATAGGTAATCAGAGTAAAATAGGCTTAACTTAGACTTTTCTTAAATATTAATGTTTGGTTTGTTAAGTTATGAGAATTATTTTTAAAATTAAGTTTTGATTAAGAAATATTTTTAAACAACTTTGACAAACAAATTAAAGCGTTGCTTAGTTTTCGAAGGCTAAGAAAAGATATATTTTATTTATTTATTTTTAATATAAAAAATAAAACTTTTTTTTTAATATCCAATTTAGTTTTCATATTTTTTAATGAAATTTTTATGAAATATTATTTAAATGCTGGTTTTTATATTATCAAAATCTTCAGTGAAAATAGAGAAATTATGCTTTATTTTACCCTTCGAAATCCCTGTATCCCTTTATAAAACAATTCATAATAAGTAAATTACTACTACTACTACTAATAATAATTTATCATGATTTGAAAATATTCATACTTGATGTATTATGTTCTTCTCTATTCAAAAGATGAAATTTTTGAATTCGTAAAAATTTTCTACTTCTGGATATCGATAATTTTGCACGTTTTGAAAGGTCCAAAATACGATGCGACAATCTTTAGATCAAAGCTGTGTGTCTGACAAAAATATTTTGGCAGCTCCAGCTAACAGTTTACTCGCAAAGAATTCCATACAAATTAATATGTAGATGCAATTTGACCTATAATAGTGCCTGTCAAATTTTGATTCCAATCACCCAACTGTGTCATTCAGTTTTTTATTTATTTATAATTTTTAGCTTGTTAGCATGGGTCAAAATGTTCTATAAATGTAAATAATAACAATGGTTTCTAACTAATAAATGTGAAATGAAAAATAATAATAATTAACAATTATAATCAATCACGATTTTTTTTTCTTTTACAGGTAGGAGTAACGTTTTCTATGGGGGGGGGGGGGACAAATTTTAAATAAGAGTATTTTTCAGAAGAACTCATCAATACTTTTAAAATGAATGGTTGAACCATACATTGGTAATATTTTAAATCCAAGTTATCGATTTCTTTTTTACCATAAATAAAAATTGGGTAAAAATGCATTTTACCCGATGTCAGGTCCCGATGTAGTGATCAAAATTGACTTTCTTTCTACATTTAGTGTTATAATGAAAATGCACCAGAGGGCTGGCGTTAAAATGTAATGAGTTTAATTAATTTTTTTCCTTTACATTTTATGGTGCTTATTCCATGTTTTAAACTTATTTGGGTTATACTTCTCTGCGATGACAACTTGTTTTATCCATCATGGAAATTAATTTTAAGAAATAATAATTTTAATAAATAATTTGTATTGCTTAAATTAAAAAAAAAATAATAAAAAATGGAGAAGAAAACTTTGTGATGGCACAACATACTAGTATTTTCTAGGTATTATTCAAATGTAATATAAATCAAATTGTTATATTTACGCTGAGAAAAAAATCTATAACTCACATCTAGAACCTAAATTGTGGCTCTAGAAAAAATAGTTCCATGTCATTCTTATAAGTTCTTGTCCCCTGTGAAAGCGAGTTCTAGAAACCCCTATAAGAATTCTAGAGCGTTTACCTATATTCTCGAGGGCAAAGTTATTTAAAAATCTCTGCAAATAAATGCGAATACAAGATGCGATTTTCAGCAACTATAACCTTTGTTTATTACCCAATTCTACAAAATCAAGCGAAAATTTTTCGGAACACAAAAGATTCACAATATTCAGAATATTGTTTCACCATCTAGAAATGTGTAGATAAGAAATTCTCGGTCATTTTGTTTATTCAGTTTATAGGCGTGCCTTATGCGCATAGCTCAGAAATCTGTATTTCTAGTTAAAGGATTTAGAAAATGACCATCTTTTCATTCTAGCGGCAGGCGGTATATATTTTTTCTCAGTGTAGCAATTATATAATATGAATATTGCAAGAAGACCTACGAATTTCAATAACACATTTGTATTATTTTGAATTATCATTCATTATTCTGAGTCGAAACAATTCTTAATATTAGTGATTTTTTTTTTTTTTTTACTTTTTCCTATCTACAAAAGAAGAATGCATTGGATCCTTGAAAATTTTAATTAATTGTTTTGTTTTCTTTACACGGTTGAATACGTCCCAAGCGCAATTTTTTTTTTTTTTTTTTCTATGCTTTTATTAACATCGAATCTTGTTTGTTTGTTTCTCCAGTACAAATCTCGCAATCGATTTTTAACTAACTTCCCGACTAGCTAGATATATTTAAAACTTTCAGGACAGCTCAAAACACGGCGACAATACATTTTTTCAAATACTTTTAGTCAACCGTTTAAGGTCCCGCTGCCTTAGGCAGCGTTTATATGATTCGACAAAGAAATTATTTAACTAACTTCCCGACTAGCTAGACTTTTGAAACTTTCAGAATAGTTCTGAATACGGTTAAAATACATTTTTTATACACTTTTAGCCACTGTTTCGGGTTCCTGCTGCCTTTAGCAGCGTTACCAGTACAAAGCTTGGATTCGATTTTTCATTAACTTACCGACTAGGTGGATCTTTGAAACTTTCAGGATAGCTCAGAACACGGTGACAATACATTTTTTTATACTTTTAGTCAACTGTTTCAGGTCCCTACTGCCTTCGGCAATGTTTATATGATTCACCAGGAAATTTATTTAACTAACTTCCCGACTAGCTAGACATTTGAAACTTTCAGAATAATTCAGAATACGGTGAAAATGCATTTTTTTTTAATACTTTTAGCCACTGTTTCGGGTTCCTGCTGCCTTCGGCAGCATTAACAGTACAAAGCTTGCAATCGATTTTTCATTAACTTCCCGACAAGCTGGACATTTGAAACTTTCAGGATAGCTCAGAACACTGTGAGCTATCCTCAGCTACTTTTAGTCAACTGTTTCAGGTCCCTACTGTATTCGGCAGCGTTTGTATGATTCAAAAGAAAATTTATTTAACTAACTTCTCGATTAGCTAGACAATTGAAACTTTCAGAATGGTTCAGAATACGGTGAAAATACATTTTTTAAATATTTTTAACCAATTGCTTCGGGACCCTGCTGCCTTCGGCAGCGCTACCAGTACAAAGTTGCAATCAATTTTTAACTAACTTTCTAGCTAGATAGCCGTTTGAAACTTTTATAATAGCTCAAAACACGATAGCAATGAATTTTTTAATACTTTTATCCAATTGTCCGGGTTCCCGCTGCCTTTGGTAGCATTTATATGATTCAACAAAAAATTTTAAAACATGGTATATAAAAAGTTCTTTTTATCTTGTAATTATTTAGAATAGTTCTGTCTCTATGTTATCAAAATATATGGCTCTATATTCCAGCTTTTCTCTCGTGTAAGTATATCAAAATTTATATGTGAGATGATCTATATAATACACTTTGCTGATTTAAATTAAATTAATACCGTGCGGCAGTTGGCGTTGCTGTATTACATTTTTTTTTTTTATATACTGTGACATATTCAAGGCTGGGTCATTTGTGCTCGCTAGACTGCGTGAGGTCCCTGGTGCCAGATTGTCTGCAGTCTCGAGAAACCGGGCATACCAGGGGTTTTTTCATCCTCATGGTTACAGAGTAACCGCGATTTCACGGATGGCTTTGATGTGCCGCTTAGGCACCCCACACTAGGGTGGTACCCCGCCGTTTTGTCGCCATTTGAAACTCCAATGAACTGTTGACCTGAGGGTAAACATGGATACTCCTCCTGACCAAAGACTGTTTGATTGGTGTTTGTCGAGTGGGAAAAAGTGTTCCCCCTTTTCAGATCACCAAGATTTTTGGAAGGACTAAAGATTTCAGATATTAAATGGAGGACTTGGATTTATGACTGGAAAGAGAACGGACGTTCTCCTGAATCTTTTAAAATATTAGGTTTCCACAGGTATCTGGGATGCCTGTAGTATGCTATAAAATGCTAAAAGTAGTTTTAATTAAAATTATGTTAAGTTTTGCAATCAAGCCTTATTATTCTTTGTGTGTTACTTATATAAAGCGTTGACTACTATCAATTGAGAACATGTGTTCCACGCTACTTACCGAATATACCACAGCTGAAGATAAAGTGGTGGCAGCAAGGAGGATGTGCGCCTAGAGTAAATTAGGTGCAGCCCAAGCCTTAGATGATAAGAAACGCATCAAGAAGATTACCAGCCCAACAGATGTCTCAGAACTACGAGTGGTGAGTCCCTTTCTTTTTCTATTTAAGTATCAGGGAGGTCTTAGTTGTAGGAGATTAGCTGTATTTTGGGGTAACTTTCTTACAGGTGTTAACTGATCATAGGAAAGATTTTTCTTTTAGATTTTCAATGGTTCTTTTGTAGTTAAAAGAAGAAAATTTTTAACGAAAGTCTTGGGAATCAAAAGGAAACGGGATCTTTGTTTCTATTTGTTTTGAATTTGCTTAACTCAATATTAATCCAAGTTGAGTGAAAAAAAAAAAAAGTTAATTAATAATTTTTTTCTGTGCAAAATAAAAGGCATTTAAAATCGGGTTAATTTTAATGTCATATTTTATTTTGGGGTATTTAATTGTTTTTACTTCGTTTTGTCAATTGAATTTCAAAATTCACTCAGTTGTGGTTGTAATAAGAACTGAAGTTCAGTAACAGTGAAGTGTTTTATTGTAGTCATTCATTTGTTTATGTATTTTTTATTATTCGCGTGAAAAAAAAAAAAAAAAAAAAAATATTTAGTATCAATTATTTTTTTTCCCTTTCTCTTTTTTCTTTATTATTATTATTATTATCTTTTTCTTTTTTTTTCTCTCTCTCGAGTGCTTGATTGTTTTTTTTTTTAAAAATGGCTTATTTAAGAAAATTCAATAAAAGTACTTTGCTATTATTAGCAACTGAATTTGAGACTGATGTATCGGAGGATACGAGGAATAAAGATATTATTCAGGCAATTTTAAACGCTTCTGATTACGATGAGGAAGAAGCAAAGGATTACTTAGTGAGAATTTTAAGTGATTTAGAAAGAGTGGAAAGAGAGAAAGAGTTAGAAAGGAAGGAAAGAGAGAAAGAGTTAGAAAGGAAGGAAAGAGAAAACATTAGGCAGTTTGAGCTAGAAAAATTGAGGCTTCAAAATGAGGCAGAAGTCAATAGCACAGCGTCAACGGTAACATCAGTAGAACCGGCTAGGAAACGGGTTCAGTTAAGAGAATTGGTGCCTAAATTTGACCCAAAGCAAATCGACATTTCTTTATTTCTTATGATTTTTGAGCGCCAAGCGGCAAAAGAAAAAGTCGAAGAAGATTGTTGGGTATCCCAATTAATCCCGTTATTACCGACGGATATAGCGGAATTAGTTGTAAAGGAGCCTGCGGATAAATTTGAAAATTACCAGCACATAAAAAAACTATTATTTAAGCGTTTCAAGTTGAGCGCGTTGGCGTTTAAAAATAAATTCGAAGACCATAACAAAAAACCAGCAGCTTTATGGGCGGATTTGGTGTACGAATTAAGAGGTTATTTAGACAATTGGCTAGAAGCCGTAGACGTTAAAGATTTTGAATCCCTAAAAGAATTGATTCTCACTGAGCAAATTAAAAAAAGGGTTCCGTTTGAAATCCGAGAACATTATTTAGATAATTGGGAAGAGATAAATAATGCAACGAATCTCGCCGAAAAATGTGATAAATTTGAAGCAGTCAGACGTGATCACAAAAAATTCGAACGGAAAAATTCCTTCAAGAAAGAAAAAACAAATTTCGGGTATTCTAGAAATAGTTATGACGCGAAAGGGGAAAGTGATAAGCAGGGAAAAAGAGAACTAGGTAAGAAAGAATTGGTTCAGAATGAGGAAATTTTCGAGAAACCGAGAAAAATAATTTGTTATCTCTGCGGTCAAGCTGGGCATATAAGACCTCGTTGTCCATTGAACGATAAATCGGAGGCAATTGTAAATCATGTAATTACAGCGCATTATTTGAGTCCATCTTTCAAGCCATATGTTAAAAATGCTGTTATAAACGGGGTTTATCGTAATTATTTATTAGACTCAGGTTCGGAGATAGATATTTGTGACCGTTCCTGGGTTAATGATCAAGATTGGTTGGGAGAGACGGTGAAAATACGGCAGCCATTAGATTCCGAATGTATTTCCTTACCTGTGGCTAGGATTACGATTGAGGGAGATTTTGGTATTATTGTGACTAAAGCAGCCGTGAAACCAATCGATTTGATTCAGGAATATTATTTAATGGGGAATAAAACCGCTAGGTTGATTGAAGCGCAGAGAAGACGCTCATTAGGTAAGAGTAAAATCACTAGTAAAGAAAAACTTCAAAATGAGTCTCATGTACAAACTTTCCATAAAAACAACTCTCGTTCGCCCATACAATCCCGTTTTTCTAACGCGAAAGGAAAAAAGAAAAATGAATCCAGTCCAAACTTTTGGGAAAACCCAGCTCCCCGTTTTGGAAAGTGGAGAAGGAAAGTCACGAAATTATGTTTCACGTGTCAATCACCAGAGCATTTGCGTCGAAACTGTGACAAAATGAAAGGGTATTTAAAGGGTTATCAGGAGCCGAAAGCAAAATTTAAAAGGACTGATCATTTTGGGAAAGATAAGCGCGTAGGCCAACAGACCCGACTTTCAAATCCTTTACTTGTTAGACGTATAACAAAAGATTATCCGAGAGAGAAACTGAACAATGCAGTGGACGAACGCGAAACTGAATAGCAGGTGTTTGCTACTGGGAAGGAGGGAAGTTTCTTACAAGTTTTGTTTGTTTATTTAGTTTTCCTTCCTCTCTCAGAATTGTAAGAGTGAAATGTTTTTTTTATTTTTATTTTATGCAATTTTCTGTGTAGATTTTCTGTGTTTGGAATATTGTGCAAAAATTGAATTAATCGTTTCTGTGTTTTTAATATTTTTTTTAATTTTCATATATATAAATTTTGGTTAAAATGTGCTTTTAGTTAGAAGGTATTATGTAGAGAAGTGTTAACTGCAACGTAACAAAATGGTTTAGATGAAAAGAAAGGAAATCTGTGTGAGGAATTATTTAGGGAAAAGCTGTAGAGAAAAAAAATAATTTTCTTTTTTATTGTTAGCATGTCATTGTTAGTTAAGGATATTGAGTGATCCATGTTAACTAAGATGATGCATATTGGAGGTTTGTTTTTTTCCATTGCATAATTTTCCTTTTAAAATTTATTGAGATTTCTTTCTTTTACTTATTTTTATTTGGGTATTTTATTTATCCTTACTGTGTGGTTGCATACTTTTTTCTTCTCTTGTAGATAATTGCCTAACTGATTAACTGAATGTCATCTCTATTATTATTTTTTTTGTATATAGCATTGTGTAGGAATGTATGAAAATTTAATTCTTAGACGTATTAATTTTTAGCATTTTACTTTTCAAATTTATTTTATTTTATTATTATTATTTTTTTTTTAACTTGAGTGGTCTATTTATAATTTATTTTTTGTGGACTATGATTTATTTATTATTTTAAAATTTTTGTGTGGTCCTTGTGAAAAAAAAAAAAAGTGTGAAAAGTTTTAAAAATATTTGAAATCTCTCAGAAATACAATTTTTATTTATTATTAATTTGACATTTCAATTTTACGGTGGAGTTAACAATGTTACGTGAAGAAATTTTGAATTTTTTTTGTGTTTATTAAGTGAATTAAGCATAATTCGGATGTTAGGAAAACTCCAACTGAGTGGATTGTTTTCAATTGTTTTTTTTATTACTATTATTCATTTTATTTAAAGTTAACTCACTTTTAAGGGGTAAAATTGGAAATGGGCTTTAAGTTTATCTGGGGAAAGACCTCCCTGGGGCTTAATTGAAAAATGGGGGTCACCTACTGGAGTGCTGTTGGACGCCTACTGGAGTGCTATTTGTCGCCCACTTGTGTCGCCAACTTGTGTCGCCAACTTGTGTTATGAAGTTTGTGTCAAGAGCTGGATTTTGCTCTCCATTGTCGTGCAAAATCTTTTTATGGGGAGAGGAGCTGTGACATATTCAAGGCTGGGTCCTTTGTGCTCGCTAGACTGCGTGAGGTCCCTGGTGCCAGATTGTCTGCAGTCTCGAGAAACCGGGCATACCAGGGGTTTTTTCATCCTCATGGTTACAGAGTAACCGCGATTTCACGGATGGCTTTGATGTGCCGCTTAGGCACCCCACACTAGGGTGGTACCCCGCCGTTTTGTCGCCATTTGAAACTCCAATGAACTGTTGACCTGAGGGTAAACATGGATACTCCTCCTGACCAAAGACTGTTTGATTGGTGTTTGTCGAGTGGGAAAAAGTGTTCCCCCTTTTCAGATCACCAAGATTTTTGGAAGGACTAAAGATTTCAGATATTAAATGGAGGACTTGGATTTATGACTGGAAAGAGAACGGACGTTCTCCTGAATCTTTTAAAATGTTAGGTTTCCACAGGTATCTGGGATGCCTGTAGTATGCTATAAAATGCTAAAAGTAGTTTTAATTAAAATTATGTTAAGTTTTGCAATCAAGCCTTATTATTCTTTGTGTGTTACTTATATAAAGCGTTGACTACTATCAATTGAGAACATGTGTTCCACGCTACTTACCGAATATACCACAATACATATATATATATATATATATATATATATATATATCTCAAGCTATATCTTAGCTTCAATTTTATACGAAATACGCTTTTAGTTTCACTTTTACACAAAAATACTATTCATTAAACCAAAGATATGTTAAATGCAAGAATCAAATTTACACATAAATTGCATGAAATGTATATATATGTAAATATATATACATATATATACATATATATTATATATATATATTACTTTGTGTAGTCATCAATTTATATATATATATATATACAGTCGGTAACAAAAGTGTCCGAACATTAGCAAAAATTCCTATGTAAAAAAAGTACACTTCGTACAGATTTATTAAATAAATCCTTGATAAATCCTATTCTTAGTCAGTGTAAGAACATGATTCGATAAGGATTTATTTAACAAAACCGTATGAAGTGTACTTTTTTTACATAGGAATTTTTGCAAGTGTTCGGACACTTTTGTTACCGACTTTATATATATATTGATGACTATTGAAGCAATAATTATAATTTACTTTTCCGTATTTTGTACGTAACTTGCACACAAAAAATGTAAATTGTTCCAATATTGTATTTATCAACATTAGTTTATATATTTGTCCACAATGTTTAATAAAAATCAACATTTAATAAGAAGTATTTATAATAAAGATACGATCATATCAATATTAATAAGTTTTTTCATATACATTGACCACAAAGATCCCTGATATCAGCACATTACGAGAAAAATAGCCCATAAATTACGAATTTTACATTCATATGAATGTCATCTTAAAATTTGAAATTTTATAGAAATCAGAAATACTACTAATGAATAAATAATTTACATTCCCTAAACTATAATGAATTAAATTTTTATACTAGTAATCTGCCAAAAATTCTGATCATCATTTATAAATCAAAAGTTCAAAAATAGGCTTTTTACTTAAGCACTGAACTGCCAAGAATTTTGTAATTATATATAAGTAGATATATGAAGAGACTGAAAGCGAAGTACTTGGATTAGGAAGAAAACCAAAATTACCAATGTTATTTCTGCTGTTTCAAGAAAGTAAAATGGAGCTGGGCTAAGCACTGTGCGAGAAGAAATGATTATAGATGGCCCTATTTTGGATACCAAGAGGTAAGAAGAGACCACTGTGTCCTTGGAGAGATGAAATTGTGAATTTTGAAACAGCAGAATGGAAAAGAATTGTAGAAAACTGGACAATTTGAAATCACCTAGGAGAGACCTTCATCATGCAGTGTGTTGGTAATGTCTGAAAATGATGATGATGATGATGATGATATATATCGTTTTAAAAGTAACAAAAAAGTTTTCATCATTCCATCCTTCGTTGAAGCTACAGTCGGAAACAAAAGTATCCGAACACTAGCAAAAATTCCTATATAAAAAAAGTAGAGTTAATACTGTTTTGTTAAATAAATTCCTGTCGAATCATGTTTTTAGACTGACTAAGAACATGATTCGACAAGGACTTATTTAACAAAACAGTATTAACTCTACTTTTGTTTTTTATTGGAATTTTTGCTAGTGTTCGGATACTTTTGTTACCGACTGTACAACGCAATTTTTTTTTTTTCCATCAAAAGCTTTATTGTTAATTCGAAGTTTTTATTTATTTGTTTGTTTTTAAAATTAAAATCTGACAAAAGTTTTACATTTGATGATTAAAAAAAATCACAATGGCTTAATTTGGAATGAAAAACACATATTATATGTCATACAAGCCTTTTCCGTAGAAATTATTACATCCTAATTTATTACAGAGTACTCACATTCGTAGCTATAGTTCGACATTAAATTTACTCAACTCAACTTGTTATATACAAGAAAATAATCGAAAGACGAAAATTCAGCCCGACGTAACACAAATTGAAATACACAGTTATAAGGAATTTTTATAGAATACTTCCTATAAGGTTAATGTATCAACATAAAAATCGTATATAACAGAATATTTCTACGTAGCTGATGTTAAAAATATCAGAAGACAGAGAATAGTGTTTTAAAATTCATATAGTATGTAGTATAACATTTTTTTAATTTTCTATTTCTGAGAAAATTTTGCAGAATATAGAAAACGATATTTTTAAGAAGTTTATAACATGATATATCATTTTTTTTTTTTTTTTTTTTTTTTTATAAAAATCGTTCCGAATCTTATAATAAAATTTTACGCTTAAACTATATTATGCATAGAAATCTGTTGTCAATTTAGTTTCAAAATTTCAGAATGTCTAAAAAAAAAAAAAAAAAAAAAAAAAAAACTCTATTTATTTATTTTATGAAATTTACGTAATAATAAAACAAATATAATAGATACTAATCAGCTGTGGCTATTCCAAAACTACCTTCTAAATCATTCTATAAAATATCGCCACCTATAAATTAACATGAAAAAAAAGAAATATTGACAAATCTCTTCAGAATAAAAATGTTACGTTCTCAAGTTGGTTCAATTTTACACAATAAATACCAAGATATAGTCATCCAAATAAATCACATAAAGTGAACAAAAAGCAAAGCCACATATCAGTCGATATGCATCCAAATTGGATCAGCATAATTTTCCTAATTACCGCCACACATATCGAGTTTTGTGCACTTATACACTATTGAAGCTGAGATATAACATACGCCTAAATTAGGATACATGTAGCATAGAAGCGCCACTGGCTGGACAATGTATATCAAAATCTCATCAATTTTAACTTATATCAAAATCCTATAAAGTATAAAGTTTTTTTGGTATCCTGCCCATTATTTCGTGATACATAAAGCCTACAAAACTTTGATATCACAAAGATACACAAACGTACATTTCTAAAAAGAAACACTTATTTTATATACGAGCATCTCGAATTGTTTAAATGAATCGAAAACCTGAAGTCTAAAAATGTTTACCCATTAATTACTCACTTCTTGTATAACGAATAAAATAAAAATAACAAAAACTTCACCTAAACACTATCTACTATTACCAAATATTTTTATATAATTTCTGTAGAAAATAAACAATTAACTGCAGAGTTTAATAAATTTAATTAAATTTTGTGCTATTCTTCTGAATAGAACGAAGCACTAAACCAGTTTTATAAAGGAGAATCCAAACACAAAACCGAAACTAATTTTCTTTGCCTCTTTGAATATCGTCATCACACACATTTTGACTTTTTTTGTAAAAACAAGCATCTCCGCTGTTTTTCTTCTCCAAGAACTTCGGGATCTGCAAGTGTTTTCTCATGCGGGTTGTCATCTCATCCAAGGGCTTGGCAAACATCTGGTGCAAGGAATAATACTTTTGGAGCCGATCAATTCATCATTTTGTTATGACATTTTATATTTTTCTTCCCCGAACAGAATGGTTTGTTTAAGAAATTGCTTGGAAAGTTGTGTGTGCTGGAGAAAAATTACGGCTGAAGAAATTTTTAACATAAGTAATGATAAGAAATGAGATATGTTCATAGTGTAATACACATCGATATATATGTTATTCATCATTAAAGTTATTTTTTTTTATATAATGTTTGATATATCAAAAAGCATTAAATACATTGTGAATTAGGATATCAAATCACAATGCTTAAGTTAAGTATTTTAAATCGAAATTAAATTCGCGATAAGTGTGTATCGATAAGAATATAATTTAACAAGTATTGCATAATTATAATAATATTGGTTGCGCAAGATGTTTTAGGTTTTAAGATGAAAATTTATAAGAAAATTTTTATTTACTTTACGTGATCTGTGCTATAATAATATTATGCAAACCAAATTGAAATATTTGATTTATTGTGAATAACAGCCTTTAGAAAATCTTCTTTATATTTTATTTTGTGAATAATTTGAGTAAGTGTATTGTTAACGTTTCAAAGCATTGTTTTTGTTCTGACTAAAAGTCGATGGGAAATAATATTTTTAGTTTTTATTTTAAAAAAGATACTGTATAATTGTTAGTGCAATACAATTCATAAAAAAAAAAAAAACTTACTGATAAAAATTATTATATGTGGTAGTTTAAGTAAAATTCAAAAGTTAAATCTTTATATATATATATATATATAATGTTTAATATGGCTATTATTTAAAAAATAAAAATTAAAGGCATGTCTTTTAAAGAATAATAAATTTAAAATTTATATATAGTTTACTTTAAAAGCATTTTAATTCACTTTTTCTTTTGTTAATAAATAAATTTAACACTCTGTATTTAAAAATTTTATATGGACCCTTTTTTTAATAAATAAAACTAATAAAAATGACCGATTACTAGTAAAGTTGGTCCACAGATGTTGGGAAGAACATGGAATGGTGACATCTAGTAATTGAGCCAATATTACTCTTCTAAACACTTTTCTAAGATGGTTAAAGATACGCATAATCCACTGATTATTCAAACTGATACATAGAGTTAAATGCTCAAAGCCATAGAAAGTTAAATTTAAGAGAACTTTGTGAAAAGTACGTATTTGAACTTTATCTGAATAAAAAATTTCTATTTTTATATTTTACAGGTGCTTAGCTGTGAAATGTTTTTATAACTATTCATAATTAGTAAGTGTAGAGCTGGTAACTGAAGGATTGTGAATTTGTTACTAGAGTTAACTAAAGACCGTCGTGTACATTAATGGTGGGTGGTGCACGTTAAATTCGTCTGGGTATAATGTCATCCTTGTTCCATAAAATAATACCTCTGGTGATTTCCGAAAAGGCGTAGGCATCTCCTACGCGGGGGTTAAAAGATGTTGTGTCACATCTCCACTTCACTCTTCGGGGTGAATTTCAGATAAACAATAATTACCCACTATGTAATTACTGTCCGATGCTCAGTGTAAGATTAAAATTTTTCTGTCACGCTCGGTCTGTTCCTAAGAATGTATCCCAGACCGTCGCCATTTCGCCATTGCATGGATTTAATGCGATGGAAAACCCAATCAACTCCAATCTCTTTGAAAACATAAAAAAGGTCATCTTTCGAAAGGAATCCCAGACCGTTGTTAAATGTCCACTGTCAAGGTTAGTGCGATGTTAAAACACTCAAGCTCAAACTCAACTTTGCAGGAAAGAATTTTACTTGCGTAACAAAGAACACTATTTATTGGCACAAATAGTGTTCTTTGCAGGAAAGATCTTACTTGCGTAATAAATAACACTATTTATTGGCACAAAAATATAGAAATTGTACTTTTCATTTTTAAGATGGCATTCTGTACAAAGAGTTAGTCTTGTCTGACCCTTCATTTGTAAAGAGACTGGATTCAAATATAAGGAATACCGTTGAACATTTTTTGTGTAAATAAGAATCATGTTATGAGGCGCACTTTCATGCATTTAATAAGGGCTTTTGACTGCAGCTCAGTGATAGAGATGGAATTCTGTAAAATTATAGGAGAGATTACCGAAAAGCTATTGGCAAAGCTTTGTTTTTACGGCCATTAACTTCACTATACTTGTAAATAATTTTCTCAATAGCAAATTGGGTGCATGTTTAACAAGTCTACAAATCTAAATCCTAAGCAGATCGTTAGAAATACTCTAAAACGAACTATTGCATAACATCAAAATACTTCTAAAAACAAACGAACTTTAACTCTTTACTATTTATAGTTTTTTTTTTTTTTTTTTTTTTTTTTTTTTTTGCCACCAGCTTTGAAGATTAATTTATATTGCGTTCTGCTTTTATAATATTAAATATGTATTTACGATATTTGATCGTATTAAATTAAAGATCATTAGAAATTGCACATGCGCAGCTTTCGTTAGCTAACATTTTAATCACTTTTGTAATAATAGTGTTATAAATAAACGATATGAATATCTACATGGTAAAAAGCGCAGTTCAAAAATTTGTTCAAATAATTGCCACTCGTAAACTGAATAATATAGAAGGCAATTGTCAGCAAAAGATTGTTTTTAATAATATGTAGTTATTTTATGCACATTAGAAAAATATTTAAATAAGGGAATTAATTGTTTCACTTACTTTGATTAACAAGAGAACATTAAATAAAAATTCATACACAAAAAAAATGTATATTTCAACCAAAATTTAAATTTATTATTATCATTTACCCCTTTTTTCAGCATATTGAATTTTATAAATTAACACAAAAAAAATATGGTCTTGGTCATACAATTATGCGTTAATTAAGAGATATATAAGGTAATTTCGGGTGAGTTGCCCCACCGGTAGAAATGCCCCACTTAATATAATTTCGAAACTCAATGATAGATGGTTCTGCAAGTCCGATTATTATTTCAGATAGTTGTTGAATGATGTGCTGTGGAAGTTACGTGAACTTATTTCTTTGTGTTCTGCTGTCACAACAATATTTCAAGTAAATACCATGTTTTTTCTACTCTGCTATAAGAGTGATGTTGCATTGTAAGGCTGGCACTAGTTAATAAAAATGGATTTTTTTTAATATAAGTTTAAAAATCTGTAGTAAGAAGTTGATCAGTCGACTTCGGCCATTGTGCCGCCATTTTTGCTGTCTTTTACTTTGGATAGTTGCCGGGGCATCTCTCCCATACCAAAAGGATAGATGCCCCAGATTATATTCGGGTGAGATGCCCCACATACATTTACAGGGAGAAAAGTCATTTAATTGTTTAAATTTTAAACTAATATTGTTTTTATAAAATGCGTAATATCTGTAAATCGTTAAAATTTTCAACTTAAAAATATTTTTTGAAATTATAAATTTATATTAAAATTAATCAAATAAAATTCAAATTCGCGTGATCTCTAGAAGTGACAACTCAAAACGAAATCACAAAAAAGCAAATTGAATCGAGATAAGAAAGCAAAAAACGCTCAGGTATGTCAGACTGACCTTTGAACTATAACGTAAACAATCTTGGGCGCTAACGAAACTGTAGGTGGGCGGTTAATTGTGCCGGTAAGTGTATATTATTGTATTTGTTAATGCAGTTGTTTCTTGTTTGTTTCAGGAAAGATGACTACAGTATATAAAAATAAAACAGTATATAAAAAAAGAAAGATGACTGCAGTATGTACAAAATAAAAAATAATGGAACAGCTGGTGGGACCTGGACAGAAGACCATTTAAAGAGGCTCTTGAGACTAGAAGCAGGGGAAATTGGTGTCATTGAAGCTGCTAGGTACTATGGAATTCCTTCTCGGACAGTTCGTCGTCGAAGAAAAACAGATAATAATACCAAAACAAGCTCTTTAGGGACCATTGACCACTACTGACCACTATTGATCACTATTGACCAATGTTAAAACCTTTTATTATGTTTTTTACAGGTAGGGCATCTCTCCCATGTGAGTGGGGCATCTCACCCGCAACTTCGGGAGAGATGGCAAAATGTAGTGCTGCCGCAATTTTATTTTTTCTTTTAGAAAATTTACAATATGGTACAAAAAAACTACTTAGTAGTAATAAACAATATCTATTATGTATTTACCACAAATTTTCGTTGTCATTGTTACTACCCAATTTATTTCATAGCTTCCTTTCCTTAAGTGGGGCATCTCTCCCGGAATTGCCTTAAGCATTATAAAAAACCTTTCGGAAAAAATGCTTTTAAACTTGTTCATTTAAAATTTTTTTGTGTATTTTAGAAATCACTAAGCATCATCAAAATAACTTATTGCAAGATAGCCTAACGTTAGATTAAATGTTTACATATGAAAGTTACCATACATGCATAATATCAATATTATTCTTGCTCAAAATAGATTTTATAATTTGGCTGGCTATTAGTATATTGTTAACCTAACGATGAATACATAAGAGTTAATGAAAATTTTATAACTTGAAATTTGATACATATATGTGCTTTAAACAGGAATATATATTTATTAATATATTAATTAGATTTTTTTTAATTAAAAAATTTCCGTGTAGTTAATACACGCTATAAAAATATTTTTATTGTTTCAGAAATTTTGAAAATTTTCGCTTAGTTGGTTTTTAATTATCTTTCAATGCATCATTATAAAAAATATCTACAAAATATAATTAAACAAAATTATTCAGCAGTGTATTATAAAGGCACTTTTTTCAGGCTATTGTCCATTCTTTTTCATTTGTTAATTATTTAATGATAAACATTTAATAGATTAAAATACAAAAGAAATTAAATTGCTATTGTACAGACATTTTCTCTTCTTAACTATAAACATAAAGTGTGTCCAGTGGAAAAATTTACAATCAATTATTGTTCAGTTTTTGTTCACTTATTTATATATTTTTTTCTTCCTCCTTTATACATTTTTCTCATAAGGTACAACATAAACATATCTCTACATATCCTGATAGAAACCATGTATTTGCGTACAACTTATTAAGATTTTTTTTTTTAGTGCATGCATTTATTATTATTATTATTATTATTATTATTATTATTTTAATATACATAAAATAATATTAAAAAAATTATCGTATGTCTTGAATTATACAATTTAGCTTATTTGAATTTTTATATGTTACAGATTACTTTTTGTAACCTAATGTAATGTAAAAGTATAATTTAACTATAATATTTATCAGTTGGTATCAGTTGTAATATTTATACTGCACAAAAATTGATTAAATATATAAATTTAATTTCATATAAACATTTTTAATTTAACTTTTTAATGCATTTACAAAACTGTTTGGTTATAATAAAACAAATAATATTCATAAATATTATGGCATTTTATTTTTTTTATCTAATATTTTATATTAATAATAATTTATAAAAATAACCTTCAGATTTTTTTTTTTTTTTTTGAGAAACGGGTGTACAAAAGAAAATTACATAGTAACAAGTCTACTTTATTAAAAATTTAGAAAAATTTCCTTTATTATAATAAGCTAAGTATTAAAAAATCAACTAATAGAGAGGAAGTATTTTTGAAATAGCTAAAAAAATGAACTTAATTTCTTCATGTCACTGGGTGATAGAAGAGAGCTTATTACAAATTTTTTTATCTCACATTTTTCAATTTTTTTCTGAAGGAACGCTTTCTAATAAAGGATTTAATGAATGCGACAGCACGATACCGGAATTGTGGTCCAGAAACTTTAAAAAGTACTGGCCAGATAACTGCGCCTAGAAAACCGCCTTTTTCGTCCCTTCTTTAATAACCCCCCACAAGTTGTCATTTCTTGAAGATGGATGAGCTTTACTATCTGTGTACGCATGCGCGAATAAGGGAGGAAGATATGCACAAAGAATCCAAAAAGTCGATTTAAAAATTTGATTTTTTTTCTTATTACTTTTTAATAGAATTAATATTTATTTAGCATCTAAGTAAGGCATTAAACGATTTCTGGGGGCTTAAAACTGTAATTAAATAAACTTGCGTATTCTTTTTTTCAAATATGATTTAATGTGATTTCAAGAAAGCAATGGCTATTATAAAGTTTTTTTTTTCTTTTTGTAAACTACAGCTTTAAAATTTGGAAATTCTGCATATATGCACATTAAAATATCATGATATTAAATATATTAAAACTCCTTCAAAGCAATTTCAGTTTAAAGAGATAATTTTTTTTTAAATAAACATTTTTGGATTTTTTTAAAAAATTGCTCTAGTCTTACTAACTTTTAATTACCCACAACAATTTCGCACTATTATTGTTCAAATATATATTAGGAACATAACTGCTTATTACTTTTGTATATCCGTTTAACACGTTCACGCCGATGTGTATCACCGGTGGCTCATAGCTAGTTCGAGGCACGGAAGAATCTGTAAACAGAGGTTCTGAATGGCTTGTTTGTTTGTTTAGTAATTGGTTGCACATATACATCAGATTTGTATGCTTGACTCGAAGTCTGTTTCTAAATCTTCGTCAGAACAGATTGTTTATATTTGGTGATTTTTTCATACTCGAACAAACCAAAAATATAAATTTACTTCACATTTAATCAACATGAAATAAATATTTATTTAATGTTAGGTTGTGCAGCGCAGTACTAGTGCAACGTTAAACTCAACCAACCAATTAATGCTTGGTTGAGAGGAATTTAAGGCGCACTAGTGTTACGCTATGAGCAGTCGACAGGTTGGTCAAAATAGAGTACATTTATAATATACCGTTAAAGACTACTATCATTACCCATTTAAGGAGTTTTTCCCATTTTAAGTAAATGAGGAGCAAATTGGTAATATAGTCGGCAGTAAAAGTATCCGAGCACTGGCTAATAATTATGATATATATATATATATAATACACTTAAAACTGTTTTGTTAAATAAATCCTTGTCGAATCATATTCTTATACTGACTAAGAGTATGCCTCGACAAGGATTTATTTAACAAAGCAGTATTAAGTGTACTTTTTTTAGACAGCGATTATTGCTAGTGCTCGGATACTTTTGCTGCCGACTGTAATTATGATAAGTAATTTTCTTTACTACATTTTTTTCAAAATTTTCAAAAGTGGTTTCAAAATAGAGGCTATCCTCAAATTTCGAGGGCATGGTCACACTAGTAATCCGCGATGGTATGGGACTCAGACTTCACGATGGGGCATAATCACAATTTTCTCTGTTTCCCAAATTCCTCTGTATATAATTAGCAGCGGCGCAGATAAGATCCGCTAGTTTTAATATATAACAAAAAAAAAAATAAATAAACTTTAAATAAAACTAATAAAAATTTAAATAAAAATAATATTTAAAAAATAAAACTTTAAATATTAACTTAGTTAAATAGATATAGCGAAAAAAGAAAAGAAAGAAAAGAAAAAGAAAGAATGAAAAAGAAAGAAAGAAAGAAAGGAAAAGAAAGAAAGAAAGAAAAATATATAAAGACAGAAAAATAGAAAAGTGAATTTGAACCTGTATCTGTTGTATTTCATTCGCCTTTAGTGCATAAATTATTCATAAATTTTAGTTGTTAAATTACCTACCTGTATCCCGAGTGTATTGACTCGGGGCCAAAAATGGACATTGCATGGTAAAATGATCGTCTTTCCCCGAATGAAAAGAAATCACATTTTCTCCCGCGATGATCAATCTATGCCTTATTACTACACCTATGAGTTGAAGGCGTACAGAAAAAGTTTATAACCCTATAACGGGTTGAGATAGTTAAAAAAAAAAAAGAAAATGTTCCAAAAGCAATTTAGTTGTAGTTTAAACCTAAATATTTTTAAAAGTGCACAATGAAGAAAACACCTGTTATTGACATCTAGAATCAATTATAACTCTGGTAAAAATAATTCCATGTCCTTCTTATAAATTTTAGTTCCATTTTATTGCGAGTTCAAGAAACCTTTATTAAAATTCCAGAGCACTTTTTCTACATCATCGTGGTCAAACTTAATTAAAAAATTCTTACAAATGAATGCGAACATAGGAAGCAAGTTTTAACATCCATGATTTTGGTTCTAATGCAATTATAGGAAACCAAACGAGAAATTTCCGTAATACTAAGGATTCATAATATTCATAAGAAGCATAAAATTGTTTCACCATCTAGAAAAGTATAGACTAAAAATTCTCGATCTTTTCGTCTATTTAGTTTATTTATACGCGTAACTCGAAAATGTATATTTCTAGTTTAGGGATTCAGAAAATGAAAGTAGTTACGTATAAAGACGTCATGTCTTTATTTATGTCTTTATTTTTTTATTTTAGTGTAAGTTTAATAACATCTGGGCAAAAGGTCCAAGCTGAACTATACTAAAAATATTGTTACACTTACTACCACTTCACCTTACACATTAAAAAAGTACAAACAGTAAATTCCAATTGATTGAATATTACACGAATGGTTTTTAATAAAAATATATATTTTTTTATTATAATAATAAAAAATCTACGCTTAGTAAAATAAAAATTAGTTGCATTTAACAAATAAATTCTTCAATAAATAAATAAATAAAAATATTGAAACTCAATTATTTGTTAAAAGAAAAATAAATCATTTACAGTAACTTTCATTCTTACTTCTTGACTGGAACCACTTCAACAGCTTTAGAAACTTTAGATGCTATTGAAAAGTCATTTGTCTAGTAAGTTTTAGTTTGTTTTTAATGCTCTTGTCTCAGACACTTTTCCTACTTTAGATTAGAAGGATGAAAAATGTTCAGGCAGATAAATGATCAATCGAAGATTTGATTGCTTTGTTTGAAAAAAAGATTATGTTCGATTTCGAAATTATCAGAAATAAGGTAAAAAGAAAGTGTTGTGCATTAAATTTTCCATATTTTTACTTTAAAATCAAATATTTGTATCAATTTGTTTATACTTTATTTGTCTTTTGGCAACTGTTTATTAAGATTCTCTAGTTTATTTTCTCTTTCCTACTTGAAAGCATAAAGAAAAGACAGCCAATTCATAAGTTATTTTGTTATTTATCTTATGGTAAATTCAATTATGTTTATTTTGGAATGTCAGGGTTTCATTTTTTTAACAGAAGTATGTATGATTTTGACAAATAAATAAATAAATAAATAAATAAAATAAAATAAAAATAAAAAGTAAAAAGTAAGACAGTTCTAGGCGAAAGTCATGAATATGATTTAATCTCACTTAACAAACAAAGACATGGGTATTATGTTAAAATAATAACAGGAGACTTGGCGTTGGAATATTAAAACCCGAATAAACTACTACGTCAGAAACGCCAAAGAAAAGTATTGGAAATACATACAGCTGTTTCGGTAGCCTACAGCGTACCGTCTTCAGTGCAAAAAGGATGATCCTTTTGCACTGAAGACGGTACGTTTTAGCTACCGAATCCTTTTTGCACTGAAGACGGTACGCTGTAGGCTACCGTAACAGCTGTATGCATTTCCAATATTTTTCTTTGGCGCTTCTGACGTAGTAGTTTTTTCGGGTTTTATTATGTTAAAATGTCAGTGATCAGACACTTGAAAAGTTTTCTGCAACTTTAAAATGTGAAAAACTGTTAAAAATGAAATTCTCAAAAATGAGTAAATGGACATACTCATTTCGAAATGAGTAGTTTTATTTCAAAAAGTAATAATCTATTAAAAAAAAAAAAAAAAAACTTTTAAAACCCAAATTTTTAATGTATCATATTACATAAATCTTTTCGAAGTTATGATTTTCCAAATTTTTTGTATTAATGTGAAATGATAAATTTCAGCGGAGAAGAATTTATACTCTTTTATAAACTACGAAAGTCTAGGCGGTAAGGCAGTAGAAGATTCGATACACGACTGACCGAGTTAAAAAAAAAAAAAAAAAAAAAATCTGAGACATTTGATCCATTGACCGATGCATTGCTATGATTGACCATTAGTTATTGCTCTGGTTGTGCTATCTATCGGTCATTACAAACGTAAATATGCGTAAAAACTTTTTTTTTTTTTTTTGGAAATAACTGCATAATTTTTTTACAATTATAAAAATATGCATACAATGTTGCTCCCTGCAAACAATTTTTTTTTAATTTTGAGTTTTAAAAATTATTTTAAATATGTTTGTGTACTACTTTGTGAATTTATCGATGAGTTAATTTTTATAAAACATTTTTATGATTGAATACTAAATTTTTGCCTTAAATTTCAGCATTCGAACATAAAAAAAGGCTTCTTAAAAAAAACTCTTAGGATACTGTGCAGTCAACTAAAAAGTTTCCTTTATCAATTGACATCTTTTCTACTAATTATCTACAATAGTTAACACTCCGGACCTTCAGGGTATCGAACACTCGACCACCGCGTTACTAACATGGCGCTCTAACTACCTCAGCCAAGGAGAGACAAATGAAAAAGCTTATATTTACCTTAAAATGGAGACGCATTTTTTATTAGCTTTAGATTCACAAACATACCGTAGTGAATGACAGTAAGTACATAAGAATTTGGGGAAACTTACCTGTCTCATTTATGGAATTCAAATTGTTTTTGGAATGTTTTTTTCAATGAATTTTTTTATGGAATTTAAATTTAGAATAATTAATCAATTTGTTTTCAAATTGATAACGACGCACTTCATAATAGTATAATAAATTATAAAATTATGATAATCTGGGGTCTAAAAGAAGTTCTTTAATAGAAGTTTTACGTATTTAAGCAGAAAGAACAAAATTTATTCCCTTAAATATTCAGAATTTTATTTTTTGTCGGTTTTATACTGGTGAGCACAAGAATATAACAATGAGAATCTATGTATAGGATAGTTGGATTCACAATGGACGACGTCATTTTTTGAGTATTTCAGTTTACTCAGTGAATACATGTGATTATCAAATTTGAGTATTTTTGATTCAGAGCTATTTTGAGTTTGTGCCTTATTAAAAATTAACATAGTTTTGCTCATTTTTCAGAAAACATTCTTTTTTCAATGAAAAGTATCTGGTGTCTTACTCAGACGACTTTGTCTTAAACTGCATTTCAATACTTTAAAGATAGATTATAGGTTTAGTCGTAACATCAATAAGGTAAGATAACAGAATTCAATCTACTTAAAAATTAATCTAAATGAGGTTTAGAAACAGTTTTATTTGACATATTATTCTGTATGAGAGGGTTTACCGCGCCCCTCAATCCCCCGTTCAATTACAGTGCCTACGTTTATTTAAAGAAAAAAAAATCGAGGTTTTTATTAATTTGCTTTCAGACTTTTCAATCTGGATTAAATTTTTCTAGTGGTTATCTAATACGAACTTCAAACTACCAAATATGAATTTCCTGCAATTATTTGCATTTGCGTTATGTCGATGCAGACATACACACGAATCAACCACTAAAAATTGAACTTTCGTGTGCCGGGTATCTCAAAACGAGATAAAAAAAAAAAAAAAAAAAAATCAAAGTAGAACTTTAAAAAATAATTTGTTTGCAGTATGTGTATGAAAAATTAATATTGCAGTATTCGCTGACATAGTAAAATATACGAAACACTTCCATCAATTACATACAGTATAAAAAAACGTTTTAGTTTTAGATATCACCACCTAGTTTGACCGATGCAACCTAAATTGCACGACAAACACGGGATTAAATAAATACCAGAACGATTTTCAGTAGGAATGGGATCTTTCAGATAAGATAATTTAATTTTGTTGAAGGATTTTTAAATGACTTTAAAACCAAACGGAGAAATAAATTTAAAAGAAAGTGAGGAATAAAAAGGTAAAATGACTAGGGTTACATTTTGATCGTTCAAATTCTGAGCAGAACGTTTAGGATTCTTGAATTTATATAGAGCTTTATCGATAATAAAAGGATTATAGCCTCGAGAAAGTGCAAGGGATTTTAAATAATTAAACGTTTGAAATACGGAATAAATGGGCACCGTCGTAATGTTCATTATGAAGAGATCTCAAAACCTTCTATTGCTTCCCAGTCATGGTCATCGTTTTGATTTTTCAAAAACTAACATAATTTCATCTCCTGTCTCCTTTTCTCATTTGGATATAAATGAAGCTTTTTTCACACTGAAAAAAAAATCTTGTTAATGGTATTTCTTTCACTCCGTTCTTGAGTATGATGCGTGGAAATTACTCACATAAGTTCGATATTTTCGTTTAATTTTGATATTTTTCAGATTTTTAGATTTTTGTTACATGTTTTAATATTATTTATTTATTTATTTTCTTCTTTATATTTCATAATTCTGCATTTATATTTACATTCGTCTTCATATATTTTTGCTGTTCTTTTATGATGGTTTTCGCGTTGCCGCTTTTACTGCAGCACTAGCGCCTACTTTATTCGACTGACGAAGGGTCGTGTGTTCTTTCGACCTGAAACAATTGTAGCGAATTTAGTGCATTTTATGGTGGTTATTCAATGTTCTGTAATTATTAATAATATAGTTAATTTTACAGGTTTTTTTTTTTTTCAATTTTTCGATAAATCAATACCCGAACAATCTACTTAATATCACTGCTGTCCACAGTGGGATTAATAAACTCTAATTAAAGACTTACGTATATAACATTCTTTAAACAATTTTGATAGATATCAATCAAAACAATTGGATTTTTTTAAATCTGAGATATTTTCAATCTGAAATATCAACCTGGTTCATATTACATTCATGTAGTTAAATAACAATAATTTATCCAGAGCTGAATTTCATTATTCTGCACTGTATACATTTTAAGGTTTTTTTCCCCCGATAATTCTGTTTTTCGTAAACAATAACGGTGCCAGTATAGTTTGCTACAAATTTAAAATACTACTTTGTACTGAATTGTTTGCATTGTAAATTTGCAGTACTGCTATAAATTGTTTCTATCTCAGTTTCATACCACAACACAGACCTTCTTCCTCTTTTTTTTTTTTTTAATAGATGAACCTCTTTAACATAGTAATATATTTTTTCTAAATCAAGAAAAATACTTGAAAATCAATCCTTTATGAAAAGTACAATTTTAAAGCTGCTCATTAATAAATTATACAAGAGTTAAGACGTGAACAAAATAATTTAATTAACTGAAGAATTTATTCAATAACTATCAGTTCAAAATGCAATAAATGGCTCGCTTAGCGAGGTATATTTTTTGCCACTGATTTCAAGTATTAGTAAAATATAAAATCCAACTTCATGAAACTTTTATTTATATTAAATCCAAATTAATACAATAAAGATAACAGTTATAGACATTCGTAAAATTAATGAAAAAAATTGTATACTTTATCAATTGTATTTTAGCTAATCATTACTAAAAACATGTTCGAAAATTCGTATTATGGCAATAGTATCTAAATATGTTTTTGGAATATCGATATTTTCCCCGCTTATTACAGGAAAAATCTATTATTAAGAATAAAGTTCATAAATAAATGTAAATAGTACTTGCATTCCACTGGCCAATACATCTTTATTGTTATTATCATTATTATCGTTATTATTTTTATTTATCTATTTATTTTATTGGTGCATACTTTTTTTTCTTTTAAACAAGGATTATTGGATTCTTTTTTAATCCAAAATAATTTTTCAATGTTTTTACGTCTATGGCAATTGCTTAAATACTTTTTATCCATCTTACAATCAATTTTCGTTTTTGCTAATTTGTAGTTTCGCCATTTTACATGGTATTAATATTTTACAGGAAAAAAAAAATAAAAAACTTAGCGTAGGTGTATTCGGTCTTGTTACCTTCGTATATTTGTTCTCAAAATTTTATTATAGTGTAGGACACAATATGATTAAGAGAAGTGAACTCTACCAACATTCACCATGGGCATAGACTGAAGTGCACCCCCATCCCCAAATAGACTACTGTCCCTCCTCTTAGATACATTTCCCTTATCTCAATTTAAGTTTATGGCAAATATTCTCCCAAACCCCATATTACGAAACATTTTTTATTTTTTTTAATTCTACTTAAAAAAACTTACGAAGTTTTCTAAGTAGAGTTTTTATATTCAATAATGTTCATTCCAGTACGATAAATGATATTATATAAGTAGCACTTTTTTTACGCAAGTTTTCGCTACTCCCTAATGTTAATAAATTATTAAACTTCAAATAATATATGATTATTTTTATGTAAAATATCAATAGTCAATGATGTACCCGAGAATATCAGAAATGATATTTTAAAACTGGTCTGACATCTTTACGATGAAATTAATACTACTATTACACGTTTACACGAAATTCTGTACAATTCTTTTATAGTAAGGCATTTTCAAATTTTCGTTGATGGGATTCTTTTACAATGAATGTTGAAAATAAATAGGATTTTTGCTGATATCATAAAATATATTTTAAAACTGGTCCAACATTTTGATGGACATTTGTTATTGAGATAATGTGTTTATAGATTAACTAACTTACAAACTGGATAACCCAATAAACGATACCTCATACAAAACGTAAGGGGGGGAGGGAAATGAAGATCGAAAAATTTCATGAATATTTATGTTCCCCATACCTATTGTGTCCCATCAGTGATCGAAAGGTCCTACTGTCAAAGCTGATAACCAGTAAATGCCGGGTTCGATACCAGCTCGCGTTCGTCAACAAATCTTTTCAAAAATTTTCACGGTGTTCTCAGAAACTCGCATAAATACTATGCAGTACCCACACGGAGTGAATTGCAACCAAGCCTACGAATCACCTCTTCCCCTTTCCATAGAAATAATATTACGGGGAGATAAAAAAAAAAAAAAAAAAAAAATTCTAGTTTGGTTACAGGAAAAAGTTTAAGAATTTTAAAAGGTCAAAAATTTACTATAAACTTTATTTCTTAATTACGTATTGCATTTAAATTTGAAAAAAAAAAATATCGCTCTCCATATTTTTGTTTTGAAATTGACCCGTGAACATGTGTTGATTTTATCACCTAATGGCACAAACACCAATCTAAAAATAATTTAAAATATTTTCAATACAAATTTATCATGAACCATAAGCGAAAATTCCAATAAAATATTATTTATGCATTCAATTTAGCTGATAGCATACAAATTATGTTATTAATATTGAAATCTTTTACATTTAGTAGAAAATAAGATGAAATCATTTCATTTAGTAAAGCGAATGTGCATTTTTAAAAAGCAATAAAATTGCCATTATGTAATATCCCTTTCCTAAAATAATATGCTTAACATCAAAGATAAACTCTTCAAAGAGATATTTTCCGTTTTATTTTTATTTTATTTTTACATTTATAGTTCTTTTCATGCAAAATTATCTTTTTTTAAAGAAAAAAGTAAAAGAATCATATATATATATATATATATACTTTTTTTTTTTCAATCAAATTTGACTTCCTTTTTGAAGATCATTCAAATCGAAACATGCATGCAAATTTATTTTCTCATTATAAAAGTCGAAGAAGCAATTTTGAGTTAGCATTGTCCTTTTCGTATTTTATTACCAACTGACTGAGATTCAGTTTCTCTTATTTTCGATATTTTTATTTGAAAGAACATTTTAATGCTTTTTTACGTTTGAGTGCTCCAATAAATTAAATATATTTTAGAAGCTTCAACATTTATGATAAAATTATTTTCATGTACATTATATTTCATTTGAAAGAAATTTAATAATTCTTATTTTAAAAAATAATGAAAAAGGCAGAAGATTTTTTTTTTCACATTCTATATCCAAATGTAGATTGTAGAAAAGACATGATTTCTGAGTAATTTTAATTGGTTGTTCAATTTTAGTTTTAATTTCACAATTATTTTATTTGCGTTTTAATGGAATTTTCATATGGTTAAGACATGTTTTCTTACAAATGTACCTCACAGTTGTTTAAAAGTAATATAAAATGTTTTTATTTCTTTTAAAACTTTGAAAATTGCTTAAAAGTTTATCACTGGTTATCTATGAAACATTTTTATAATAGTAAAATCACCGATATAACTATTATTTTTACAGACATTGCTAACTCAAAACATTCTGAATCATTGGTAAAAAGGTATAAAGAAGAAATGATGCTAGGAAAAAATCTTTGAAATAACAAATGAAAAGATTGAAGTTTAGAAGAATTAACTCCTTACGGAGTAATACATCTTATATTTAATTGCATTTACCATGTACATTTGTTCGGGAAATAGTTTGTATATATTTAACTAACTAAAGAGTCAATGAAATAAAATTTTGTTAAACCACCTATTTAAATGAACCTATGTTTGTTAAATAGCAACTAAATGAATCACAGTTTATATCAACCAGTTAGAAAAGGAATCAAACAAGTATATCAATTAAATGTTGAATTTAATGCACAAATAAAACGAACAATTGCAAAATTGTTTATTAATTAAAAAAAGTCGGATATTTGAATATAATGATTAATTTAATCACCTTTTTGTAGGTTAACAAAATAAGTAAAGTAGTTTTGAAAAAATTTTAATTTGTTTTATTTCCGTTACACTATAAACAAAATATATTTATTAAAACAAAATTTTAAAATTGTTCGTTTTTTTAATATTATATTTATATTCGAATATATAATTTAATATGCAAAACTAATATAAAAGCAAATAATTTCGTTAAGGAGAAATATAAATCAAATTAGATAATAAAGAATTTTGTAATCATTATTTTCTATTACTATTACAATAATATCATGCTTTTGATTTTTTTTTCAAAAATAGAATTTATTGATGACATAATTGAAAATATTTGATTAGCTTTTTGCGATGAATTATTTTAATATTGCAGAACATTTCAGCAACACCAATACCTTTTTATTATAACATTATAATAAAAACTTTGTCTCTTCTTATTTATTTAAGTTATTATTTAGAAATTGAAATAGTAATGCTTTGTTAGTTAAATAAATAATTATTTGAGGAAAATAGGTGACATACTAGAAAATATTTGATAATACAGTACAAAATTTCATAAATTGAAATAACGTTTCATTATTACAGGATAATTAAAACTTTGTCTTTTGTTACTGTCTTGAGTAATTATTTATAAAGTTTAATAGCAGTAACTTGCTAGTTAAATCAGTAATTATTCGAGGAAAATAAATGACATAGTAGAAAATATTTGATTATCTTTTTGCAATAAATTATTTCAATATTGTACAAAATTCCATAATGTGCAATAATTTTTCATAATAGCATTATAAGTATACATTTTTTTATTATTATTATTATATTGAGTAATCATTTAGAAAGTGTAATAGTAGTACTTTGATTTGAGTAGTACTTTGTAAATGATTAATTGTTTGAGGAAAATAGATGACATAATAGAAAATAATTGATTATCTTTTTGCAATGATTTTTTTTTTTTTTTATATTGCACAAAATTTCATAAAATGCAAAGACTTTTCATAAAAGCATTATAATAAAAACATTTTCTCTTGTTAATGTTTTGAGTAATTATCTATAAATTTTAATAGCAGTACTTTGCTAATTAAATCATAAAATTTTTGTAGAAAGTATATCACATTCTAGATCAAATATTTTTCTAAAAAAATAGAACCGACTCCAAAGAAACTACTATAACTAAAAATGAAAGTAAATTGGCAGAAAATGGAACTGTAAATTGCGCCTAAAAGTATAAAATAATTTCCTTCGTCAAACAACCTATAACACTACAATTAATCATAACTTTTGAAGTCGGCGCAAAATTAAATAAAATTTAATTCATTTTTAAAGTTTTGTCTTTAGATCGGAAGCAATAAATGCTGTTGTCTCGAATTATCATTATCATATTTCCTTTATTATTTTATCACTGTATACAATTGGTCCATTAGTAGCATCTACATAGAACAGTGAACATTCTTCACAATGCGGTATTTATGTTTCTACGAAGTTAGAGTTTCCTTTGCAAATTTGGTGTAACTTTGATAACTAGCATATTTGATGACTTTTGGATTTGGCGATCAAAACGTAAGGCAAAAATATACACGCAAGATGTGTATTTTCATAATATATATTGTACGATGTGTTGTTTCATATTCTTGATTACTCTCTTGATATACCTTACCAAAATAATCATGATATCCCAAAGAAATTAAATGTGTTTGCCAGATAATTTTGCGATTTTTCTTTAACCAACGACGTCACATACCAGCATCTTCGCCAACTTTTGCTGCTTACGAAATCTTATTTGTTTTCTTGAATCAAAGTAGTTTTCGTCTGCGTTTTGCAGGTAACAATGTGAGATGTGTATTTTGAATAGGATTTGATTTTTGTATTGAATAAAGGTATCAATTTTTATTTACTTTTGCGCCGACTTTAAAAGTTATGATTAATTGTAGTGTTATAGGTTGTATGACGAAATAAATTATTTTATACTTTTAGGCGCAATTTACAGTTCCATTTTCTGAAAATTTTCTTTCATTTTTAGTTGTTTGAATAGTAGTTCCTTTTTCGAGTCGGTTCTATTTTTTTACAAAAAGATTTTATTTTTCTCTTTTCAGTGAAAACTTATTTATATAGCAGAGCATCAGAAGACGTTCGACGGAAGTTTCACAAATTACAACTTCCAAGAAAAGTGGCATTACTCAAAAAATGGTTTATGCCACTGAAAAAGCCATGAAATGTACCCAATGTGAACAAAAAAGTTACATCTCCATCTAGAAAGTTATCCACTCGAGAGACAGTTGTGCCAGTTTTATTCTAGTCAAGTTATTAAGTTGATTTTTCTCAAGTGCTGCGTTTTTAAGTTGTGTCACTTTTCTTGCCTTTATCGGATATGAGCAAAAAACTATATTGAACGAACATACGTTAAATTAAAAAGTCTTTAGAAATGTAAAGAACGGATACGCTGTATTCGTAACCGAAAATTCTGTTAGGCATTTATATTTAACTTTACAGTGAATACGTGTCACCCGCTGCGCTGGAAATTGTGCAGCGTAAAGTTCAAACAAAGAGCAAAATATGCATTGCAGATGACGGACAGAAGTTTCAACATCGATACTTACATACTGCTTTTACCAGTGTAGCTGCATGCGTTCAGCAGTTAGAGTGAGAACAGACTTTTGTGAGTATCCTGTAATTTGTTTATATCTTAATGAAATCGTAAGGAAACCTATTTCAGGCCATGATTATTACGACAACAAAAATTTATTAAAATTAAATCATCCTTACGAAGTTATAAGCTAACAAATTTCAACCACAACAACGAGAAACATGGTTTGTATTGAGAACCTCTTCCTTTATGAAGTCGGTTTAAAACGTCTATGCGTTCATCGATGTGACCGCTTACAATAACCATACTTTGAATTTTACATAGCATAAATGTCACCCGCTACGCTACAACATATGCAATGTCGCTCAACTGTGTACAAAATAGGAAATTGTGAACAAACAAATGCCTTTTTAAGCGTTCTGTTTTTAGCATTAATGTCTAAACTATCTTTGCGTACTACATCGATGATGCTCTGCAATTTTATAATTCACTTTTTCCCCTGTCTTGCAACGTTTCCGAGATACGATCGCTAACTTCACTCTTTTCCACCAGGTGGCGCTTTAGCCGGTTGAATCGCGTAGCACTTGTCCACTTTACTATACCTACATACCACTTTTATGACTATAGCTGCAGCTGTTCAGCTGTTAAAAGAGTCGGGACTGACTTTTTTGGGCACACTTTATTTTCTTTTGATCGTAAAGATCTTACAATGGGACCTATTTCAGACCAAGACCTTTGCAATAAAACAAAAAGTATCAAACTCGGATCATCCGTTCAGAAGTTATAAGCTAACAAACAAAAACAAAAACAAAAAAAAAAAAAAAAAAAAAAAAACATACGCTTTGAATTGAGAACCTCCTCCTTTTTAAAGTCTGTTAATTAGATCATCTGTTACGAAGTTATAAGCTTTCAAACACCAACAACAACACATAGCTCGAATTAAGAACACCCTACTTTCTGAAGTTGGTTGAAAACGACTTTGCGCTAATCGATGTGACCGCTTACAGTAACAGTACTTTGAGCCACAGAGTATGCGTGTTATCCGCTACGCTGCAAAGTGTGCAACGTAGTGCGCGAACAAACAACTGCCCGTTTTAAGCGTTCTATTTTTAGCAATAATGTCTAAAAACTGCCTTTTCGTAGTAAATCCATGATGCTCTACAACTTCGTAAGTAACTTTTCTCCCATCTTGAACCGTTTGTGAGATAGGAGCACTAATTCCGCTGTTTTTCACCAGATGGCGCTTTATTTTCTTTAGATTGTAAAGATGTTATAATGGGACCTACTTCAGACCAAGATCTCTACAACAAAACAAAAAGTATCAAGTAACCGTATTTTGAACTATATAACGTATGTCTCACCAGCTACGGTACAACGTGAGCAAAGTAGCTCAAGTGTGCATAGTGTAAGAAACTGCGAACAAAAAAAGTGCACGTTTTTAACCTTGTATTTTTAGCACCAATGTCAAAACTTTCTTTTCGTACTAAATCGATGATGCTCTGCAATTTTATAATTCACTTTATCCCCCTGTCTTGAACCGTTTCCGAGATAGGAACGTTAGCATGAATGTCTAAACTATCTTTTTGTACTAAATCAGTGATACTCTTCAGCTTTGTAATTCACTTTTTCTTTAGAACCGTTTTCGAGATAGGAACACTAACTCCGCTATTTTCCACAAGGTGGCGCTGCAAGCGGTTTAACCTTATACTGTATGGCCACTTTGCTATACTTACATACCATTTTTATCACTATAGCTGCAGCCGTTTAGCAGTTAAAAGAATTGGGACTGATTTTTTTGGGCACCCTGTATTTTCTTTAGATCGTAAAGATATTACAATGGGACTTATTTTAGACCAAGACCTTTTCAACGAAACAAAAAGTATCAAAATCAGAGGCAGTCGTTTAGTAGTTATGAGCTAACAAACATAAAAAAAATAAAAAATAAAAAAACATACTGTTTTGAATTGAAAACCTTCCTTCTTTTTTGAAGTCGGTTAAAAATATTTGATTATCTTTTTACGATTAATTATTTTAATATTGCACAATATTTTATAAAGTGCAATGACAATTCTTTATAGCATTATAATATAACAAAAACTTTGTCTCTTGCTGTGATGTCGTTAATCACATATTCTAAAAAAAATATATTATCATATTAAAAATTAAATTAATCTAACGAACACATGTTTATGACCTCTAAATTGCAACTTAAATTCACATACAGTATGTTCTTTTAATTTTTACATTCTCCCTCTTCCCACATATGTATCTTTAGCTTATTGCAACTATATCGAAACCTTTGATCATATATTATTCGTACTTTAACGTTAATGCAGATCCACAATAGCTTGTTTTGACTTTTCCTAATTCGGTTTCTTTTCATCTTACAAAATAAAGGCAGTTTGTCGCCTTGTGTGCATTCTTTATCTCATAACATGGTGTGTTAATTTTGCTTAAAAGTTCCTGGTTCTCATGGCGATTTTTTTGGCTATTAGTGAGGACCGTTTGAATTATAATCATGTGGTAACCTTTTCAAAAATTGTATGTATTTATACGTCACATAATTACAACCGTTTTTTCTCTACTTTGTGAATTTGTCGTCGACTAGAGCTCTGGCGAATTTAATCAAGAAATCGAAGCGTCACTTCATCATCATGACTTGATCAGTGAAGTCGTCGTTTTGGGCTCCCACTCCACTCCAAATTATTTAATTACCCCAATTATATCTACCATTTTATAATAATATACTTATCTGGTCACCTATAGCTGTGTTCAATAAGTCAACAATTCATAAATAATAAATTCATCATTATATCTACAAAAATTGCCTGTATAATTGGATCTTTCCTGTGTTATTAGCGTTTCATATCGCAAGAATTATAAAGCTATTTTTCTAATTTCAAGTTCAATAATCGACGGCCATCTAAATAAACATTACACTTGCTATTGTTTTGAATAATTATTTATGAAGTGTAATGATAGTACTTTGATAGTTAAAATCAGTAATTATTTGAAGAAAATAAGTGACGTACTGTAAAATATTTTATTAGCTTTTTGTAATGAATTATTTTAAAACTGTACAAAAATTTTCAGAAAGTACAATGATTTTTCATTATAGCATTCTAATAAAAACTTTGTCTCTGTTACTGTTTTGAGCAATTTCTTTAAAATGCAATAGTAGTACTTTGCTAGTTAATTGAGTAATGATTTGAGGACAATAATTCTGTTTAAGAAAGACACAATTAATACATTTTTTGAGAACATAGCAAGTTTAATATTTTGAAATCAAAGTCTGACTTTTAGTTGTCAGCTGTTCATGGAACATAACGAACACTAAATTAAGTTTATATTTATCTTTCTTACCTCCTTTAGACTAGATATATGATTTACCTTAGAAGAATTATAGTTTTGAACAACAATAACAAAAAAGAAAATCCTAACTTTTTTTTCTATATTATTTTCCAAAACTTCTTTTGATATGCATCAATCAAAAGAAAGTTTATTCAAAGAAAAATCCAAATTAATTCTCTTCTTTTTGTATGGAGCTCGCAATCATTCTGTGTGTAAGTCTAAGAGAATCCTATAGTTTTTGAAAGAAATTCCATTTCAGTAAGCTCGTCTTTACAATCGCAACAGTGCAATATAATTTATTTTGTTCAAAATCAAATAATAGTGTAGAACTTCAAAGAGAAACAGGCATACGCAATTTCTTTTTTTCTTTCATATACTAGCTTATTTGTAACAATGCTTGTCTAAATTTGTTAGGCAGAAAATGAGAATTGTTTTTATTTGCTCATGTATTGTAATTTTTTTTGACTAGCTTCGTTCTGTAATTTTTGTTTTCATCTGCATGAAAAGTTTGTATTATTACTTTAGCATGTAATACATACTTGTAATAACATTTAACATGTAGCATGAATAATCAAATCAATGCGCTTTTCTGTCATAAAAGTAATTAAAATTGAAATTGTTCAAACAATCTTTCACAACCAGAGGAAATAAGTTTCTAAGAATAAATTAAAATTATAGGAAAATTATGGAGATTACATTAACACACACACAAAAAAAAAAAAAAAAAAAAAGCTTAGTCGGGTGAAATCTATTGTAATTTTTAATAATACTGTTAAAAGTCCTTTAAAATACTTCAGTACATTTACAAATTCCGTATAGAGTTTATATGGTATTTTTAAAGTATTCATTATCTTTAAAAATCTGAGAAAAATATATTTAAAATAAGGATCATTTCAGTGAAAATTTGCTGGATTGGATTACATTACTGATTCAGTTCTACAAAATTTTTATGTAATACTCAGAGTGATATATTTTTTAGCGATTGCATTATAAAAATATAATTTATGTTACAAAATATAATTTATGTTGCATTTACATAAATCTATTACCACAGTAATTCATATGGGTTCTACAATAATTGAAACGATTGTATAAATTATTTAGATGTTACTTTCAAATTTAGATACTCAGATCAATTTTACCTTTTACCTTTTAAATTTTTGCATTAAATAACATAAAATATATTTTTAATTTATGTATTTATTTGAAGAAATTAACCAGAAAGTTAAAAATGAATGCAAATTAAGTTATGATGCAAAATATTGAAAGCTGTCTAATTAAGCAGAGACATTTTTATGTATTTACTAATATTTCACTGACTATACATATGATATTAATAATTTACATATACAATTTTAAGTTACATACGGCATTTTGTATATCTTACTAAAAAAAAAAAAAAAATAATAATAATCAAAAATCATAATTTTGAAATTAAAAACAAAAAAGTAATAGTGTTACTTCCCTCAAATTAGTTGCTTTTCAGCTGCTTCAAAATATCAAAAGAGAAATAAAAGTGAAATTTCTGTGCATAAAATATTTTTTCAGTTTCAGTCGTAACACGTTAAGCATACGGCTTTCATTCTATTACTAGTCGTCCCTCGCCCGCCTAGTGGTTGATATTTATAAATATTATTAATTTTCTTATTATTTATTGTAATCTTTTAAACTATACTTTGGGTATTTGCCACTAATTTCGCTCAATGTTTTAACCATAATTTGGCGATTTTAATGAGGGCCAAGTAAGAAAACCACAAAATTGCCAAATGGCGGTCCATACATTGTATTTCATTTATCCTTTCAAATTGTATTTTTAATTTATTTTAATGATTTCAAATCACGGGTAAAATATTTTTTTCTTAATCCATTATCACAATTGTGACGAAATTATTTTCTGCTAAAAAATCCCTTTTCCATTATTTTGGAAGCTAATCAAAGTTACTGGTGTCATTTGTAAAGTTAAGAAGTTCAAATGGAGCTGGGCTGGGCATCTTGTCAGCAAAAAGGGAAAACCAAAGTCCTATTTTGGATACCGAGAGATAAGAAAAGACCGAAGAAGAGACTACAGCGTTGTTGGAGGAATGAAGTTGTGAAGTTTGGAAGAGCAGAAGGGAGGAGAATTGTGTAAAACAGGGTAGATTGGAATTGACATTCATCCTGCTGTGGATTGATGAAGTCTGAAATTCATGATTATGAAGATGATATATACATATAAACTGGATTAAATGGATTTTTTGCGCATCTACGTGTACTTTTCTCTCTAATTTTACAAAAATATGAAATAATTAAATTATAGTATTTTTTCTTTTGTAATCTTTAGTAATGTAGAAAAATATAGCTTACTGTAACTGGCTGTCGTTTGCTCTAGCTTTACGCTACATAAGTTAAGTCATGTTTTCGTTAGCATAGCTTATGATTGATTATTGACCAGATTTGACAATCTTGAGTTTTGGAACCAGAGAACCAATATACAACAGATCGCCTTCAATATGAAATGTATTTATTTGACAAAGAACCAGTTATATACTAATATATATACAGCCGAACCTCGTTAATGTAACCACTGTTAACGTGAATTACTTTTTAACATGAACTGTTTGCACAATCTCCGTCAAAGTGATTTTCAGTTTCTGATTTACTGATAGCATGAACTACTGATAACACGAACAAATTTTTTATTCCCCTTGAGATTCCAGTTAACGAAGTTCGTCTTTATATATATGTGTATGTGTGTTTGTGGGTATTAAATGTGTTTGTGGGTATTAAATATTCTTTCTTTTCTCATTTTAATTCAATTAGTACCTAACACATCCGATCTTTCTAACAATTCATAAATTTAGTAAGGGTTATTTCCATGAAATATCAGATCCATCTTAAAGTTAAAAAATAGCAGTTTTAGAAAATAAAACAATACAATTGTTTTGCTATTGCTATCGAATAATTCCCTAGCTTCTTATAATATATTTTAAAACATTAGTGATTTTAAAAAGATTTTTAAAATTAGAAAATTTATAGAAATTTTTTTAAAGTACATTCTAAAGCATTTGTTTCATATTTTTTAAAATTAGTTAAAATGTGATTTTTTTTTTTTTTTTTTTTTTTTTTTTTTTTTTAAGGCTACTGCGCGCATTGGTATTTTAAAATTTGCTAGCTTTCAATATTCCAATGTACAACCCTGTTTAAATAATAAGTAATATATATACATATAAAAGTATATATATATATATATATATAAAGATTTATTTTTCTTTATTTATTTTGAAATATAAAGAAATTTGAATTGAATTAAAAAAAAAAAAATAATAATAAAATTGACTGTAATTATTGATTATTAATTCACAGTCCAGCGTTTTCAAAATTCGACTCAAAATAAGAGATATCCTAGAAAAATAAGAGACCGCGGTAGCCTGGTCAGTAGAGCTCGTAATTGAAAGATAACAGGTTCGATACTCAAGCCAGCCGTAAACCGATGTTTACACTAATGGCGTCTGGTGCACACGGAATCCATTGAGGGCGGAATGTCCCTCATGTTCCCATCCAAAATATAACTCTAAAAGTTACCGAAGCGGTGAGCTATCCCCTCTGTGGAGGATCAAAATTACGTTAGCCTGTCTTCGCACAACCCTCAGGGGTTACTCCCAGACCGTCGCCAACTTGTCTATAGAGTAGCACTTGTGAGACGTAAAACTGACTTAACGACAAGTTAGGAAAAAAAAAATGATTAATTGAATTCAAGACTAGTCATGCGGTGACATTTTATTGCTTGCTCTTTTAAATGAAAACTATAATTTTTATGGAAAAATATTTAATAAAATACGGGGGTTTTAAAAAGCGAACTTTACACTTGATTACATTATTTTAGATGCGATTGGTTGTGTTTTTATTTATGAAAATTCAGTATACCTTATTTTTTCTTACTTATAATTTACCCCCGTGATTTTTTTGTTTTTTAAATGATGGTTCAAATAATAACAACATGAAACACTTACGCGTATTTCCTGATAAATAATTAAATCTTTATATTATTCATATAAAAGTTAATAGAACTAAAAGTAGCTAAAATTACATTAAAATGAGGAGTATTTTTCTGTTCGCTTAGGAGTGCAACGAAAGAATTCTTTGAGTAATATAGTTTGCAGTTTCATAAAAGTTGATTGACATATTTGAGAAAGAAAGTTTATGCAATTATTACATATTACAAAGCTGAATTCTGTTAAAGTATTCTTCTTAATTAAATTTCGGTGAGTAGTGCAGGTAGAGTAACTTTATTATCTGGAAATTTCCATGGGAAAGGTTTATTTTTGGGTACGGAATTGTGTGTTGAAGGACAACTACAGCTTTTACAAACAACTAGCGTGGTGGTAGTCAATTATCTTACGAAAACTTGTAAAACTTTATGTAACATAAAAATTAAGAAACATAAAGCTTTTAGCAGAATGTATTGTCAAGTGTGCTTTTGCAATAACGAAAAATAAATTTATTTTACGTACATAAACACATGTTTTTAGATGACATAGCCATGCATGTGTGGAAACTATAAATGAAGTTAATGCTACATGCTAGTGAAATATAAAATTCTGCCAGGGTAAATAAATTACAATTTGTGTAGCTCCTTTAAGCGACATGTAATTTCTGATATACATTTTTTTTTTCTGTCATATATGTAGTAGAATTTCATTATTCTGCATATTTATGCAATATTCTCAATTATTTTATGAAAATGCATTTTCATTTTTTTATCAAACATAATTACTTATAATTTACCCCCGTGAATTTTTTGTTTTTTAAATGATGGTTCAAATAATAACAACATGAAACATTACCATTTTTATTACCATTTAGTAATAAATAATTAAGTGGTTTGATTATATCGTTCGCATTTTGTTAGTACATGTTGCAAAATAATAAAATTTTATTGAAATATAAAGACATTGAATTGTAACTAAATTACAACAATTGCATAGTATCTATCTAATAATAACAGAAATAAAATATGAATGTACATGTTCAGTGATCCTCAATATAATAAAAAAAAGAAAAAAAAACAGTATGCTGTGGCTACCACATGACATTCTTCTATATTTACCTATATAACACTCAGTACAATATATATATAAATAATTTACTGCTTTTTTTTTTTTTTTTGACCTGCGACCGCATCTCCTCGCGAACTGGAGTGCCTTCGCGTCATGAGAGGTATTAATGTTTGCCGAATACTCTAAGGGAGGCATGCCTCTTGGTTAGAAATTTATAAATTTCTATCGTCTTAATTAATGAAGTTATCAACTAAAAACCTCGCGTTAAAAAAGCTATTTTATTTGCCAACTTGCAAATTTTTTTTTTTTTTTTTTTTTTTTTTTTTTTTTTTTTTTCCTCTGATGTCACTATCCCCGAAAAAATTAGAATGTGATCAATAGTGTAAAAATAAATAAATATCAATGTTGCTTTCAGTAGCAAAGAAATTTATCGTCTGAAAATAAATAAAAGGCATGAAATTAGAATTGTAATTTATCGCCTGAAGACATGTTTTCTTTCTAATTTTACAAAATTAAATGCAAAAAAAGGGGGGAGAATAAAGAAAAAATAAGAAAGAAAAAGAAATTGAAAAAGTCGAGATGCTGTAGAGAAGGAAAAAAAAAATGTTTCGAATAGTGAAAACATTTAAAAATAACTGATACTTTTAAAATGTTAAACAAAAATTTCATCTAGATGAAATGAAAATTTGTTTATATTTACGTCATATTTTATTTTAACACCAGGTAAAAAAGATTTAGTAATGAATATGATGATTATGTTAAACAACTATTGCTGTAGAATTTTAGGTTAAGCTCAGAAATTTTTTAAATGAAATTTAAACGACAACAACTTAGATTAGCTTATATAAAAATTTATTTTTTTAACTCAAAAGATATTTAAACGATTGGCTAAAAGGGAACATCTTTTAATACGGCGAATTCAGCGGTTATTAAAATTTAGAGATGGAGTAGCTTGTACGCCAAGGAATTCATTTCTGCAACCCCGATAGCTATTTTAACTCTAGCCATGCATTAAACATATAGATAAATTATAAGTAAAAGAATGCGACACTAAACATTATAACCATTTAAAAATATACTAATTTCTTTAACAAGCAGTTATACCCAAACATTCATCGCCAAATAGTTACAAAAAATTCAGAGTCTTCAAAGGCGTTATATACTAACGCTAAATGGTTTAGCTACTACGAATTTTCTCTGCTTTAAAAATAAATTTACTGCCATCGTTGTTTATTTTGTGTGTCTAGTTGTCTAATAGGATTCCGTCAAAAATAATGAAAAAATTTTATTAAGTGTCGAATGTTAAAAAGAGTTTCGACATAATAAATACGATATAAAATTAAATATTGTGTATTTCAATGCGACATCAAAAATGAGGATTTTTATAATATTGTTCTGTTTTTGTCTTGTGTTATGTAATACTAATATTCTTATTCAATGATAGGCAAAGCTGCGCGTAGAGCCCCACAGGGGTTAACGGACGAAATGAACCTCGGGTGGGATAAAACCTCCGTTCTTATTTTTATTTTATTTATTTTATTTATATATATATATATTTTTCTTAAAAAAAAAAAAGAAAAGAAAAGAAAGAAACTATAACATTATTTTAATTTATCAAAGATAAATTGTTCAATCATTTATTTAAAGGTGTTTATGAGATCTTTTGAAATATATTCATAATGAAAATTTGACCGCTTTGGGAGGGGCAGGGGGAAGCCATGCTCCTATACATACAAAAAAGTTTTGTCAATTCACTATCACTATTAAAAACAGTTATTTTTGATTTCCTTATAATTTTTTAAAACTAATTATCTTTATGCACATTTATACGAAATTTCGTCTTACTCCACTTTGTTAAAAATTTAGGAAAAGCGAGATGGCAACGCCGCCTCTTACACTAGTTTCGCAAAAAATTGATAGACACCAATTTATGTCACGATTCAAGTGCATATCAATTTGAATGATATTCTATGCAGTAATTCATGCGACACTTTTGCCACAATATTTTGTTACACCCACACATACGCACAAACAGACATTTTCTAAAAATGATCAAGTCGTATTCTGGACCTCTCAAGACGTGTAAATCCATCGGAAAGCGAAACCGAAAATTTTTACAAAATCAATATTATCTTCTAATGAATGTAAAAGAAAGTAAAAATGGGATATAATAAAAATCTTATATATCCGTTGAAAGCCTGTTGAGAGTACTTCAAATTTGTTTATTTAAAAAAACATAAGCTATTTAGTTAAATTTATACCGTGAATTACTTCAATGTGCAGAGCGTTTAAGATAACCCGGCAAAACATAGGGACGATCAATCACAGTGTAGAATTTTTACTTTCGAAAAATGTGTAAAATTGTTCAATATTTTCACAGGATAAACAGCTGTAGGATTTCTACCGTTTTCTTTCTTTCTTTTGTTTTTGTTTTTATATCTCTTTTCACTTCTTTTAGAAGAAAACGGAAGAGCAGAGGTATTCGACTAAATGAAAATTAGAAAAAATAGTTCATACAAGATAAATTAATAACTATTCCAATCATTGCCGCTTTTTTTTTTTCTTTTCAATCAATAAAAAAAAACTGTCAACTGACTTAGATTACTAAACACATTGTAACACAGGTATATATAGTTAGAGAGAAAGAAATTATTTAAAAAATAATAATAGTTCAACCTATAAGTAGGATTGATTCTATTAAAAAATTATCCAGTAGCAAATATATAGTAATTTAAATACACAGATTGAAGTTTATATGACAAAATGTTGAAACTAACCATAGTTTTATATTAAGAAGAATTATATTTATATTTATATTAATTATATAAAAATATATTATATATTTAATATAATTATATATTTATATTAATTATTTATATTAATTATTACTATATAGAAAAATGACAAGATTGAATTCAATATTTTAGAAATTGATAGCAATTTCTCTGTAACGGTTGGAATGTTTGGTTGCAGCCAATTACCTCTGCTCTTTCTCTTGTTTATGTAAAATTATGACACTGCTTTTTCTACTGTTATGATAAATAATAATAATACTTAATTAAATACGATCCATGTTGAAATATATATATATCAAAGATCAAAGTATAAATGTAAAATATGAAGGAACAAAATTTCAGGAACAAAATCAACCACTTAAAACACAGTCTCTCAAACATGCAGTTCAGAACACATATCTAAACACATCTAAACTCTTTCGAGAGAAGCTCTGTTCCTTGTAAAAATCTCGATAAAATTTGGCGATTTTTCGACATAAGTCTAAGCCAGAAATCAATTAAACTTTCCGAAAAGTTCCAGAACTCCGTTCATATTGAAGATTAAAATTTCAAATTTTGGCAACACTTAAAAATCGTCTTTCATGAAATTTAATCGACAATATGTTGAACTATTTGTCATGGTTGACCTTCGTGGAAGACGATAAATTGCCCTTTGTTTCCACTTTAACTGTAAATCTACTTTTACCGCAACAACACATTTGATGCAGGAAAATATTTATCGCTTTGTAACGATATAAGTTACTTCATCTAAGAATAGATTTCAATAGCCTAAATCTCACATATATTAGTAAACAAATTTTCTTTTAAGGTATTAATTTCCTAAATGTATTGCATTCTGTTTATATATGTATTTATTTATATTTAAAATAAATCATTTTCTATTTTACAAAAGACTATTATATTGTTAATTAATAACTACAAAAAAATATATAACAAATTGGAAAACTTAGAAAGAAGTTGCGTTATCTTGCTTTCACTAATGCATATCAAATATTTCATCTGGGAAGAAACCTTTAATTAAGCTTTCTCGTTATTTCTTCTTTATTTTTATTAAGAGCCATTACCTATCTGAACACTTCGATGTAATCCTAACTCTTCTCTTAGAGATCAATTGTGGTGCTAAGTTTGCTCAGCCAATTAAAAGGAGGCCTCTACCTTCTAGTGTTTGCTATGCCATCCAAAACCTTCACCTAATCACCGGTGTCGGTAAAACATAGACTTATTAAGTTTGCAGGCTACTGTTATTGCTTCTTGTTTCTAATGTTCCACTGACGTTTAGTGTTTTGTCAAGGAAAGTTTATTTTCAGAAGTGTTTTCATTTGCAGAGCAAGGAAAAAGTATTTCGATATGAACTGTAAATTAAGTCTTATAAATGATTACTGTCGAAAAATCTATTTAGACAAAAGTTACATTATGTGTTTGTAAATTTCAGCCATTTGGGTTTATAGTATAATAAATGAGATTTAAAATAAAAAAGTAATTTAATCAACCTTTCCATATCGTTCCTGGATTTAGATAGAATCTAAAGCACTAATTAACACTTTTCAATTCAAAATACTAAGTTTATTCATATAGAACAATAAATACGATTTTACTCATAAATATGTATTAAAAGTAGAAGAATAATGTTAGAAATCATGAATAATAAGGGTACGAATCCTAGTAAAAATCAAAACAAATAAGAGTATTTAGTTGTATATAATTACCATTGTTTTAATTTAGAATTAGACAATTTCAGAAAATACAAATACTGGAATTTTAAATGAAATATTTATTAAAAATGGTTAAAAAATATATAAATGTTAAAAATTAAAATAAAAATTATTTTAAACCGTTAAATTATTTAAGTTCCTCTAAAAAGGAAACTGATTTCCAGCTTTTTATCAGAATGAAATAAAGTACCCTTTCATTTATTACCAGGGATAGTCCAACCATCTACTAGTAGGATATATTTATATATTGTCGCTCTCGTGACCAAGGGTCATAATTCAAAAAATCGTGATTTTGTGTTTAAGCTGGTTTTTTTTTTTTTTTTTTTTTTTTTTTTTTTTAAGGCCGAATTTGGTATCTATGATATGCTAAAGTGGCGCAAATCAATTCCTACTAATTGCCTAAGAGATTTAAGGTTTGTATCTAAAGGGTTAGTAATTTTAAATTGCACTGTTTGTCATAAGAAGAACAGATAAATCACTTCATTACGACTATGCGAAGAAACCAGGAAATAGATCATGACAGAAATCATTAAGAGTTTAAATACAACCATAACAAATAAAAATTAAATATAAATCTGTGGGGAAATGCGTAGATCATAAGAGTGTTCATCTAGAATCAGTAGGTTGAGGATGAGAGTTTATCACGTTGAATGCCATGTCAGCCATCGGTGGTTGACACTGAACTTTTGACCACGTGAACCACACGTGGCTGACAGTGTAAAATATGATATAAAGCCGTGTCAACCACCGTTGGCTCACAGTGCAAAAAATGATATAAAACTTGAAAAATTACATTGTTTTAAGTTAAAATTTACTTAAATTTTATTATTATAGGACTATATCATTAAGGCATTTTAATGGATTTTATTGAAACACGGTAAAGATAACGCGTTTCTAAGCAGCGCGCGTGGCCTGACATGGTTTTCCTTAACCGTTTTAATGCTAAAGCACTTTCAGAAACACAATCTTAAATTGCTATCGGTTTTACAGGCCTAAATAAAAGTTTTTCCGGTGTAAATATTTAATTTTCGTTTTGTAAAAATTCGAAACCCAATCATGCCTAAGTGGAAAACCACGCCGTGCAGTAAAAAAAAAAAAAAAAAAAAAAAAAAATCGAAGTAAGCAGCAGTCGAAAAGGCATATATAAATGTGTATTTTTATGCATAAATCCTTTACCTTCGATAGCTCTTTCTACAGAAATAAAATATGAAATTTACTAATTATCTAAAAAATTACACCTAATTAATGAAAAACACGCCTTACTGTAGTGTATGTAAAAGGACAATTTAAGTATAATTAAAGGATGAATAAAAACAAAAAACGTGTTTTACCATTAATAATTGTTCACACATAATGTTTTACGAAAATTTAAGAGCTGCGACAAAATCCAAATTTAATATAGTTTTCCAAATGTATAATTCAGCTTAGTGAAGGGTGTGTATTTGATAAGATTTTATCGAGACTCCGCCCATTCTTTTCTTTTTCCAACTTATTTCCCAAATACATAAGCAGAGCTGCCAACCTAATCCGGCAAATTGTTTGTACCGTCCATTTTTCTACACCAATATATTTTTAGAGTATTTGTTTTCTTAATTCATCGTAAATATATTTGAAGAATTACTCCAAAAATTAAGTGGTGTAGAAAAAGGGGCGGTACTAACAATTTGCCGGATTAGGTTGGCAGCTCTGCATAAGGATATATATATTAAGAATGATAAAACGAGCGTCGTAATAATTTATGCGTCGAAAATCACGTTAGATATTTCTGTTTTGAATAACTACATTTAATTGATATCCATGATCAGACTACTAACGTTCTTTAACGTACACAAACATCAAACCGTCTCAATTATATATATTAAAAGCAAACACCTTTTATTTATGAGACAAAAAATTTTAAGTTAAAATACATTTAAAAAAACAAAATTACATATAAAAACAATTAAAATCAGACGTTTCGAAACCCGTCCGGGTTTCCTCATCAGTAATTTACAACATAATATGCAAACAGGACATGAACACTCAAGGAATTTAAAGGAGTACAGAATATTGAGGAGCCAGTGCGCATGCTTCATTGATAGTGTGGAGATGCATGGCAGTGTGCCAGCTCTCAAGGAAAATACGCGATTTATAATTATGAACACCAGAATTTAAAATTTTTATATTATCGAAGTCAGGAATATGATCGGTTTCTATTGAATGGATTACAATTTTAGAATTTTGGTTGCAATTTTTAAAAGATCGTCTGTGTTCTTGTAGTCTAATTTTTGCTGTACGGCCAGTTTCACCTATATAAACAGATTTGCAATTTTTACATGGAATTAAATATATTACACCAGTTAAATCCAGAGAAGGGGTTATGGGTTTAAAGTTGAAAAGGACGTTTTTTAATTGTTTAATTGGCCGGAAAGCAGTATAAATATTATGTTGTTTAAGTAATTTAGAAATAAATTCTGAAGGAAAACCAAAATATGGCATAGAAATATAACTGTTTTTATTAATAAGTGAATTTTTCATTTTCATTGGAGTAGAGGGGGAATTTGCAGGAGGAAACGAAGGAGGGGGGAAGCTGATAATGTTTTCACGATAGATTCGTTTTAACCAATTAAGAGGGTAATCGTTATTTATTAAATCCTGGAAAATTTTTTTTATTTCCAACTTAAAAAGTGTCTCGTTACTGCATAACCGAAGAGCTCTATTGACCAAAGTTCGGAAGACTGTAATTTTATGCGAATTAGGATTAGCGGAATGAAAATTTAGATATTGACCTGTAAATGTGGCCTTACGATAAACAGAAGTTTGAAAAATGCTAGGTGAATTCGAAATGCGTTCAACGAGAACATCAAGAAAAGGCAAACTGTTATTCTGTTCTACTTCCAAAGTGAATTGAATTTCTGGGCATAACGAATTAGAAAAAGTAACGACTTCATTTATATGTTTTTCATCAATTAATAAAAAAATGTCATCTACGTATCTTCGCCAAAAAGGAATTTTATCATTTAAACTATCATTTATTTTATTTTCCAAAAACTGCATAACTATTTCTGCAATGCAAACACTAGCAGGTGAGCCCATATGCGTGCCACGAATTTGTTTATAGTATAAATCATTAAACTTGAAGCAATTACAAGATAAGCAGAAAAAAACTAATTTAAGAATTGATTCAATATTAAGAGTAGAATGAGTACTATCATTAGGATAAATTTTTCTTATAATATCACAAGCAAATTCAATAGGGATGGAAGTAAAAAGAGAAACAACATCTAAAGAAATCATCATACAGTTTGGGGGGGCATTAAAATTTCTTAATTCAGAAACAAACTGAAAAGAAGAATTTAAACTAAAGGGTGAATTTAAAGTAAGAGGTTTAAGCAATGACGAAATAAATCTAGCAAGGTTAGAAAGAGGGGAACGGGAGCATCAATAATTTTTATTAATTGATGAAAAACATATAAATGAAGTCGTTACTTTTTCTAATTCGTTATGCCCAGAAATTCAATTCACTTTGGAAGTAGAACAGAATAACAGTTTGCCTTTTCTTGATGTTCTCGTTGAACGCATTTCGAATTCACCTAGCATTTTTCAAACTTCTGTTTATCGTAAGGCCACATTTACAGGTCAATATCTAAATTTTCATTCCGCTAATCCTAATTCGCATAAAATTGCAGTCTTCCGAACTTTGGTCAATAGAGCTCTTCGGTTATGCAGTAACGAGACACTTTTTAAGTTGGAAATTAAAAAAAATTTCCAGGTTTTAATAAATAACGATTACCCTCTTAATTGGTTAAAACGAATCTATCGTGAAAACATTATCAGCTTCCCCCCTCCTTCGTTTCCTCCTGCAAATTCCCCCTCTACTCCAATGAAAATGAAAAATTCACTTATTAATAAAAACAGTTATATTTCTATGCCATATTTTGGTTTTCCTTCAGAATTTATTTCTAAATTACTTAAACAACATAATATTTATACTGCTTTCCGGCCAATTAAACAATTAAAAAACGTCCTTTTCAACTTTAAACCCATAACCCCTTCTCTGGATTTAACTGGTGTAATATATTTAATTCCATGTAAAAATTGCAAATCTGTTTATATAGGTGAAACTGGCCGTACAGCAAAAATTAGACTACAAGAACACAGACGATCTTTTAAAAATTGCAACCAAAATTCTAAAATTGTAATCCATTCAATAGAAACCGATCATATTCCTGACTTCGATAATATAAAAATTTTAAATTCTGGTGTTCATAATTATAAATCGCGTATTTTCCTTGAGAGCTGGCACACTGCCAAGCATCTCCACACTATCAATGAAGCATGCGCACTGGCTCCTCAATATTCTGTACTCCTTTAAATTCCTTGAGTGTTCATGTCCTGTTTGCATATTATGTTGTAAATTACTGATGAGGAAACCCGGACGGGTTTCGAAACGTCTGATTTTAATTGTTTTTATATGTAATTTTGTTTTTTTAAATGTATTTTAACTTAAAATTTTTTGTCTCATAAATAAAAGGTGTTTGCTTTTACTAACGTTCTGTTGATATTTTTTGAATATTAAAAAAAAAAGGTATTAAATAAAACACAATCACTCATACAATTATCAGTTAATTTATTAATTGTTTTTGTGTTTTACAAAGAAATAATGAAAGAAAAGAACTTTATAAAATAATATTTTTTACTTTTTGTAAAAGAAAATATGAAAGAAAAATGATGGGAAGATGTGTATTTGAAACAATTGTATTGTTTGTGAAACAATTGTATTTTCCTGCACAAAGGCCATGTAGCCTTTTCTTACAGCGAGTGCAGATGGGTTGGAACGCTTTATCTCACTCTGCTTGTTACTGCAGACCACACACTGATGTAAATTTCGTCACTTTCTTCATTATTTGCTTCCAATGTGTCATCCTCCTTCGTACCATTATGCACCGAATTATCTTCCAAAATAATGTTGCGACGTAACATAACCAACTAACCAACTGGTTCACATTATCTAGAAATTCCGATTCACCGACTGGAAAATTTTTTTTTTTTTTTTTTCGTAAAAATTAAATTAAAATTCCGGTGTTATCTGAATTGTATCTCTAGAAGCGCGATAGCGCTGCTTCGCAGTTTTCGAGACTAAACATTGCAGCGCTATCGCGCTGCGTAGCAGTCAAACGGTTAAGAATTCGTGTGGCGCTCAGCGTGGTAATGTATTCCTACAGCTACTCAGAGAGATACTGGCGGTGGTCTAAAGTTAACCAGTGAGTGGTGCGCAGACATGCTATCCCAATTCTGATCCTCTGCGGAAGAGATTCTTCCTTAGCTTCGGTAATTTCAAAGGTATTGTTACAGAACATGTAAGACATTGACGAACAAAAGCCACCGTTAATATACACGACTGGCTTTGGCTCCAGAATCAAAATCGCAACCTTCTTATAAACTTGACGCTCTAAAAGGCTACAACGGAATCACTGGAAGTTTTAAGAGAGAAGAAAAAGAAAATATAAAAATGGTTCCAAACGGCATCACAGGGGCTAAAAAAAAAAAAAAAAAAAAAAGAACTATTCGTTTTACAAAAATTTACGGAAAATTAAAAAAAAATAAAAAAAATAAATAAATAAATAAATGAATTGATGCCGTGGATACAATTACGAGAATATTTTTATTCACCACAATATTATAGTTAATAAAATGTCTATTACATGTTACTAAATTGTCGGAGGTGGAAAATGAACATTAGAGCTTCCGTAATTGATTTTTAACATTGTCAACATTTATAATTTTTAATACAAGTACTTAAAAACTGCATCAAAATTAAGCATATAGAGTGATTTGCCATTTGTCTGTGTTGAGGATATATACCCTCCGAAGTGAGTACTTCCACTTAAAGGGGAAAACTATGTCTCTACAAATGCAAAAGTATTTTCTTTGTTGTATAATGTTATTTTATAATTATGGAAGAATTTGATGACAAAGCCACCTATTGAGCGGTTTATCCCCAAATATGAGAACATATTTAGCTCAACGTCTAACTAATAAAAAAATTGGTTAAATTTCGTGCATTAGTTCGTGACATACAGCGTCTACAAAATGTTTAATACACACTCAGACAGACACACATACTGGTGTTTTCTAAAGCGTATTTAGGTTATCTCAAAATGTGTAAATCGATCGAAAACTGGAGATCAAAATTTTCACAAATGCAATATTTTTTTCTTATATATATTTATATAATTTTAATATAAATATTAATAATTTTATATAATATATGCATATATAAATATATATAGGTTATTTATATATAGGTTATAATATATATAGGTTATTATATTTCATTATTTCTTGAAGGTTCATATTGTGTTTTTAGTTTTTCTGGGAAACATTCTGTCTTTGTCTCATTTAATTCATTTCAGGGTAATTTTTTCTGGTAGGTTCGGCTATCATTTCATATTTTGCTAAAACGCTTATCAAATAGCGAAAACCTACAATTCTTTGCTCAATGCTATGAGGATAGCACTTGAAAAAGTCTTATAGCATTTTGAGCTATTCAGTTAAAATTCAGTCTTGTTCTGCTTTGGTCCAGAATTCTTTTGCTCGTCTCAAAATAAATTGATTATTTACAATACATAGTTCTTTCTTTTCCCCTTAAAATACTTTTCTAGAGTAATTCTTATTTTCTTCAGCATCAAATTACACGGTCCTATCTTAATTTTCAATAGGTTTTGTAGTCTAATAAATTAAAATAATATTATTAATCTTAAAAATTAAATCATTTTAAGACAACTATAGTTACTTTTTTTGGCCTGTGTATGTTTCTATGGTGATTTATTAAATTAAATTATGTTTACAAACTGAGATTATTTTTATTTTTATTTCTATATTTACTTATTTATTTTTAACAAAAATTTATATATATATATCAGTAGTTAAAACTGTTTATAAATAAAACTATAGCTGACAACTTGTACGTTTTTTTTTTTTTTTTTTTTCTTTACCAGAAATTTTTATTTAAGTTTTTAATAAGTTTTATAGCATGTGTCTTTGATTAAACATGATTTTTTTTTTTTTTACTGATATTAAAATACTGATATTAACAAATCGTACAAGTTGGTACCTATGTAAAGCATTTTTAATCTTAAAAAATTTAATAAAACAATTATTTTATGGATAACGTCTATTATTAAATTTTACACCAGATTTAAAGAGAAAAATATATTCAAAAGAAATAATGATTTATTTAAAGGAAGGATAAATATATATATATTCTCTGCTTTATGAAGTATGCGCCCCTTGAAATGTATATTTCTAATTTTAAGCATTTATATCCAATTGATTATGTGGTTTATTATCCTTTTTCTCTTTCACAAGTTTAATGGTCCTTTTTCATTATCCTTCAGGTCGGCGTAAGTATTTTAAGTTAATATGGTAACTCATTGGTTCCTTATCTATATCGCAACTTTTTGTGTCATTCTTTCCTCTATGTTAAATTCAGTTCTATATTTTAGTGTGCTGTTATTGTTTTAGTTCTATTAATTGCTAAATTTTTAGATTAAATTTTATTACGTTATCTATTATTTATATATATATATTTTTTTTTTTTTTCCTTTTCCTTGGAGAGATTCAGAGAATAAAATAGATCTCAAAGTATCTGGAAGAGAAACGATGTTGTCGGTAAAACATCTTGCATTCGCCAAACGATTTCCTCACACACAAAAGATTCTTAGAAAAGTACCATGATCTCAGGATTGATGATTTTAATTCTTATTGTAATCTCTAACAAAAATCCTTCTCTAATCTTTATTTTCCAAGCATATAAACAATTTAAAACGACTGCCTTTAGAACAAAAATATTAGTAGTTGTGATTAGTAGTAATATTGGCAAATTTTTCCCCTAACAAAGTTATTTTTATTTTGCGTACGATTTTCTTTCTGTTTCTTCAAACAAACAATGAAAAAAATGAACACTATTAAAAATATTAAATAAACATATGGAAATTTTTGTTCCTATGTAAAAAAAGTACAATTTATACGGTTTTGTTAAATAAATCCTAATCGAATTATGTTCTTACATTGACTAAGAACAGGATTCGACAAGGATTTATTTAACGAAACTCTATGAAGTGCACTTTTTTTACATAAGAATTTTTGCTAGTGTTCGGACACTTTTGTTACCGACTGTACGTATGTGTGTGTATGTATGTTTATATTTTACATAAGGCATAAACGGTTGGACGTAGGATGTTACAAATTGGTATATTGTTATGATATCTAGTTGTGCACCTCCTAATTGGTCTTTCTGTGACTTCCCGTTTTGGAGATATCTACTAAAATTACACTCTTAACCCGTTAGTAGTCGCTAGTTGGTCGATTTGCCGCCCATCCTTCAGTGTTGCAAGATTTTTCTATTCAAAAGCCACCAAAAATTTTTAGAAGTAGCATTTGACATACAGAAACCGCGAATAAAATCGAAGGAACGTCGATCACATCACTTCTTAAAATTATTGGTGCGAGTTAAATAAAAACTGCGCAATCTGTAATAGGTGGCGCTGTATATAGCGACTACTAACTGGTTAATGACCAAAAATACAAAGGTTTTGGCCATTGTACATGACCTACCATCATAGAGACTTCAAAAAATGCTAATGAGAAAGACCATAATGATATTGGTTTTGTCGACATTTTTGAGTGCAGAAAGCAATTCTAAAGACATAAGTAGGTTTATTCGACAAATTCGTTTTATTTCATGAATATTCAGCCCATAGATAGAACGAGTAATGATACTGTAACGAAAGTTGTTTACATTTTGCCGTGTAGAAAGTAATTCTTAAAGCCATAAGAAGGTTCTAGTCGACAAATGCACTTTATGTATCGAATATTCCGCCCGTATATAGAGCCTGCAATGATATTGTTATGACAGTTGCTGACATTTTTGCATATATAAAGTAATTCTTAAAGATATAAGCAGGTTCAAGTCGAGGTATGTACTTTATTTAATGAATATTCCGGAAGCAGGTGAATAAAACCTTCTTTGTGCCACAAAAATCAATAATCACTGTTCTATAAACAATCCAACGGAGTAGTCTTTCTTACTACAGAAATCGAATAAACATTGTTAAATACACTACAGTGCAGAATTTTCGCTTATTCAGCAACAACCAAAAACTTCGAAGTATGAATGGGATTTGAATTCAACGAAGGTATTGTCAGTAGTTTACAGAATTTTTGAGGTAGTTCTGCATTAGAAACTAGTGAATCATTACAAAAAATTCCACAACTCGATTCCTATTCAAGTTCGATTTCAAAATTTTGGGAATCCTGAATTACTGCTTTTTGCCACATTTGAATGCGTAATTTGACGCTACGTCAACGCCCACCTTCGTTTAAAGGAAAAAAAAAAAACTTTCAGTTTCCACTTTTTCTGTAATACCGTATAGAAAGTAGCACGTTAATTCGCTACTAGCCTGCAATCACCTATAATCACTCTTCTTTATTTATAATCTTGTTAGTCATTCGTAGAAATGTCTAAGAATTTAGTTCTGCGCTAATCACCAATGAATCTTTCCGGAAAATTTCAGAAATCTATTCTTATTGAAGCTAGAGCTTCCAAACTATGGCAAACTTAAAGTACAAATTCTCCCTTAATTTGATCTCCAAGACGCCAAATTCGACAGCAGATCTTCTAAATCGAGCCAAGACGAAAATTTACGTTGGTTACAAACTTTGTAGTTTGTGAGATTAGCGATCAAATTTGGCGGCAAATATTGCTTCAGGACAACCAGAGTCAGTAAGCCCTTTCTCAGTTTTAACAGGGTTAAATGTTTTGGTAAAGTGTATCATTTCTTGCCACTAGTTTTCGCCATAGTGAACAAAAGTTGACCATCTATATTCGAATGATCTTCATTGGACTCTAAGCTGTGCATTTGCTAGTGAGAGATTCTGTAATAAGCCGTTGAGTACTATTCCTGAAAAAACTACTGTATTTGTCTCGGCAGTACAGACGGTAACAAAAGTGTCCGAACACTAGCAAAAATTCCTATATAAAAAAAGTACACTTAATACTGTCTTTTTAAAATAAATCCTTGTCGAATCCTGTTCTTACTCAGTCTAAGAACTGGTATCGACAAGTATTTATTTAGCAAAACTGTATTAAGCGTACTTTTTTTATATAGGAATTTTGCCTGTGTTCGAAAACTTTTGTTATCGATTGTATATACAATCCTATTATCGTAATTAGAATAAAAGTTTTTTTTTTTTTTTTTTTTTTTTAACCTCACCTCACACAAAATAGTCATTGCTTTCATAACAGTATGTATATAATAATCGGTGTAAAAGGAAGTCATGTATATTATATATATATATATATATATATATATATATGTATATATACATGATTTAAAAGCATGCTTTAACCCCACACGTATGTCTCAAGTCATACGGGATATTTTTTGACAATTTAAATAATTTATTTTATGTTTTTGCAGTAAGTTTTATTTATGAATTGTTTCACATTTATTAATTTTCTCGTAATTTTTTCTTTAGTTATTTTTAATACACTTTTTCAACTTTTATATGATTGAAAACATATATTGTACTTTCTTATATATATACATACATATATATATATATATATATATATATATATATCTTTACTGAGATTAATTTCATTGGGGATTAAACGATCTAATGAATACGGTTGGAAAAAATTTTATGAGCTTTACGAAATACATAACCTTTTTTTTTTTTTTTACTACTGCTTAAGTATCGTAATTATATTTATATTTTAATGTGTGCCTTGTTCATTGGTAAATAATGTACTTTTAAGTTGTTTATTGCATCCAATTTAACAATTTTTATGTTAACAATAAGTTAGGTTAATTTTAGCCATTTTTATTTGTTACATTCTTCACTTAAAGGTATGTAATTTTGTTAATTTCTTCATGTGCGAAAAATATTTTGACAAAATCCATTTTTAAGCTATCGAATTTTTTAATTATAGTGTATTTTGCAGAACTATAACAGCATGACATTCTTTGTTGTGATATATTCTTTTGCAACTGCTGTTAATTTGGACAATATATATATACACCGTGACCAATAAATTCTCATACAACTTTTGAAGCACGTTAAAAAGTTGTACATTTGTGTTACTGCAGTCCAAATATTTTGCAGTCAATTTAGTGTTAGGTATAAAGCTATTGCAAGTGTAAATGTTGTACTAATTATAATTTTACTTTACCTAGGTAGAATGAAAAAATTATGATAAATAAATTCATCAAAGGTGTGTAGCCGATTGAAATTTTCAGAGACTTGAAAGCCTTGGGGGTGAAGAGAGACTTCATTTGCTGAACTATCAGAAGGTGTAATGAGACGTCATCTGTCGATGACAGAAAAAGATCTGGCAGACGAAACGGACAAAAATCTGCTAGAAAACTAGCACGAGAGCTCAAAATATCGAGGGGATCAATGTTAAACATTCTGAAAAAGGAACTTGGATGCAAGATTTATAGAAAACGTAAAATTCGCGGAGTTTGTATTCTGTTAAGATGAAAAGGAAGCAAAGGGTGGAATAAATTCTTGGTTGGCTCGCTGGAGATGAATTTGTCTTTTCAGACGAGAAACTATTCATTTCACAGCAAAGTCTGAACCCCTAAAATGTAAGAGTATGGTCAGCTTCTATTGATAACATTCCTGAGGGGCAGCATTACTTTCCGCGTTATCAAAATGCTTCGTCTCTGATGATTTAGGTTGCTATTTCCAAAAGCGGAAAACTCCAGTTAGTCTTCTCTGATAAAGGGGTAAAAATTAATGCCCAATATTATGAAACTGAGGTTTTGGAAAATGTTTTACTACCAAATGTCCAGAGTATGTATGCTGTAGAATATATCGGCTTCCAACAAGATTATGCCCCTTCTCATACCGCACGTTTGATTCAGGAGTGGTGCAGTCGAAATGTAGCTGACTTTTTGCCAAAATACGAACGGCTTCCCAACTCCCCCGATCTGAACCCGCTTGATTATTTTGTGTGGTCATATATGCTTTCCCAATTGAATAACTATAAAATTATCGATTTGAGAAAATTCAAAAATATAATTCAAACAATATGGCAGGAAATGTCAATGGAAGCCGTGCGTGCCGCATGGGATGGATTTGAAAAGAGACTTAAGCTCGTTAAGAAACTAAAAGGCGGAATTATTCCAAATCATTTATTCTAAAGATACTCAATGATTACTACTTTAATTTTATGCAAAAACTTTTTGTATGATTTGCTTTGTGTTACTGTAGTGAAAATTTGAAAGTATATGAGAACTTATTGGTCACGATGTATATATATATATATATATATATGTGTGTGTGTGTGTGTGTGTGTGTGTGTGTGTATAGACAATCTATTAAGTTGTTATTATTTCGAATGCAATTTCTCTCTATTTTTGAGTTAATTTACTATCTAAAAATACAAAATAAATAAATAATATGTGCTAGTTGATGAATATTTTGCCTTTTTAAAATGCAAAATGGGAAGCTCTTTTTAAGCCCTAAAACTTCCAAATTTAGAGGAGAGGAAGTTTATTATTTTTAATAATTTTGAAAGTAATCTTCACAGAAATTTACTTGGAAAACAAAATCCCCATAAAACCCTTTAATATATGAGGAGCAAACATTCAAACCGTGTTTTCTCCAAAAATAAAAAAAAATGAGTTAGGGATTTTTCTGTGAACTCAACATTAAATAGCACAAAATTATACTATTATTTTAAACCAAAATAATTTTTATCACATTATAAATGCTCTTAGAAAGTTAGGGTTTCAATCAAACAGTGTTTTCTCCAGAGCCTGTTTTCAGTCAAACTGTGATTTCTCCAGCCAACCAAGTCAGTACTGCTCTTTCTGGTCGCGTGACTCGTACATGTACCAGCTTTTTATGTTTGTTTTTTCGTTAGTTCTATCTTGTTTTCTTCATTTTAGAGGAGTGTACTTTATTATTATTATTATTTTTTTTTTTCAAATGGAAGAATTAATAGATGGTGTATTAGTGAGTACTTCTAATTATGGAACTAAAAAAATACAGAGAATTGGTGGAAAAAGAAAAGAAGCGAAAGAGAAACGATATTCAGTACCTTTAGATAACAACATTTATGCTCCATGCAAACATTCTATTAATAAATACTTTTTCATGCACTGATGTTAGACCTAATGACGTTAAGAAGTTTCGGGATAGACTTTACGAAATTCCGGACGAACAGCGACAAGATTCTATTATAGCCTCATTAAAAAAAAAAAAAAAAAAATCGCAATCATCTGGCTTACAGCATGCATTTTCTGCTTCTTATTTTATTACTAGTAGCAGTGGCAGGAGAATTCCTGTGTATAAAAACAATTTCATGGCTATAACTAAAATAGGTCGTACAATGCTAGCCAATATTGTTACTAAGGTACATGCTGGTGAACCTATTGAGGAAAAGAGAGCAGGGGATAGAAAAAGCCACTTAAGCATTAATAAAAAAAAAAAAAAAAAAGAAAAAAAAAAAGAAAACAAGGTAAGAGAATTCATCTCAAACTTAAAGGCATCAGAATGACATAGACAAACCTTTACAATTGATGTATGGTGAAGAGTGAAAAAATCAGCCTGTTTTTAAATGGTATAAAGATATCATTACTAATAACTTTCATGTAGAATATGAAGAAACAGAGGAAGCATGAAATTGCTTAAGTGAAGATATTGGTTTAAAAATTTAAATTTCAAATTGGCTTAAAAATTTTAGTTCTTCCCTACAATTTGCATGATGATTTTTCACGCGTAAATATTTAATTTAACTTTATAATTACATAACAAAATCTGTTCTGTTAATTACATTAAGAATGTTATTTCATCAATATTCGAGCTACATACTTTTTCATTCAAAAAATGTTTTGTCCACATTGGAAACATTCAAAACATGTTTTCTTCTCTGTGTTTCGGTCAAAACATGCTTTCTCCACATTGGAAACATTCAAAACATGTTTTCTCCTCTGTGTTTCGGTCAAAACATGCTTTCTCCAAATTTCAAATACATTTTTCTAATTAACTCTAAGTTTATTAGGTAAAGTAGGCCTACAGATCTTCCTAGTAACCAATAATACAACTAAACAAATGATAATTAGGGTCTAAGAAGGGTTATTTTTTAATTTATCAGTTTTTTGTGTTTTCTGAAAAATTGCATTCGAAGGAGAAAACACGGTTTGAATGTTTGCTCCTCATATATATATATATATATATATATTTTTTTTTTTTTTTAATTTTTTTTTTCAAATTTTAACACTAATTATATTATCAATAATATTTATTTAATTACAAGAAGGACAAAATTTCCCCTTTAAAACAATGTAAATGAATGCATATGAAAGATTTATTTTCATCTTATTATTCGAATTCATACCAATACTCATAAAAAGCAGAAATATTTCATAAAAGGGAGGACAATAAAAGCACATAAGACATCAAAGTATTCTGAGATATGCATCGATACCTCCCCCCCCCCTTTCAAGTCTATTCATAAAAACTTCCCCCTGTGAAAGTAAAGTGAATTCGATGAAATTTTTATGAAACCCTCACATATTTCAAACTGAATTTAACGCCACACTGGACATTTATTGGTTGAAAGAAAAGAAATAAACGTCCAAAATCTGAAAATCAAGTTTTACACGATGAAGAGTGGACAGCGGACGTTGAAAGAGGATGGCTGTGAATCAAACAAATGCTTCCGTTGCCGGAGTGATAAAATTTTCTCGGAAAAACGTTATAGCACTTTTAACAGAATAAAGTCCTTTAGGAAGTCAAAAAATAGCTCGATTCAATAGCATTTTAGCTTATTTTCAACACAGAATACGCTCCCTATTCTTTTATCTCAAATAAATTTAATGGTTTATGAAACTAAAAGGAAAAATATAGTGAAGTGTTAAAATATATATTTCTGGATAATCGTAAACTGGTATGACTAGGTTCAAGAATGGGTTGATAAATATATATTTGGGTATGTTAGATTCAAATGAGTTACACGACTTATTTCGATATGTAATTGTAATCTTGTATTTCAAAGAAGAACAAAAGCACTAATTAATAATAAAGACATATTTTTTGTATGCGTACGTATTTTATTGACGTAATGTATCTTATAGTAACCTTTAAATACCATTTGTTGCCTTTCGGAAACATACCAAATTTTGTCTTCTAAAGGTAACATCAGGTATTAGAGTGACATTGGAGCTCTAATACAACAAATACGATTGACAACAAATTGCGTTTTACCTGTAAACCATAGTTACAATAAAGTATGATTTTTTAAAGTATTTTTTCGTGATTTATTTTATAGAGATTAAAATTAAACATTTTTAAACTTATTTAAAAAAAACTAGTATATTGTGGCCACCACAAAAATTTCTTCTATACTTTTCTATAAAAATTCACTAAGTGCAAATAATATATTAAAACTATTATTTATTAAAATTATCTAATATAACGAATGCAGACAATTTTCATCTTAGAGAAAACTAACACTAAATATTCTAAGAAAGACAGTTTTATTGTCTGTAAATAACATCTTAAAAAGTGAATTCTTATAATGGTTATCTCATATATCAAATTTCGTATTGTTATATGCCATAGAAATTGAGATATAGCCTTTCCGTTTTCGAGGACACTTTCAGTATAGCAGCGCCACCTCTTGGCCGATAAGCATCCAAATTGAATCAGTGTAATGTTTCATAATGGCCTTCTCGGTATCCAGTGTTGTTTTTTTTTATGATACGCAATAGAATCTCAGATATAGCCATCCCTTAAATTGCGAAAATCGCTGGGTAACAGCGCCACCTGTTGGTTGGTTAACACCAAAAGTTTATAGGTGCTAATTTACGTCAAGGTGTATCCACGTTGGTTGGTTGGTTGGTGTCGTGTCAAATTGTTCATGCGCCAAAATCACAGCCTAGGCAATGTCCACAATTTCGTCACTATAGAGATTTCCCTGAAAGGGAAATTCGTCAATGGCCTGTAACCTACATCCACGTGTAAATTTATATGCAATTCTGTGAAGTAGGACCTTTTTGACTGTGCATGCCTCTTGATCGGGAATGGGATACGCTTCAGGCCACTTGGTGAAACAGTTCACCACGACGAGGATGTACTTCTTTCCACTGGAGATCCATGGCAAAGGTCCCATGATATCGAGTGCGATCCGTTAAAATGGTGCTCCTGCGTTATATCGTTGCAGTCTTCCTCGGCTTCGTTTCTTTGGGCCTTTTCGTGCCGCACAAGCCTCACAGGATTTAGATCATTTTTCCACGTCCTCTCTTTCCTCGCACCAGTAGAAGCGTTCTCGAACTTTCTGTAGAGTCTTCATCACCCCCAAAATGGCTTCCGGTAGGGCTACTATGTAACTGCTTAAAAACATCTGGAATCTTCGATCTTGGTAATAAGATCTGCCATCTGATACTCCCGCCATCGTCATATTCCCATTTTATGTATAGTACGCCATTTCTAATATGGAGAGAGTCCCAGAGTGCCCAATAACTCTTCATAATGAGGCTAAATGTGGAGATGTCCTGCCAAGGAGGTCTGTTGCTGGTCATCTCCTTCAGTTGTAATATTGGCTTTACGTCAGGATCTTCCAGTTGGGCTCGAATTTGTTCCTGGTCACTCCACTGGTCCAGTGTCGACGGTGTTGAGATTGTAGCTTGACAGGCAACTGAATTTATCTGGTGGTATTTCTGTTCGGTTCTAGTGCAGTACTTGCAGTTTTCCGAGCAGAGGTTTTGTGACAAGGCATCCGCGATACCATGTAGAGTCCCTTTACGATGGCGTTTCTAGAAGTCATATTCCCGGAGACGTTGTATCCACCTGGCAATCTGGCCTTCCGGGTTCTTGAACTGAAACAACCACGGTAAAGATGCGTGGTCAGCCGGAGCAGGAATCTTCTACAATAGAGGTAATGATGGAAATGTTCTATGGTTTTTACGATGGCAAGTAGTCTTTTCCTGGTGGTACAGTCCGTAACAAAAGTATTCGAACACTAGCAAAAATTCCTATATAAAAAATGTAGAGTTAATACTGTTTTGTTCAATAAATCCTTGTCGAATCATGCTCTTAGTCAGTCTAAGATTCGACAAGGATTTATTTAGAAAAAACAGTATTAACTCTACTTTTTTTACATAGGAATTTTTGCTAGTGTTTGGACTTTCCAAGTATTAGAGGATCTCTGATATCAGCCACACATGCCATATGATGGTAACTGGCATTTCCAAAAGTGATGGTCAAGTTCATTTTTCCATTTGTTTTGATCTCGTCACCGGTCTCAGCCTGGAGTTTAACGCAGGGCGGCGTCCAGATGATCTTCTCTTTAAGCTTTTGAGCTATATTAGTTCTAATGATGGTTACGTTGTCTCCTGTTGTGATGAATTACACAAAAATTAATCACATTGAAAATAAATGTATAACAAAACAAACAGAAATGGAAAATAAATAAAGAACCAGAAAAAAAAAGCAAGGATTCTATGAAAAAAAAATATTGGACCAGAAAGGCCAATAGGAAAGAAGTGCATAATAAAGTGAGAGGGAACCAACTGCCAATAAAAAAAGTGCCTTTTGTACACTTCAAGCAACAAAGAATTATCATATGTTAATGAAAAAAAGGAAGAAGGGGCCAATACTAAAAGGACTGGGGCTTTTGGGCCTCTCTGCTTCCCTCACTCTCTCCCTTGAGCTGGACAACGATAACCTGACGAAGCTGGTCTCATCGATGGATCTGAAAATGGCGGAAACCTAGCTGCGTTATCTCTCCAAGATCTCCGGCCTGACTATCCGCTCTGGCAAAGAAACAATTGGAATGGTGATATTCTCTATACTTCTCCTCCACCCCCCTCCCCTTTACAAGTAATATGATTTCCTTATTTCTTCTCTAGAGCATAAATGCAAAAATTAAATAATAATAAACTCTTTTAAGATATTAAGATGACATACGTAGGGACTATGTCGTAAAAATGGTATCACATCACCATAATTATTGTTATCAAAAGCCATTCTATTATTATATTTATACTATGTAAAATATGTCAATGCTCAAAATTCCATTTTAGCCTAGCAATTGTCTGTCATGTTATAGCAAAATATGAGATTTTAATAAATATTTTTTTTTACTGTTTAAAGTATCTGTTCTATTTCTTCTTCTAGCAATTTATTTTATGTAATAATGTATTTTAGATGTTTATGATAACAACACTAAATAACTCTAGATTCTGGGAGGAAACAGGTCTGTTTTAAAATAGAAGAATAATAGAAGTATTTGCAATAGTATCAAAATAATAGTAATAAAACTTTAATACTTGATAAATAGCATTGCTATAAAATTTAAAAAAATGGAAATTCTTCTTATAAAATGAAAATTCTTCATTTTCATTTTAAAATTCAATCTCAAAATAAACAAAAATGTTTCACAGTGCAAAAATAAATCAAAATTTCTATGGCCTATAAATAAATACTGCTGACAAACTCATTGACAAAACTATTAATATAAATTTTTGATCTAGTCTTGCCATTTATCAAATTTTACTCAAATCAAATAACTGTTTGGAATATTATTTAAATAAACACAAAACTTTTCTTAAGAAGTTTACAGACAATAATCTTACATTAGATGTTTCTGTCTTATTTTTAAAAGTCATTAAGGTCAACTGACAGTCAAGCACGTTATCTAATTGATTACACATTTAAAGAATGCACATATTGGTTTATCTAAAAGGTCGTCGAATAAATATTTTACGGAAAGGGGCTCTCTATAAATTATGTTTTTTAAAACTGTTTATGGTCTAAATTTCATAAAATTTCAGTTGTCTGATCTGAAATTTATTTCAGTAATTATTATTATTATTTGGAGGGGGGGAGGGGAGAGGGCACATATAAATAAACTAATTATATTGTGGCCTTAAAACAGCTTTCTTCTTTATTATTCAAAACCAGCAAAACCCCAACATGTTAACATGGAAAAATATTTTATTCTAGCTTTACGCAATAAATATTTTAGATGTGCCATTTGATGCCATTTTAATAAAAAGTTACTGAGATGTAGCCACATGGAGAAATGCTGAAGTTTAGCCATTATAGTAAAATTCGACAAATTCAAATGACATTTTTAAAAATAAGAGTTTTAATTTGGTAAATTAAACCAAAATATGTATCGTAAATGAAAATGTATTTTCAAGTATTTCCAATGACAGCCTGCAGTATACCTATGATCTTTGATATGTATCTGCATTTTTTCTCTGCACACAAATAATAATTATTTTTCTATATTTAGAAGAATGTTTTATGAGCATGAACTAGATATTTGTTTTAAGGAAAATAACCAGCTTTGCGTTTTTTAATTATATGAACTAGCATGACGCTAAAACTCGTAAAACTATTTTAGCAGAGAATCAGATGAAACCGCTTTGAAGTAAGAAATGTGTGCCTACGAAAAGTTTACTTACATGAATATTAAATTTGCATTACACTTTTGAACAAATTGTTCAAGAAATAAAATTACTGCAATTTTTACCATTTGTTTATTAATAAATTAATAAACTTTTCTAATTCTTTCTTTTAATTTATTACTTTATAAATGGGACTTATTAATTCATTAAGATTGTCATTAACTATACTACAGCTTCAATTAATTAAGTTTAATTAAAATTAAAAAATATGATCGCATAAATTTAAACATGCAAATTAAATTAAGCGTTGTGTTCCCTTAAAAAAAAAAAAAAAAAGAAGGATTATCAGTAGGCTGTAGGAAGTAATAACCTACCAGTAGAAAAATATTATTTATTCCCCTTTAATTTTAATTTTATCTAAATTCAGTTTAGCTTCTTAGGTAAATAAAAACTTATTTACTGTATTTTAATTTTAATACTTATTGATTTAAACTAAACAATAAAATAATCAATACTACATAAAAGAAAATAAACCAGCATTAGAAATTAATTTAACATTTATTGATTTTCACTGATTAATCTAGTTAATTATTACATATGCTTCACTCTTTTATATTCACAAATTACACATTTCAGTTTTCATTACAACATAAATAATAAACAGAAACAGACCCTCATGGTCATAAGAGGTAGAAATCTGTTCTCCGTAAACTTGGTTGGAACAACATAATCATTTCACATCAGACTAAAAAAAAAAAAAAATAGATAATCATTACACAACATTACAATTTTTACTTTTTAGTGTAACTTAATACAAAAATATGAAAATGGAAATAGACTTACATAGAGCGGTGACAATGGCTGCGACAGACATGAATAATATTTCTTAACAAGTTCCTCCATCAGTAAATAGAATTCCGGTTGAGCGTGGAGACTCCATTTTTATGCACTAGACTCTCTCGTGAACTATGTGCTGCTATTTTAGCAGGGTATTCTTTGAGACAGTAAAATCGACCATATGTACCGCTTGACTCAAAAAGGAAAGCTTTCACAACTACAACAGTGAGTCACAGGAAACATCGGCCCTCGGAACAACACTCATGTTTTATTTTCGTCTATTCAAGCATCTACACCAGCAATTGCTGCTGATGATAAGAATACTGACATTCCTATAACGTTTTCATTCTGTTGTTTATACGAAATACTCCTGTAACCAACACTAGCTGCTCGGGATTAGAATAATTGACAGAGCTAGCTGTGCTCATCCTTGTGTCTAGACAAGATTGCCTTCCATACTCAAGCTCGCTGAAGGGCTATCAATCTGCAAATACTGCTACTCACGTTCGTTGTAAAAGTTCTACCAGACGCACCATGTAAGACATATCACAATAATTCTCTCTTATGCTAGCAGTGAGATTTTTCCGCCATAATAATGATTGACGCTCCCGTAAGACCCCGTTCACTTCACCCCACGAGCATAGTGGGGTTGAAAACGAAAACGCCTTCCATACCGGTTTCCGAAAAACCGAAACAAACAAAAATCAATCATCCACCCGCTAGAGCACGTGCCACCGTAGTCAACACAACTACGTATCCTGCCCTTAGCAACTAAGAGAGACCTCATTCCATGGGATTAAATCTGCCTTCAAACTCTGGCAACGATACAGAGCTTCAAAAGGACAATGAAGACATTACTTTTTATTGCTCTTTTACAAAAGAGACACCCTTATCATGCAATTATCGCACTAGGAGGTTTGTGAGCTCCGATTCCAGCGAGCTTCGACTCACCTAAACCACATCAAAGAAATATCAGCAGAGCCGCACTTGCAGCTTTCTAAGTTGCCAGAGTTTGAAGGCAGCTTTAGGCTCTTATAATACGAGATGACTCAGAGCTGATCATTGTTGCCCAGCGGAAATATAACTTGGTGACGTTTAGTTGCAGACCTATTACTCGGCGTCTTTATCGCCTAAATTGGCGAGTTTGCCTATACAGAAGAGCGAATTATTGTTTGCACTTGATAAGTTTCGCGGTAATATTTGGCGAAATTTTCTTATAACCCTTGTAAAAAGTAGCCCTCACTGCTACTATTAAATTAATTGATTTTAAATATATATACACGTTGAAAAGTAGTGTAGGTTGTAAAATACAACATTTAGATAATCAAACAGCAGTAAAAACAAATAATCGATACAAAAAAATGCAAGAAAACATATCATAATTACACTTCATATTTGTGATAGAAAGCTAAGCGTACAATTTTCTTTTGGACAAATAATAGCCCATTTATTTCGCCTTTCTTCATCTGTTGGAAATCTAAACGTTCTAAAAGCAGTTCTGGTATGATATGAGCAATTTTCGGCTGCAACCCCCCCCCCCCCCCCCATTTTATGTGATTTGATAACACTTCAAATTCGGACCGCGTGGGCAACAATCGGTGAGTGGGAAACAATATGTCTGATGAACCAGCCTGTATTGGAGGAGCTCTAGCTGGGAGTACACCGATGTCACTCTCTGATGCGTTCCCCAAACGAAGAGAGAGAGAGAGAGAGAGAGAAATTAACAGCGCTGCAACTTTCCAGGGAAAAAATGCAAAAAATGCAATCCATACTTCTTTATGAGGCAGAATTCTCAAGATGGATTTATACGAAAAATCTTAACTGAAACTTTAAGCAGGCTTGCACACCTGATAATACAAAGGAACCATCCAAAGATAACATAGGCATTTCTTACATTACAGACACTTGCATTGAAGCTAAGTAGTTTTGATTTTTAAGAATGCACTAGGGCTTTCTTCTTTTTACCTGCGAGTACTAGAGAAAGAATTTACTCACAGAAGGGGAAGCAATCGTTTCTAGAAACAGGACGTTTCTACTCCCAACTTTGACAAGATATACTCACATAAGATAAGCCCCAGATAAACTCACAATATCTTAATTTTATTCTCTTTTCTTTTTAAACCTTAACAGATGTACATATACAATGTTACTCTTTTCCCACAGCCTTTAAAATAAAAGAAATAAAATATTTTAATACTTTTCCTTTATTGTTATACACTTACTTATTTATTTATTTTATCATTATTATTATTATTATTATTATTATTTTATCATCCAGACAACTGGATTCTGGATTAATTTTCCAAAGATTTCAAACCGTTGTCTAAAATAAATTACAGTAAGACATATGTTTATCACGCATCTTAAATAAATTCATAAAGGCCTCAATTCTCACCGTGATATTACGAAACTTCAGAATTGATGCAGGTCTGTTGTACAGATGAATTTTCCAAATTTTGGTGAAAATTGGAAAACCGGAAGTGGGCTATCTGAAACCGAAAGTGGGACCGTAAGCCCGTATCTCGAAAGCGGCTCGGCTCTAACGATTTTCTTCATAGTTGCTATATAAACACTCTATTAGATGTCCTTTCGAATGATATAGTTGGTTAATTCAGAAAAAAATGATAGACGTTCTGTATAAATAGTTTAATTTCAGGTCTCGCAGTTGCGTTCCTTTAAAAACGGCTGTACAGATTTTTTTCAAACTCGTCATATTAACTCCTTCTTAAATATCATTTTGTGTGTAATTATTATTTTCAGGTCAATTATTGAGTATGCCAAGTTTTGGTAAAAGTTGGTATTTCAAAAACGGCTAAAACGATTTCCTTGAAAATTGTAAAATAAATTAATTTTAAATATCTTTTATCATGTATTACGTGGTTATTACAGGAAAATTAACAGTCATCCTGCGTAGGTAGGTTAATTTTAGAGCTCGGGAATTGGGGTTTTAAAAAATAACTCTATCATTTTTACTTTCTTCTATATGTAATATAGAGAAAGTATTGGATTCGCGAAAATTTTCGACCTCCGTTTTTTGACGGATCTACACGTTTTGGGATGTCCTGAACACGAATTGATAGTTTTTAAAAAATGTCTGTCTGTGCGTCTGTCTGTCTGTGTGTCTGTATCATTTTTTTGTGGACGCTGTATCTCACGAACCAATGAATGAAATTTAACCAAACTTGGTATTTAGTTGCACCCTGACATGAACTGGTGCCCATTTGATTTGGGGATCAATAGCTCAACAGGTGGCGCTGTGATTTATGCAAATTTTATGCAAATTTTTAACATAGCAGCATAGGACAAAATTCCGTATAAATGGGCATAATGAGAGTTATTTTAAACTTGTGATTGTAAAATTAATATTAATTATTGATAATAGTAGTAGTTAACTAGGGGAAAAAATTGTGCATGGGGGGCATCGGTTCCCCCCCTGGGGGGGGGGGGGGGGGAAGTACCCCCCGGAGGGGTTACATTTTGAAGATGGGTATCATTCGAAAGATCTCGTCAATACCTTTAAAACGAATGGTTGAACCATAAATCTGTGATAATTTAAAACAAAGTTATCGATTTTTTTTACTTTTAACAAAAAAAAAAAAAACTTAGAAAAAAAATCGTATTTTTTTTTTTTTTTTTAAACGAAATTTTACCAAACTTGGTATTTAGCTGGTCCCCGACATAAACTGGTGCTGATTATATTTGGGGATCAATAGCTCAGCAGGTGGCGCTCTGATCGCATTTTTTCTAAATTTTTAACATGGCAGTATAGGACAGAATTTCGTATAAATGTACATAATGAGAGTTATTTTTAACTTGTGATTGTAAAATTAATATGAGTTATTGATAATAGTAATAGTTAACTAGGAAAAAAATTTCTGTGCATGTAGGGGCATCGCTTACCCCCCCTGGGGGGGGAAGTACCCCCCATGAGGGTAAATTTACAAGATGGGTATCTTTCGAAAGATCTCGTCAATACCTTTAAAACGAATGGTTGAACTATAAATCTGTGATAATTTAAAACAAAGTTATCGATTTTTTTTTACTTTTAACGAAAAAAAAAAAAAAAAAACTTAGAAAAAAAATCGTTTTTTTTTTTTTTTAATATTGTTACTGATTGAATATGTATATAGAAAAATATAGAAGAAAGTGTTGTGGTGGCCACAACATACTAGTTTCTGTTATTTTCTATCTTGTTATGTAAACTTTGTTTTATAAGTCTTTATTCGTGTATTTAGTTTCTCATACCGGATCATACCTCATACCATATTAAGTTTCTCATACCAGAAAAAATTAAGGTCAATTTTACGTCTTCTGATTATATTATCTCCAAAAAATAAATAAATGAAATTCATATGATACGTATAATAATGGGTAATGGAAGTCGTGTGGTTGTTTCACACCAGATTTTTTATTTATTTATTTATTTATTTTTTCTTCATAAAAACAGTGATAAATTTTTCCCTTATATGTAGGTTTAGAAAAATGTAAAAATTTTTACAGATTTGGCGTAATATTTTAAGATAGTTTAAGAAATTAATTAATTATAATTACAAGATAAAAAGAACTTTTTACATACCATGTTTTTAAATTTTCTCTTGAATCACATAAACTTGACAATTCTATGTATTAATAAATACTTCAAAAACAAAAATTGACGAATTATCCCATCAACGTGAAAGAAAATGATCAAATGCGTAATAAAGAGTACAATTATAGGAAATTTTCAAAGATTTATTAATTGGATAAAAGTATTAAAAGGATGCATTCTCTTCGTGTTCTGAGCTATTCTAAAAGTTTTAAATGTCTAGTCAGTCGGGATATTATAGCTATACAACTATATTAGTATTTTATCAATGTGTATAAAAGTTTTAAAGTGAAAATGACGTCAATTTTTGTGAGTGGCATAACTTATTTATTTATTTTTTTTTTTTTTTTTTTTTTTACAATTTTTTATTGCTCACGTTTAAATGAATGTATTTATTTTCCTGTAAAAAAAAATGAACTCGTATTTTTTTTTTTTTTTTTTTTTTTTTTTTTTTACGACAATTAAATTATAAATAAAATATAAATGGCTAATTTTGAAGCTATTATGAAGTTATTATTTTCCCATTTTATTATTTAACTAGCAGTCTTTGGCCGCTTCGTTGGTCACTATATTTAAATGATTTCTTTTTAATTGAATAATTGAAGCATTTAAATAAATATATTTCGATTGGCAACTATTTTCGTCACAGTTTTAGTTTGGGACCACCTTCACGATAACAAATATTTTCCATACTTCTCGAGTCTGTTCAATAAAACGAATATTTTCGAAAACAGCCCAATAATAGTGTTAATTCTTCGAATATTCTTGAAACAGTTGACACTATTACTAGTACAGCAAAAGTCACTTTTCGATGAATGTTCTGGAACAGTAAAAAAAACAGCCACTTGTTCCACAGGAGTAAAGCAAATAACATAGATTACTCCTGAGCAGGATGCTAGCTCAGAAAAAATGCTCAGTCGCTTAGAGTTCAATCCCTAAAGTGAAATCACTCAGAATAGGTCTCTAAATAAATCTGAATCGCAGTGAGTACATACTCTCTCGCAAAACTCAACTCATTCCTTTTTATAACTTTTGGCGATGGAGCTTGGCGATGAAGCTTGGAGATGATTCCATCGAGAATCCCATGTAAATCTCGAGATCTATGCTACCGCGTGTCGGGAAGTTTTGAAACTTCGGGAATTTTAAACTACCATTTTTTCACCAAATTTGGTCGCCAAGGCTGACTGACCTCACTGAAAATGAATAACATGCCTTTTTATTTTTACTTTGCATGTAAAACTACTTTTATTGTAAAAGTAAACTTGATGTAGGGAAAAGACACCTTGTAACAATATGCTATGAGTACTATTTCTGCCGTATGTTAGGCAACTAATGTTTTTATGGTTATATATATTTAGCATTAAAAGTGTTTTTATTTTTATTTATTTATTGAAATATTAATTTGAATTAATCAAGCCAGGCAGCGTGCAAGTGAAGTCACTAACAATAGCTCATTTATTTGTCTGTTAAATTAGCGTAGTGATTGGTAAATAAATAAATAAATAAATAAATAAAAAATATACAGACACGACATTATTTCATTATTTAAAACATGAAAATCTGACATTGACAGATTTTAATTTAGTGCCAGAGGCCTACTACTAAACTTGTTAATATCGACAAATTCTTCTTTAGTTAATTCGTGAGGAGTGGATCAAGACAGCACATTTGCTCCTTTGAAATAGACATCTAAATTTTTAATTGTTGTCTTTAATTTTTTCAACCATAAAATAAAATATGCTTTCACGTGAAAAAAAAGTAAATAAATAAAATATCAAATTTGTTCATGCATGTACTTACGGATAATACGTAAGTATCGTAATTTCGTGCACTTTTGCGATTCAAACACATCAAGGTAGGGGTATCCATTTTTTTTTTTTTTTTTTTTTTTTTTTTTTTTGTGGGGGGGGGGGGGAGAGTTGTGTGCGCGATAGTGATTTCAGCGAAAAAAAGTTACATGCGTTTTCAGATTCATGCACAGCGAGACAGGGGTGTCCAGTGATGTTTTTTTTGGTTTTCATGGGGGGGAACCAACATACGTGCGTGATAGGGATGGCTTCGAAAACGAGTTACACGCGTTCTCAGATTCATGCACAGCGAGGTTGGGGTGTCCAGTGATGTTTTTTTTGGTTTTCATGTGAACGAAGCGAACATACGTGCGTGATAGTGATGGCTTCGAAAACGAGTTACATGCATTCTCAGATTCATGCACAGCGAGGTTGGGGTGTCCAGTGATGTTTTTTTTTGGTTTTCATGTGAGCGAAGCGAACATACGTGCGTGATAGTGATGGATTCGAAAGCGAGTTACATGCGTTCTCAGATTCATACACAGCGAGGTTGGGGTGTCCAGTGATGTTTTTTTTGGTTTTCATGTGAGCGAAGCGAACATACGTGCGTGATAGTGATGGCTTCGAAAACAAGTTACATGCGCTCTCAGATTCATGCACAGCGAGGTAGGGGGTGTCCAGTGATATATATATATATATATATATGTGTATATATATAATATATATATATTTATTTATGTGCGCGAAGCGTATATACGTGCATGATACAACACAAGTTTACGTGTTTTCCAATTGCATCTTTCGTTTTCTATTTCCTTACTTTTAGTGGAAGGGTCTAAATTCATAACGGGGGTTTCAGGTAGCAGGAGGCTTTCTTACAAAAGAAAATATCTAATCAGCATTTTAAAGCATTTGAATGTCAAAAGAAAATATTAATATTTTATTTTTTATTTTATTTATTTTACTTTCTTCAAGTGAAAGCATATTTTATAGTATGGTTGAAAAAATTAAAATAAAGACAACAATTAAAAATTTAGATGTCTATTTCAAAGGAGCAAATGTGCTGTCTCGATCCACTCCTAATTCGTGACGATCTAATTCCATGATAAAGTTTTCATTAAATCAAACCAATGTGTTTCAGCTGCAGATACTGTAACAAATAACGTTGGAAGTCCAAACTGTCTTATAGCCGCAAAACAACGTTTTTTCTCTTTTTCCCAATGAGGGGGAGGTGTGCCTTGGGGGGGGGACTCATGTCAAAGGTGTGCCTTGGGGGGGTGACTCATGTCAAAATTGTACCTTGGGGGGGACTCATGTCAATGTTGGGCCTTGGGGGGACTCATGTCAAAGTTGTACCTTGGGGGGGGACTCATGTCAAAGTTGTGCCTTGGGGGGACTTCATTCAATAAATCCCCATTCAATAAACCGACTGAAATAGGCCCTTAGCACTATTAAGAGTGCCGTATAAAAATTCGACAACGCTGTACCGACTGAAATAGGCCTCTAGCACTAATAAGCTAACATTGTCGTGCTACACATCTTTATTATATCTCTCCCTTGGTGGCTTTTGAATTTTTGTCGCAATATTAGCAATGGATTTATTTATTTATTTGTACAGTTTCTTGAATAAAAAGGGGAAGCCTATTTTGCTAATGCTTTTATCGAACACCTTTTCGTTAATGTATAAAAAGAGTTTAAAATAGTTCTTGCTGAAATAAATTTTCTATTTTTAAAACTGCATTTTTTACTATAAAATTATATACTCAGATAAAAATAGATCATTTATGTGACTACATGACTACATTTTCGGTTTATTTATTTATTTATTTTTTATTTTTTACTTTATAATTAATTTATATTCTTGATGCGCTTCTTAGATTAAAATGGCTTTTGCTAAATTAAATTTCTTGGCGAAAGACGTTCTGTGTTTTTTAACGCCAAATTAAAAAAAAAAAAAAAAAAAAAAATCATACAGGAGGATCTATAAATAAAACTGATAAAATAAATTTATGTTTCATAAAGTTTACAGTAATAAAGAAACGCTACGCAGTCGAATGTGACGTCAAGGTCATTTTTTTTAACAACTTGACAGTAAATAACTACAAGATAAAAATAACTTTTTATATACCCTGTTTTTAAGTTTACTGTTAAATCATATAAATGCTACCGAAGGTAGCGGGGAATCCAACTAATTGGCTAAGAGTATTAAAAAAATGCATTGCCACCATGTTCTGGGTTATTCTGAAGGTTTCAAATGTCTGACTATAGTTGTTGAATCATAAAAACGCTACCGAAGGCAGTGGGGACCCGAAGCAATTGGCTAAACGTATTTAAAAAAGGGCATTGTCACCGTGTTCTGAGCTGTTCTCAAAGTTTCAAATGTCTAGCTGGTCCGGAAGTTATTTGATTGTTAAATCATATAAATGCTACCGAACACAGCGGGACCCGAAACAGTTGGCTAAAAGTATTTAAAAAATGCATTGTCATTGTGTACTGATTTATTTTAAGAGTTATAAATGTCTAGGTAGTCGGGAAGTTAGTTAAATACATTTTCTGTTGAATTGTATAAACGCTACGGAAGGCAGGGGAACCCGAAAAATTTGGGTAAGAGTATTTAAAAAATGCATTTTCTTCGTGTTCTGATTTATTCTAAGAAGTTTAAATGTCTAGGTAGTCGGGAAGTTATATGATTATTGAATCCTATAAACGCTATCGAAGACAGTGGGGGCCCGAAACAATTGGATAAAAGTATTAAAAAAAAAGTACATTGTCAGTGTGTTCTGAACTTTTCTAAAAGTTTCAAATTTCTACAAAATCGTGAAGTTATATGATTGTTGAATCATATAAACGCTACTAAAAGCAGCAAGGACCCGAAACAATTGGCTTAAAGTATAAAAAAAAAATGCATTGTTATTTTGTTTAGAGCTATTCTAAAAGTTTCAAATATCTAGCTACTCGGAAAGTTAGTTAAATGCATTTTCTGTTGAATCATATAATAGCTACCGAAGGCAGCGGAGACCCGAAACAGTTGGTTAAATTTTTTTTTTAAATACATTGTCACCGTGTTCTGAGCTATTCTGAACGTTTCAAATGTCTAGCAAGTCAGGAAGTTATTTAAAAATCGATCGCAAGATTTGTATTGAATAGACAAACAAACAAGAATCGAAATTAATAAAAACATGGTAAAATATAAATAACACTTATTGGACAATGAATTTATAAATATTTTGGATGAGTTTGCCAATCACGCATCTCTGCCATTTTGTTTTCCAGCGGAGACTACTTGATAAGCGTAAACCAAGTTTAAACCAAGATTGAAACCAAGTTTATTAATGAATTTTAACCGCCATTTTTTGGAAAGTACCGCATATATCTTATACTAAGCGGACCACTTGAAATCAGGCTTCCACTTGAAAGTTTAAAATCACGATAACATCTGAAATAATACACCAAATCGAACCAAATTTGGACAGTGATATTATCATATAATTATCTTGAACCTGTTCACTGGACAACTTCTCTTGACATCTTGTTTCTAAGGTACAGCCTCTTGAAATCACACTGCCACTTGAAAATATACCATCACGATAACTTTTAAAATACTAAACTAATTCGAATAAAAGTTGGATAGTGAACTTATGGTTCAAATATCTAAGATAAGTTCACTTGGTGACTTGATCCGCAATTTTATTTCCAAGTGGCGGCCACTTGAAAATTTGTCATTACGGTAACTTTAGTAATACTGAACACATTCGCATCAAATCTGGATTGTGAATTTATCATTCAAATATCTCAGATAAGTTCACTAGCCATCTCACTCCGCTTTTTTTCCAAGTTGTGCCATCTGAAAATTTCTTATGACGATAATTTTTGAAATACTAATATAATTTAAACTAGAACTGGACAGTAAAATTATCATACAAATATATTGGATGATTTCGCTGGGCAAGTTGTTTCGCCATTTTGTTTCCAAGTCGCAGCTACTTAGACTGCCACTTGAAAATTTGCCATAACAATAACTTTTAAAACACGGCACTGAATTGAACCACAGTTGGACAGTGAACCTATACTTCAAATAACTTGGATGTGCTTGCGGGGCAACTTGTTCCACTGTATTGTTTCCAAATGGCGACCACTTGAAAATTTGTTATTATGGTAACTTTTGAAATACTTAATCAATTCGAATCAAGGTTTGAAAAATGGATTTATCATTCATTCAAACAACAAAAATCTAGAAATTTCACGTAACTCGTGAACTAATCACGTTATTGCGTCTATCTTTGGTATATCGATAATAAGTATTTTCTCGCCAAAAGTCGCCAAAAAAATCGCCACGGGGGAAACTCGCCAAATTTGGCGCCAAATCCATTTTCTGCCTTATTAAATATTTTTAATGCATTTTTAAGGGAAAATTAGGCTGTTTTAATACTAAAACAAACTAGAAATGCAGAAAACTAACATTTTATCAACTTACTAAGCCTCTTTAAAAGAATGTCTACAAAAAAAAAGACAAATTTGCAAAGATATCTTAGATGAGCAACTTTCTCTCTACCATTTTGATCCATGTAGCAGCCACTTAATTTTTTAACACTGTGACTTTTGAGATTTTGAATTTATTCAAACTATATGTGTACAGTAGACTTCTCTCTCAAATGCATTTGATATATTCGTCAACTTAACCCACCATTTTGTTTCCAAGCGCCGGCCACTTGAAAATTTTAAATTCACAAAATAAGCTGTTTATGAGCCGACTTGCTTAAAAGATCATATGGGCATAGCCTACATCAATATTTCTACCAAGTCCATTAATAATTCGTAGCAGACATTTTGAAATAAAATGACGGCTACTTGATAAGAAAAATGAAATCAACCTACCCTTCCGAATAAGCCGGAAGGACTTGTTTTTTAATTCTGTTTCCACATTCAGAAAATTCACAGTTGTTAAATTGATGGACCTTTTTTAAAAATGTATCATTATTATTATTTTTTTTAATATTTTATTTTGAAATTACAAAATGAAAAAATTACACATATTGAAAATTCGTATTTTGCAGCTTCAAAATAAAATATAAAAAATGAAAAAGATAATTTTTTTAAAAAAGTCCGCCAATTTAACAGCTGGGAATTTTCAGAATGTGAAAACAGAATTTAAAAATATGTATTAGTTAATAAGTTATTTGTAAAAAAAAATTTCCCTTAGAATAACATTAGCTTCGGCTTCCGACGGCAGTGAGTGAAACGGGCCCTTAATAGAAATAATCAGAAAAAGCCCTCATAGTAGCCTACTAAGCCAAAAGGCATTTCAAGCATTACTTTTTACAGGGTGATCAAAAACTTTTATTTATTTTTCTTTATTATTATTATTATTATTATTATTATTATTTGATAGCCCCCTTGTCTTCTTCAGGAAAATACTTTTGCTAAAATGTATAAGGCATAACTTGTTCTTCATACTCCATATGTTCTTCATACTCCATATGTTCGTCATACTCATAACATGTTCTTCATACCCCAAATTTCAAGATAATTCGCAAAGAATTTTTTTAGATATTTGACGAAATGACTAATTTCGAAAGTGTCCAAAAACTTATTGATAGATAGTGCACATAAAACCCAATTTTAAAATTAGCTCTTGTATTAAAGAAAGGTTACATTTAGAAAATCGCTTAACGATGAAAAACTGCTTTTTTAATTAGCGCGTTTATCGCCATGCTTGGCGTGATGCATCCTACATAAGAATCTATCTACTGCAATACTTATGATTAACTGCGTACCACAGATCGTTTAATTCGAACTGATATATTTTATGTGTATCTTATTATTTATGCTTATGTATATATATAATTATTATAGAAGTGATCCTATGAAGTATATTGTATTATCTTATATACTTATATGCATGGATAATCCACCAATGGCATGCGGTTAATACATGAGTACCGATAAAATTTAATCTAATTAATATATTCTTGTTATGTTGTAACAATAATGAAAAAGAAAAAAAAAATATCGTACATGTTTGGTCAGAAAATAAATTTATTTACTATCTTGTAACTGCCTGTAATTAGCAGCCTACAAATGAAACCAAATAACCCCGATACAATTTACTTAAAAATTAAGTTTCACATGTAGAATAGTCTAATATTTTAAAAAGTAATATCAGCAGGAATAAACTAATGATATAACAAATAATAAAAAATTTTCCGCCTAGGCGATTTGTTTTCTTTTTCGAAACTGCATTATTTCGCTTTTTGGTACTTAGTTTTGCTTTGTTATTAATAGAACAACTTTCTTTTAAAAAACCCTTTTTGTTGCAATTTTTTTCATTACGTTCACTTGCTATGCCCTCTGATGCTTTGTAATTTTCGATGGAAATTAAATCGGAATTTTCTTTATTCCCGTCACATAACCCTACAGATTTTTTAACATCTTTAAATTCTTCATTCATTTCTCTTGAAAAACTAATTTCATTACTAACTAAACTACATTCATCATCACTTTCGCAAGTAACAAAATCTTCATAATTGTCCGGAAGAGCAACTTTTTCTTGTGGTCTAATAATATTATCTTGGGCATAAGTCGTACTGGCAGACGATTTTCTATTATAAGGCTGAATATGCACGCTATTTATCATATTTTCTACTTCTGAAAGATTAAATTTCTCATTTTTAAACTTGGCTGCAGTTAAATTCTTCGTTTTTACTGTTTCATCTTCTGGCATAAAACAGCAATCTTGGTTATTCTGTTTTTTGTCTGGGACACTATCAGATATTCTTTCATTTTTAAAGAGCGTAAAATGAGTTTTCGCTGATGGGCTATTTAGATTTTGCATCAAACGGGGTATTTTAGAAATTTTTGGGCTTTTTGTATCACTCTGAGTCAAATCAGTGTTTGTTTTTTTCTGCGAAGGGGTATTCTTATGAGGTGTGCTGAATTCTTCAGAATTTGAAAGATTGTAATTATATAATGAAACATTATTTTCTTGTTCTCTTGGTTTAGCAAAACACTGATTTTCACTGACAAATCTTATTTGTGCTACAGTATAATTATCAAAAATGTTTTTCCTACCTCCTGAATTAGTCTTTTTTTGAAATCTTCTCTTTTTAAATCGTCTTCTCTTTTTTATCTCTTGCAAAAAGGTTGCCGTTAAGGCATTTATTTTCTCCTCTACCTTTTCTTTAGTCAGACTTTTATTCCTCATCTGCTCATGATTTACTTGAATTTGATCTGGAGTGGAAAACAGGTTCTGTGTTATAACTCTGTTTTTAGTTTCGGAATCTGTAGTTTCGCTATCAATAGACATAACTTCATCGGAAATAAACTTACCTTCTATTACAGAATGTAATTCGTTGCTTTGATCCCCACATTCTAGACGATCAGTTTCTGATTTTTTATCAGTTCTTTTGGAGATGATAGTGCCATTACCTTCCATTTCAACCATAGTTTTTTCTCCCCTCGAAATGCTGACATCGCTATTTTTTACTGCGGTGTCGTTTGGTTCTGCATTTGAAATTATTTTATTGAAGCTCTGAGGTTCAATTATAATGTTTTCAGCTTGCGTTTTACTACAAGCATTGCTTGTTTTTATGCAGTTTTGGAAAAACAGTCCTAATATTGGAGTTTTGCAATCATTACCCGTAGGCTTGTTTTTGTTTGCTTGAAAATAAGGATTTTCGTGTGAGTGGACGGATATTTTATCCTCACTGAGTGACATATCCTTTTCTTTTATTCCACTTTCGTAAGAATTGTCGTAAAAATTTAAATCTTCATTTTGGAATATTATATCAGCTGTATCTAATCTACCAGTTTTATCTTCAGAAATTGTTTTAACGAAACTCTCTTCTACATTTTCCAAGGCAGATTCGTTCGGGCTGTCATAATTTTTGGTTTTAATTTTCAAATCTTCTGAAGCCCGATTTTCAAAAGAAATGACATCTAAATTATTACATGACATGGTTTTAAATTTTACTTTCTTTTCTTTTAATGTAGTTGTTCCATATATTCTTTCTTTAATTATGTCTTTTTCATTTATATTTGATAGCTGAGGACTTTTCCCTGGTAATTCATTTGCTGTTATTCTTTTTAAAATGCTCTTATGAGGCAGCAGCGCTTTTTTTTCTACAAAATCGCTTTCTTCAGACGTCTCACACACACTTTCTGCATCAATACCAGCATTAAAAAGAAGTTCACGTTTTGATTTCTGGCTTTTATTAAGAGAATTTTTTTCTATTTTAGATGTTGTTTTCGAAGAAGAAGGGGGATGCCCTTTGATATTTTTAGGTGAACAAGATTCATTTCGACATGTTAGTTCGACATTTTTTCCTCTTCTATTACATTTCTTTGCTCTTTCCCGCATTATTATGTCAGTATTTATACATTTACCCGTTTTTGATGTAGTTTGAACAGGAAGTTTGGAGGGCGAGTAACTTCTTAAATTATACCGCCTAGAAGTAGTAACGGCAGATGAATTAGTTTCCGTTTCCTCACATTTAAACTCAGAATGTACCAATTCCTTTTTATGAACATTAGCCTTTTCAATTTTTCTACTTCTTCCTTTTGAAGAAATTGTAATTTTATTCATTCCTTTAAATCTTTTATAAATGCAATCTTGAAGAATTTAATCGAACATCTATCTTCAAATGTATAATTTAATTTTTGTTTATCTGTATTCTTGTAAATATAGCTAATGATGCCAAAAGCTATGCAGAACTTAAAAATGAAATTTATTTAAACGAAACGTGATATATTACTAAATGCATGCGCGCTAATAATGTGAGAAAAAATATTAATTACTATTCTGCACAAAATTTATACCTTGTTTTTTTTTTTTTTTTTTTCATTACACGTAAAGAAGTACAATGTGATGAAAGAAATAATGACGATATCAAACGGGTTATATTTTATGGATAGAGTTTGTGTTCCAAAAATCTTTATATATATATATATATATATATATATAAGACAATGTCTCTGTGTGTGTGAGGACAATGTTGCGTAAAGGCGGTAGCTCGGACAGTCATGTGATTCGACACGGAGGTGATCCACGAGGGATCTTTGTGCCCCTTGATGCCTGATTTTAAAATTTTTGTTTAGTTTTCTTTTAATTAATTAAAATATGAATAAAATAACCTCATAATAGCTTTTTTATTAACCATTTAAATTTTAGCTATAATTTAGCTGTTGCTAAAAAAAATTTACAAGTTTATTTATTTATTTATTTATTTTTTATATAAAAATATATACACTTATTTAAACGTGAACAATAAATAATTATTTAAAAACAATAAAAAAAAATATGCATTTCGCAAAAATTGGCGTCGTTATCTCTTTAAAAATTTTATACATATTGATAAAGCGCTAATATTATTTCTGATGCTAACTGGTAATATATGCTGTTTCAAAAGAAATTTTTTATCTTTTAAAGTACAATTTTTTGTATTTTTACTGCCAAGTTGTTGCTAAAAAAAAAAAAAAAAAAAAAAAAAGAAAGAAAGAAAAAAAAAAAGTAAAAAAAAAAGTAAAAAAAAAAAAATCTGCTTATGACTTCACATGCATACACAGGTTTCATACACATACGTTTCTTTACTACTCTAAACTCTATGATCATAAATTTATTTTAATTTTATCCGTTTTATTTATAAATCTTCATAAACGAATTTTTAAGCTTTGGCTCTGAAGTGCACTGAACATTTTTCGCCAAGAACTTTAATTTATCAATAGCAATTTTAAACCAAGTAGCACATCAAAAATATAAACATGTTATAAAATATTGTAGAAAAGTTATTGAAACAGAAATAATAAATAATATCAATAATTCTAATAAATAATATAAATAATATTAAACAATATAAATGTTCTGTTTTTATCAGAGTAGATAATTTTATGGAAAAAAAAATAATAAAGCAGTTTTAGAAATAGAAAATTTATTTGAACAAGCATTATTTTAAACCTAAAAACTACTAAAAGTATAAAAAGAATATGAAGAATTCTTATAAAATAACGAAAAGTTGCAACCGTTAAAAGTATCAGGAAAATACTCGTAGGTACTAAAATTTCCCTCTTTTCATACAAGAGAGTAAAAAAAAAAAAAAAAAAAAAAAAAAATCCATTGCCATTATGGAGACAAAAATTCTAAAGCCGCCAAGGGAGAGATATAATAAAGCAGTATACCATGAGTTTTACTTATTTGCTTATTTTTACTTTCTTCTATATTCAATAGAAAAAGTATTGGATTCCTAAAAATTTTCGACCTTGGTTTTTTGATGGATTTACACGTTTTGAGAGCTGTAGAACACGATTTGACCATTTTTAGAAAATATCTGTCTGTCTTGTGCGTGTGTGTGACAAAATTTTGTGGCATCTGTATCTCATGTACTACTGCACAGAATTTCATAAAAATTGGTATGTAGTTACACATTGACATAAATTTGTGCCTATCAACTTTTGGTAAAAATTGTCCAACAGCTTGTGTTGTCATCCCGCTTTTTCTAAATTTTTAACATTGTAGTATAGGACAAAATTTTGTATAAATGTGCGTAAAGAGAATTATTTTTTAATAATCATTATGAAATTTAAAAGAATTATTTGAATAGAGATAGTCAACTGGGTAAAAAAAAAAAAAAATTGCATATGTAGGAGCCTCGCCTCGCCTCGCCCACTGGAGGGGGAAGTCCTCTTCAAGAGAGTAAATTTTCATGACAGGTATCTTTCAAAAGAGCTTGCCAATACCTTTGAAACAAATGGTTGAACCATCGATCTGCGATAATTTAAAATAAAGTTATCGATTTTTTTTTTTTTTTTTTTTTTTTAACAACAACAAAGGAAAAAAAAATGTAATATTGAGAATAAAATTGACTTTTTTTAGATAGTTAGTGTTATACTACTTCTCTAATATGACATTCGTTTGCATTATCATGGAAGATAATTTTTTTAAGTAATAAATTTAAAAATTATTTTTACTCAGTGAATTTGTATTGGGAAATATAGAAGAAAGTCGTGAGGTGGCCACAACATACTAGTACTTTGTTTGGATATTTACAACTAGACTGCTATTTGATACATTTAGCGACTCATGCACATCGTTCATTACAACTTATGTTTATTTATAACCTTATTTTCTTTTATATAAATATATATAAATAAAGAGGGAGTCTCTCTGTGTATAAGTCTGTGTTCGCTCTTCAGCACAGACTATCGGTCGCAGAATTACAAAACTTCACAGAGGTATAGCTTGGACATCACGTCATAGAATTAATTATATGTAGGTCATTAAATTATTTAAAGACAAAAAAGGTGATATATGCTTTAGAATTTTGATACGGAATGGTCGTTATATTGGCAATTGTTCGTTTAAAATTTATAAACCCTTTTACCGCGTCGCACAAAAATTTCGGATACATAACCGCCTCTTGTACAGATATTCAAACTTGGGGAGAAATATTCAAACAAGTAATATAAACGAAAAAAAAAATTAAGTCAATTCCTACCTACAAACACGATCGAAAATTTATTTTTTTAATAATTTTGAATTAGGAAATAAAAAGCGCGCGTGAAAAATGAAATAAAAATAATTATAGAAAAAAAAATACCATGTTTTAAATTTTCTGATGAATCATAGAGCTCTTATCAATGTACATAAATTTTTCAAGTGATAATGACGTCAATTTTTGTGAGATGCATAATTTAACTTTTTATAATATATGTTTACGTTTAATTAAAGGTATTTATTTTTATGGCAAAAGAAAATGAACTCTTTATTTTTTTGGCAACTTTTAAATTATAGCTAATATTTTAATGGCTATAATAACGCTATTAGGATGTTATTATTTTTATATTTTAATAAATTATAAAAAAACTAATAAAAAATTCAAACATCGGGCTTTCAAGTATTGTGTTGTCCCCGTGGTCTGAGCAATCCTGAAAGTTTCAAATTTCTAGCTAGTCGGAAAGTTAGTTAAAAATCGATTGCAAGGTTTATACAAGATATAGGGAGAGTGTGAACTAATAGTAGGTATTGAAAAACTTACTTCACTTTTACACTTTTAATTATTTACTGAGTTATTTGATGTGTGAAATTTGTTTAATTGCCTGATAACTGCAAAAAATTCAAAAAGCCGAGTGAAGATACTCCGGAATTTTTAATAAAGTGTTTGAAGATGAAGCAAATTTCAATTTAATTAACAATCATTGTGCACGGAAATCTGAAAATTGTGGTATTGGTGAAGCAAAAACGCGTGATTGTATGTTTTCCTTTTATTAGCTTCTCCAACTAAGTTTGTTTTCGAGTTTTCTAAAGCTGTTATTACTGCTAATTTGTAGTAAATTTGGTCAACAATGATTTTAAAGGGTCACTGTGCTTTGAAATCAGAATTGTATTTCATTTAAAATAATAATAATGATAAAAAAATCTGATGTGGGCACCACATGACTTCCTTATACACTTTTAGAAATATACATAATGTTAAAAAACATTCACATTGGACCCGAAACAGTTGGCTAAAAATATTTAAAAAAAATGAATTATCACCGTGTTCTGAGCTTTTCTGAAAGTTAGCTAAAAACCCATTGCAAGATTTGTACTGGTAACGCTGACGAAGGCAGCAGGGACCCGAAAAAATTGGCTAAAAGTATTAAAAAAAGGAATTTTACCATGTTCTGAACTATTCTGAAAGTTTCAAATGTCTACCTAGTCGGGAAGTTAGTTAAATAAGTTTTTTGGTGGACCATATAAACGCTGCCGAAGGCAGCAGGGACCTGAAACAGTTGGCTAAAAGTATTAAAAAGATGCATATTCACCGTGTTCTGAACTATTCTGAATGTTTCAAATGTCTAGCTAGTCGGGAAGTTAGTTAAATAAATTTTCTGTTGAACCATGTAAACGCTCCCGAAGGCAGCAGTGACCCGAAACAATTGGCCAAAAATATTTTAAAAATGCATTGTCACCGTATTTTGAGCTTTTCCGGAAGTTTTAAATGTCTAGCTAGTCGGGAAGTTAGTTACAAATCGATTCCAAGATTTGAACTGGTAACGCTGCCGAAGGCAGCAGGGACCCTATACAGTTGGCTAAAAGTATTTAAAAAATGCATTTTCACCGTGTTCTGATCTAATCTGAAAGTTTCAAATGTCTAGCTAGTCGGGAAGTTAGTTAAATAAATTTTCTGTTGAATCGCATAAACGCTGCTGAAGGCAGCAGGTATCGGAAACAGTTGGCTAAAAATATTAAAAAAATGCATTGTCAACGTGTTCTGAGCTTTTCTGAAAGTTTCAAATGTCTAGCTAATCGGAAAGTCATTTGTCTAAACCGTTTTTGAGTTATTACCGTTTTTTGATACATTATGGCCAAATTTTTGTCATTATGAACCTAATTTTCCTAAATATCTCCAAAACGGAAAATCATAGAAAGTCCAAAAAGGGAGGTGCACAACTAGATGTTATAACAAACCTATGTACCAATTCGCAACTTTCTACGTCCAACCGTTTTTGAGTTATGCGACATACCCACACACAGACACACACACACACACATACAGACGTCACGAAAAATCGTGTAAAATCCCTTATATCTCTAAAACGAGAGCTCGTGTTAAGATGACACTTGCAGGTGTGCAACTAGACATCATGAAATTCACACGTATAAATTAGCAACATTCAGCGATCATTCGTTTTTGAGCAATGTGAAATACAAAATCCATTTCGCAAATCGGGATTACTATACTTCCTTATACTTTGTATAAGGAAGGAAAAAAAAAAAAAAAAAAAAAAAACTTTTAAGTTTTTATTATTCAAATAATAATAATAATGCTAATAATAATAATGTAATTTGTTATTTTATAATTAATTTAAACAAGTATTTGAGATTATCGTATTATCAACAAAAATCAACATTGAATTAAATGGAATAAAACACACGAGCTAAATTTTCATGCTTGTCATATATTTTTATGTTTTGCTTTCTGCATTATCGGTTTTCAATTTATCTGAACACTACTCGACTCCCAGTTTTTGATGGATTTAAACACCGTGTCATTTCCTAAAGAATTTTATTTATTTATTTTTAATTTTTAGAAAATGTCCGTATGTCTGTGTGTCACAAAAATTTTGTAAGCGCTCTATGTATAAATTTATGGACAAACTGCTGCAAAATTTGAGATTTAATTCAAAGTTGACTTAAACTATTGCTGATTATTGTTTGGGATATATGGCTCAACATATATGTGACGCTACTATGCTGCATTTTTGTTTACGAAAAAGCTATCTTTTAGATCTGGTAATATATAAGCATACCAAACATATCTTAGAGGACTATTATGAAAAATTATGTTAATTTAGCTTGGTTTTGTATCGGCAGGAAGTGTTTATACGCTGCAATTTATAACCGTTTTCGGAAAAGCAATATCTCAGCTTCTATAGCATAAAAGTGCACCCACATTGATATGTGAGATAGAAATTACAAAAGCAGTATTGCCATGTTACTATTTTCCCTGATTATGGAAAAGCTGTATCTCAGCCTGTATAATATTTATGAATGCATCAACTTCATTTGTAAAATGATGCAAAGTAAAAATATTCTGTTTCAGTTTGGATTTGTATCGAACGCTGCAATTTCTGCAATTTTTTTTTTTGACGAATACATGTCAACATCTTTTGGGCAAAATTGTGCCAAACTGCTCATGTGTATTTTTTCATGTGGAAAGCTATTTCGATTAAACTTTTATGCCCGTTAACCGGTAAGTGATGCTATTATATAGACTGAGAAAGAAGAAATTTATGCGATTGCATCTAGTTTCTCATACTCATTAACCATATGGAATTCTTTAAGTAGATTTTACACTATAAAATAAATAAAATATATACAATTCAGAATTAAATACAATTCAGAATTAAATACCGTAACTTAAAAAATTATTTCTAACTGTATTAAAGAAAAGGGATGATTTTTTTTTTTTTTTCAAATGGTTCAGAAATTGAGTAACAAATTTTCGAACAAATGTCTTTGTCACTGGGTATTAAGCCCTAAATCTCTTTTCTCTGTTCTCATGTGACTGGTACTTTATTGCTTAGCTGAAATTGATCAATCGCTTTCTGTCACTGGCAAAATCTCAACAGATTTCTTTATGTTTTAAGCTGTATTTTTTAAGCATACAATAAGATAAATGAGTAGTGAATTTAATCTTCATAATTCAAAATTTCTAGTATGTAATTACTTAATCAAATGGATATTCAACTGAATTTATAGTAATCTAGGAATTAAATAATTGCCTACATTATATATCAGTATACGAAGTGTGATTTTAGGTTTACCAAACCCGAATAAATCATAAGAGTTCTTATGAGAAAATATAGTGAGAAAAGTAAAAGATATAAAAGAGTGCTTTCCTTTTAGCTCTATTCCTTATTTCATAGACTTATGAATATTCCAGAGTTAAAATATTAAACTTGTTTAAGAAACACAGAAAGGGACAAAATAATCCGAAATGTTTTACATTGGTTCATTATACTCCAGAATAAGACACAGATAATTTATTTGTCGACTAATGCGTTTATGTATAACTGAAAAACAAACAAAAATTGTTATGAAATATTATTTTATTATTTTAAAATAAATATCATTTAAATGTTCCTATTAAAAAATAATTAATAAAAAAAAAATGAAGTTAGGAATCCAATAACGATAGATAAAAAAAAGACACCTATTCATTGCAGAATCACCAAATCACACGCTTCCTTAAAATCCATACAGTTCATGCTAAGATGATCTATAACATACCTATTAAATTTCAGCTCAATCGGTCAAAGAATTTCAACATTATTGATTTATCACACACACACGCATACATCACCGCAAAAACAGAAAATAAAATGAATTCACGAGATCTGAAAAAGTATAGACACTCTAAAATCTCATAGTCAGATTTTTATAGTTACCATACCTTTCTTATATAGTAATGTATGTTCGGTAACGAAAAATAATCTTTTTGTAAAAAAAAAAAAAAAAATAAAATAAAATTATACAGACACGACATTATTTCATTATTTAAAACATGAAAATCTGACATTGACAGATTTTAATTTAGTGCCAGAGGCCTACTGCTAAACTTGTTAATATCGACAAATTCTTCTTTAGTTAATTCGTGACGGTCTAAATTCCATGATAAAGTTTTCATTAAATCAAACCAATGTGTTTCAGCTGCAGATACTGTAACAAATAACGTTGGAAGTCCAAACTGTCTTATAGCCGCAAAACAACGTTTTTTCTCTTTTTCCCAATGAGGGGGAGGTGTGCCTTGGGGGGGACTCATGTCAAAGGTGTGCCTTGGGGGGGGACTCATGTCAAAGTTGTACCTTGGGGGGGACTCATGTCAAAGTTGGGCCTTGGGGGGACTCATGTCAAAGTTGGGCCTGGGGGGGACTCATGTCAAAGTTGGGCCTTGGGGGCGGACTCATGTCAAAGTTGGGCCTGGGGGGGGACTCATGTCAAAGTTGGGCCTGGGGGGGGACTCATGTCAAAGTTGGGCCTTGGGGGGGCTTCATTCAATAAATCCCCATTCAATAAACCGACTGAAATAGGCCCTTAGCACTATTAAGAGTGACGTATAAAAATTCGACAACGCTGTACCGACTGAAATAGGGGTACCTTGGGGGGGACTCATGTCAAAGTTGGGCCTGGGGGGGGACTCATGTCAAAGTTGTGCCTTGGGGGGGACTTCATTCAATAAATCCCCATTCAATAAACCGACTGAAATAGGCCCATAGCACTATTAAGAGTGACGTATAAAAATTCGACAACTGTACCGACTGAAATAGGCCTCTAGCACTAAAAAAAAAAAAAAAAAATTATACAGACACGACATTATTTCATTATTTAAAACATGAAAATCTGACATTGACAGATTTTAATTTAGTGCCAGAGGCCTACTGCTAAACTTGTTAATATCGACAAAATCTTCTTTAGTTAATTCGTGACGATCTAAATTCCATGATAAAGTTTTCATTAAATCAAACCAATGTGTTTCAGCTGCAGATATTGTAACAAATAACGTTGGAAGTCCAAACTGTCTTATAGCCGCAAAACAACGTTTTTTCTCTTTTTCCCAATGAGGGGGAGGTGTGCCTTGGGGGGGACTCATGTCAAAGGTGTGCCTTGGGGGGGACTCATGTCAAAGTTGTACCTTGGGGGGGACTCATGTCAAAGTTGGGCCTTGGGGAGACTCATGTCAAAGTTGGGCCTGGGGGGGGACTCATGTCAAAGTTGGGCCTTGGGGGGACTCATGTCAAAGTTGTACCTTGGGGGGGACTCATGTCAAAGTTGGGTCTGGGGGGGACTCATGTCAAAGTTGTGCCTTGGGGGGACTTAATTCAATAAATCCCCATTCAATAAACCGCCTGAAATAGGCCCTTAGCACTATTAAGAGTGACGTATAAAAATTCGACAACGCTGTACCGACTGAAATAGGGGTACCTTGGGGGGGACTCATGTCAAAGTTGGGCCTGGGATGGGGATTCATGTCAAAGTTGTGCCTTGGGGGGACTTAATTCAATAAATCCCTATTTGATAAACCGACTGAAATAGGCCCTTAGCACTATTAAGAGTGACGTATAAAAATTCGACAACGCTGTACCGACTGAAATAGGGGTACCTTGGGGGGGACTCATGTCAAAGTTGGGTCTGGGGGGGGACTCATGTCAAAGTTGGGCCTTGGGGGGGACTTCATTCAATAAATCCCCATTCAATAAACCGACTGAAATAGGCCCTTAGCACTATTAAGAGTGACGTATAAAAATTCGACAACGCTGTACCGACTGAAATAGGCCTCTAGCACTAAAAAATAGAACTGACTCCAAAAGGCAACTACTATTCAAATAACTAAAAATAAAAGAAAATTGGCATAAAATGGAATTATAATTTGCGCCTAAAAATATAAAATATTTTCCTTCGCCAAACAACCTATAAACACTACAACCAAACATAACATTTGAAGTCGGCACAAAATTAAATAAAATTTAATTCGTTTTTAAAGATTTGTTTTTAGACCGGTAGCTACCAATGCCTGTTTTCTCGAATGATCCATTTTCAGGTTTTCTTTATTATTTTATCACTGTATACAACTGGTCCATTAGTAACATCTACATAGAGCAGTGAACATTTTTCGCAATTTGGTATCTATATTTCAACGAAATTACTAAAGTTTTATTTGCAAACTTGGTAAAACTTTGATAACTACCATTCGTGGCGGCTTTTGAATTTGGCGATGAAAACGTGATGCAAAAATATACACGCGAGATGTATAATTTTATAATATACTAGCAAACCCGTGCGAGATTTTCGCACTTTATTTATTGTTAGTTACCCTTAAAATTCGAAACTCATAAATATTATATCAATTTCATCACCTAATTCAAATTAAATTTAGCAGAAGCTAAATTATTATTAGAATGAAAGTAATACAGTGCAATGGTGAAACCAAAATCATTCGAAGAAAGTTTTCAAAATAAAATTCATGTTTGATGACCCAGTTTCATACTTCCGCAGGCAGTACAATTTTATTATTGGATTCCCATGGTGCATTTTAAGTTTTTGTCGCCATGTTGGCGATGACATTTTTATTTAATTATCTCGGTATTTTTTTTTTTTTTTTTTTTTTTTTTTTAATAAAACTAATTCCTATTTTGCTTATACTTTTTACCATCGCTTTTTTTAATCAATTTTTGATAATAATTCACAATCAGCATATTTCTTTAAAGTATTGCTATGTGTAAAGTGATTCATCAAAAATACTGAAGTAGCAACTTTTAAAAATACTTTTTTCCATAAAATAATCTCATCAAACAAATGACGTCATTTTCTCTTATTAGATCATTGAGCTCAGTACGCGTGCTTAAATACTGCCCATTTATAAATATTATTATTTTTCCCTTGCGTATTTTATTAATAGATCATTATCGTATCGTGTCAACAAAATATAATCGAAACTGGACCACGTTAGAGAAATATTATATAGATAATTCATATTCAGTTTTTATATTTAAATTATTGCTGGCTTTAACATGACGAGTGCAAAGATTGTAAAGATGCAACTTTTAAAATACATTTTCCTATAAAAAGATCTCATCAGACAAATGTCGTCATTTTTCTGATTAAATCATTGAACTAAGTCCGCGCTCTTAAATATTGCCTATAAATATTATTTTATATCTTCGCTTATTTTATTAAATATGTCACTATCATATCGCTTCAACAAAATATAATCGTAACTGGTCCATGTTAGAGAAATATTATATAGATATTGTACGAAGTATTGTTTCATATTCTTCACTGTTATCTTAATATACCCTATTAAATTAACAATGATTTCTCAAAGGAATTAAATATGTCTGCTGATATAATTTGGCGATTTGTTTTCACCAATGACGCCAGATACCAGCAGCTTCGTCAACTTTTGCAGTTCACGAAATCTCTTTTGTATATTTGAATCAATGTAGTTTTCGGCTGTGTTTTGCAGATGCTAAAGTGAGATGTATATTTTGAATAGAACTTGATTTTTGTATTGAATAAAGGTATCAATTTTTATTTAACTTGGCGCCGACTTCAAAAGTTATATTTAATTGTAGTGTTTAGGTTGTTTGGCGAAGGAAATTATTTTATACTTTTAAGCGCAATTTACAGTTCCATTTTATGCCAATTTATTTTTATTTTTAGTTGTTTGAATAGTAGTTGCTTTTTGGAGTCGGTTTTATTTATTATTATTATTATTATTATTATTATTATTATTATTATTATTATTATTTTTTTTTTTACAAAAAGATTTTATTTTATTTTCAATGAAAATTTATTCATCTAGCAGAACATCAGAAGACGTTTGATGGCGGTTTCACAAATCACAACTCAAAAGAAAAATGACACAACTCAATAAATTGTAATTTCGAATTTATGTCACTGAAAAATGTTTGAAATGCCCCAATATGAACAAAAAAAGTTACATCTCCATCTAAAGAATTATCCACTCTAGAGACAGGTGTGTCAGTTTTATTCTACTCAATGCCTTATCTTTAAGTTGATTTTTCTTAAAAACTGCATTTTTAAGTTGTGTCACTTTTCTTGCCTTTATCAGATATGAGAAAAACTATCGATTGAATGACCACACATTAAATTAAAAGGGCTTTAGAAATGTAAAGAACGGATGCATTATATTCATAACCAAAAATTCGGTTAGACATATATTGAACTTTACAGTGAATATGTACGCTGGAATGTGTGCAACGTAATGTTCAAACAAAAATCAAAATATGTGTTGCAGCAGACGGGCAGAAGTTTTAACATCGAAATAAAAGTTTTTTAATTTGTTTACAGTGTAGAAAACTGTGAATAAATATATGCACATTTAAACATCCTGTTTTTAACATTTATATCTATAAGGTGTTTTTGCATGACTAAATCAGATGCTGTACAAGTCTGTGATTTATCTTTTCTCTCATATCCTGTACTGTTTTCGAGATAGAAACGCTAACTCCGCTGTCTTACCACTAGGTGGCACTGTAAGCGGTCACATCTTGTAGCACATGGCCACTTTACGATATTTACAGTCGGTAACAAAAGTCTCCGAACACTAGCAAAAATTTACACTAGCAAACTAGGTAAAAAAAGTACGCTTAATACAGTTTTGTTAAATAAACCCTTGTCGAATCCCGTTCTTAGTCAGTCTAAAAATAGGATTCGACAAGGATTTATTTAACAAAACTGTATTAAATGAACTTTTTTTACATAAGAATTTTTGCTAGTGTTCGGAGACTTTTGTTACCGACTGTACATATTACCTTTACGAGTGTAGAGGCAACCGTTCAGCAATTGGAGTGAGAACGGACTTTTGTGAATATCCTATAACTTGTTTAGATATTGATGAAATTATAATGAGAGTTTTTTCAGGTCAAGACGTTTACGAAAAAGAAAAAAAGTATTAAAATTAAAGCATTTCTTACGTAGTTATAATCTAACAAATCTCAACTACAACAACAAAAAACAGGGTTTCAATTGAGAACCTTCTCTTTTATGAAGACGATTTTAATCGTCTATACATTAATTGATATAACTGCTTACAATATCCATACTTTGAATTTTACATAGCATAAATGTTACCCGCTGCGCTGCAACGTATGCAATGTCGTTGAAGTGTCCATAAAATATTAAATTGCAGACAAACAAATGCACGTTTTAATCGTTCGATTTTTAGCATTAATGCCTATAAACTGATATTTCGTACGATTATATCCTGTAACTTTCTAATTCATATTTTTTTTCCCTATCTTGAACCGTTTCCGTGATGGGAACGCTAACTCCGCTGTTTTCCACCAGATGGCGCTATAGGCGGTTGAATCACGTTACGCATGACCACTTTGCAATACCTACATACCACTTTTATGACTACAGCGGCAGAAGTTTAGAAGTTAAATAGTTGGGACTGACTTTTTTGAGCACCCCGTATTTTCTTTTGGTCGTAAAGATATTACAATGGGACCTATTTCAGACCAAGACCTTTACAACAAAACAAAAAGTATCAAAATCGGAGCATCCGTTCAGAAGTTATGAGGAAAAAAAAAAAACGGTCTGAATTGAGAACCTCCTCCTTTTTGAAGTCGGTTAAAAAGAAAAAAACCCTTTAATCTGACTTATTTTGTCTTCTCATCCAAATAAGGCTTTTGTTTTTGAAAAATGAGTGCAAAGAGATGTTTGTTTGAATGTACCTACGGACCTCTAATTGATTCATAAACGAATCGAATAATAAACTGATCATTTGATCGATGAGTGATTTTGTCAAAAGAAAGGTTAGCTGTTTTATTAATTATTGTCTTAAAAAGTCCTCCTGCATGTTATAAAGAGAAGTAGCTGTGCTATTTAGATAGACAAAGAGTATTCGTAATTTAATTTTACTTCTTTCATGGTGACTTTTTTAATTAAGAATACATTTATTACAGCACCCTTTATTTTAATTCCACTAACCCATATATGGCAGAGAAAGTATTGCTTTTGTATCCAATTCTTGGAATTCCGTTTTTGTTATATTTACAATTTTGAGTTTCTCTGAACCCAAAAATATGGCAGTTGGTCGACGTGTGTGCATGTTATGAGTGTATGTAGCATATTTCAAGAAAAAATTACAGCAGAAAGTCCAAAGTTTTTATCATATACGGAGGTCACACTAAATTTTTCGTCGACATGAAGGAAATAGTTTATTACAGGGACATCCAAGATAATTCAAATACATCGGATCTGCTGGCTAAAGTTTTGGTAGGTAGAGTCAACGGTTTGTCATCTGTATGCTGCACTGAACAAACTAAAATGAACATATATTTTTTCGCATTCATAAAATTTTTGTTTGTGTAAAATGTTGTTTGGAATTCCCTGATCATTTGTGTATCTGACTACATAAAAGAATTGGATATATTACACTGTAAAAAATATGTCCTATTTGCTGCCAGAAATTCTCTGTAATTTGAGATAATACGTTCTGACGACGTAATTTTTTCGTAAATTACGCGTATTTTCTGAAATTACAGAGAATTTCCGGCAGCAAATAGGACATTTTTTTTACAGTGTAGGACTATACTTGTAAATTGACGAACATGCATTTTAATTTGTGCTGTGTGTTTTTCCTATAAGACCAAATTTAAGTACGCAATGTGGTGTGTATATAAATTATAGACAATGTACAGGGCTATACAAATTTCAGCGAAAGCATTCATATCTATAGAATGTAATTGAAGGAAGTGGCATTCTACATTTTACCAATCGTTGACGAAACTGCTCAGGAATGAAAATAAATTCTGATATTTTTATCTTTTTTTTTTTTTTTTTTTTTTTTGTAAAATGTCGTTTTGAGGTTTCCTGAATACAAAAGTGAAGTTTTTAGCTTTTGATTTATATGTGTTTGGATTTTCAGAAACTTTAACTTGAAATAATAGCAGTAAATTTAAATTTGTATTTTGAAGTTGATATGTTGCCACTTTTACACTTTGATCAATTGCGGGTGAAAATTGCTAAATAATTTAGAGCAAACTTGAAAATTTAATAACAAACCTAAGTACTTAAAATATGTTATTACTATTATTACTATATTTAAACGTGGGTTAAGGTGGGCGGTAATCCCCTCTCACACAGATTTAGATTTCAAACAAAAGTGTTCCTAAACCTATATTAAATTGTTTATGAAGTGGTTTTATTTTATTTATTTATTTATTTAAAGAAAAGCGCACTAAAGAAATATCCAATTACAGTGTTGCTTGAATAAAACTAAAATACAATACTTCAAACATAGACAAAAAAAATTATATGTTATAAATTTAAACTTTCAAAACACCTAGCTTTAAAAACAGTAAAAGGCATTTTAAAAATATCCAAATTAACAGAAAGTTCATTAAAAATTTTGTAAAATTAATATAATCAAAAATTGCCAATATAATTATATTTTACAAATGAACTAACAAAAAAAAAAAAAAAAAAAGATTTTTTTGTAAGAAACCTTTTTGGCGCATTAATTTGAATACAGTTAAGAGTATCACTGCAGTCAATCATATTATTGATAACTTTATAAACAAAATAGTAAACAAATAATTATAAGATAAAAAACTTTTTATAAACCATGTTTTTAAATTTTCTGTTGAATCATCGTTATAGAACTAACTACATTAGCACTTTATTAATGCGTATTATTACGAAATTGAAAATAATTGTATTTATTTTTGTATAAATTCTTTCAAAGAGGTTTAGTAAGTTGATAAAATGTCAATTTTCTGCATATCCAGCTCTTTTTCGGGTTAAAATAGCTTAACCCTTTGAGTGCTATGGACGCACATATGCGTCCAGTGAAAGTCATTAATATAGACTATGGACGCAAATACGCGCTTAGCAGATGTTATCAGTATGGACTATGGACGCAAATACGCGCCCGGCAAAAATGATCAGTGTACTATGCAACACTCGCATAAAGCGCGTCCGCGATAAGAATGAGACAACTTGATTCTCATTTATTTTCAACAAAATATTACTTACATGAATGCTACTTGCATGAAATTGACAAACAAACATTTTTAATCACTTTTGATACTTTAAATTGAAGAATATACACCTTTAAGTCCCATTTTGCGAAGATTGCTTCTAGCCGTCGTCATGGCGTTTTATACAGTATCTTTAGTTACTGATTTAAGGAGACGATGATAAACCCTCTTGAATCGTCAGCGCCAACCGCGCGCCGTCCGTATGGACCGCATAGGCCGCGAGTATTCAGCACTCAAAGGGTTAATTTTCCCTTTAAAACGCATTAAAAAGCTCCAATAGACAGGTGAGGACCTCCAATAGACAGGCTCCAATAGACAGGTGGCCAAATTTGGCCACTTTTTGCCCTTGGCGACATTTTTGGCGAGAAAATCCTTATTATCGATATTCCAAAGATTAACGTTCTAATGTGATTGGTTAAAGAGTTACAGAAAATTTGAATAAAAGAAAAATAAAGTTTGTTTTAAAAATAAAATATTAATCATAACACTATTATAGCGATGTGCGAAACGCGTTTTGTATATCGTATAGCTTTAAAACGACTGTTCGTAGAATGTTATAAATTTATATTTGTGTAGTGGTGTCTGGTGAGTGACGTTTTGGTAAGACTGCAAACTTCAGAAGAATTTTTTTTTTTTTTTTTTTTTTTTTTAGCGTATTAGCTGTTTAAGTCTCAACACATTTGCGTTGACACTCGAAATAAATGTATCAGCCAATAAGATGAATAAATATTCTGTTCAATGTACTTATTCTAAACGTTTCGATGCAGCACCCCCAACACGTCATTCACGAGGTATTACTGTATTTGTGACTTCCATAATGTCCAGTTATACACCTCCAACTTTGATCTTGACACAAGCTCTCCTTTTCGAGATTTAAACAATTTTACATGCCTTTCATGACGTCTGTATGTACGTATGTGTGTGTATGTATGTGTGTGTTATTATATATCTCTCATAACTCATAAGCAGTTGGACGTAGAACGTTGCAAATTTGTATGTAGGTTTGTTATAACGTCCAGTAATGCGCACTCTTCTATAAGTATCTTTCTGCTTTGGACAAGTTTACGAAAATTATATCATAATGACCAAAAGTATAAAGTTTTGAACATTATAATGATCTATCAGGAAAAGAATTTAACAGAAGCTAATGACAGAGCCTGTTATAATATTGTTATGGAAGTTGTCGATATTTTGCCTGTAGAAAGTAGTTCGTAAAGTCACAAACGGGTTCTAGTCGACGAATTCAACTTATTTAATAAATATTTTGGAAATAGTTCAATAAAACACTTCATTGTAATATAAAAATCATTGATTAACGAATATTCTCTAACTATCCAACAAAACAGTTATTCGTGCTACAAAAAATCAAACAAACAACATTAAGCACTGGATAAAGAAGGAATTTCACTAATTCAGGAACAATGATCAACCACTCAATTTGAAGTTTGAGTAGAATTTGAATTAATCGAGAGTCTTGTCAGTGGTTTATAGATTTTTCGAGATAATTCTGCGCTAGAACCCAATGAATTATTCTGGGAAATTTCAGAACTAGCCTCTTATAGAAGTTAAAGATTCCAAAACACGGAAAACCGAAACTACCAAATTTGCGAAATTTGGGTGCTAAATTGATTAATTTAACACTAAATCATAAAGTTTGCCGCCAACTTTTAATTTCGTGGAAGTGGAAAAACTGCCATTTGTTTCCACTTTTATTGCAGTACTGTACTGAAAGTAGTCCGCAAAGAAATAGTCAGGTTTTTCTCTACAATCATTAACGATTCTTCTATTTTTATAGTATGATTAGTGATTTATTAAACGCTAGTTTGATAAAAATTAAGTTCTGTGTCAGAAATGAATGAATAATTCCGGAAAATTCTACAATCTTCTAATTACTGAAGTTTGATATTACAAACTTCGACAACCCTAAACAACAAAATTTTACAAATTTGCTCGTCCAGTCGCGAAATTCAACGGCAAAGACAAAATCTCTTTTGGCACTAAATTTTGAGTCTTGTCAAGTTTAGCGGCAAAATTTGAGAAAAAATAATAGTGTTCACAGAATTAGTAAGTCCTTTGCCAATTTTAACGAATTATTATTATTATTATTATTATTGTTTTTTATTATTGTATAATATATCGCTTTCCGCAACTATTTTTTGCCAACTAAAACAAAAGTACATAATCTACATTATAAGTGTACTTCTTTGAGCTCTAGACATTGTATTAGCCAGTTAGAGATTCTATAAAAAGCTCGGGAATATTATTCTTGGACAAGCGATCATCGTTCTCTGCGGTGTAAATGATCCTTTTATCGTGATTTTTGGGATTGATGTGATAGTTTTCTTCGCTTGTTTTCAGGAATTTTCGTGCACTGTAATCTGCCTGTATATTTGCGTAGCACTTATCTCACACAAAAATATGAAAATTTTCATAACAATATGTAAATTTCTGTTGCTGTATAAGGAAGTCGTGTGGTGTCTACATCAGACTTTTTGCTTTCATTTACACACATATATATGGTAGAGAAAGTATTCCTTTTGAGTCAAATTTTCGAATTTAAGTTGTTATTATATTTACACGTTTTGAGGTCCCCTGAATCCAAAAATTATATTTTAGTGGTTGATTTCTGTATGTGTTTCACTGTGTGCATATTTGTATGTATGTTATCAGTATATTTCTCAAACAAATAGTAACAGGAAGTCAAAACTCGGTGTTCTAAATCTGTATCCTATAGTGATAGCACACTAAACTTTTCGTTGAGATCAAGCAAATGTTTTGTGTACAGGAAAATCCAAGAAAATTCAAATGCATTACGCAGAGCTGCCAACCAAATCCGGCAAACTGTTAGAACCGCCCCTTTTCCTACACCAATAAATTTTTAGAGTAATTCTCTTCAAATATATTTACGATGAATGAAGAAAACAAATACTCCAAAAATTAAGTGGTGTAGAAAAAGGGGCGGTACTAATAATTTGCCGGATTAGGTTGGCAGCTCTGATTATGTCTATGGGGGAAATTTTTTATAAGTACAGTGTAACATATGTAGGCTGCCTTTAAATAAAATGGAACGAACATACTTTTTATATGCATAAAAGCATGCTTTATATGAATTGTGATAAGGAAGCCTGCCTTTACAGTTACAAAATGGGTAATATTGAATTTTTAGATATAAGAAGGAAAGTGATATCATTTGGAAGAATTTTGAAAAATATTTTTTTTTTTCAACTAAATGTGTATAATCTCCATTCAAATAACCTACAATCTATATATGTCAGCAACGCTATTATTTTTCAGAGATACATTTATTGATTCGAGTAATAAAAATACTCTACAAAATTCATTGATATATTTCCACAGATAATCTCATTTCAAACATTTATCTCAGAATAGTACAGAACGATAGAAAAAAATCAAAGATGAACCAACTGTATCCAGATACTTTTCTTCATCCATAAAACAAAGTAAAATAAATAAAGCAGAACAATTTATTTATTTCGAATTTTAACTCTTTTCTTCTTCCATGCAAAATTTTAAAATGTGACTGGAAAATAATAATTAAATTAGTAATGCAGAATACAGATATGTTACGCGAAAAGAAAATTAATTAAATGATTCGGATGCCATTTTTATTCACTTTAAAATATGTACGTTTTATGACGTAAATGTGATGTTATATTTCTTAAAGAATCATGCAAACCTATGTTAAGTATTTTAAACTGGTTAAACAAGCAAAGAGAAATAATTTTGGAAATTTATGAAAATCAAGCTATATTTTATAATGTTTTTTAGATTTTTTTTCATTAATTTATAATAAAAGCAATCAATAAGGAAAAAATATTGATAATATGAAGTTTTTTTTTTTTTTTTTGCTATGATGCTAAAGATGTTTAAATTTGGAAAAAAAAAAAAAAAAAAAGAAAAAAAAAAAAAAAAAAAACTACATCATTAGGTTTGATACTAAACCATAAAATTAATTTTCTTAACGGACATTTTTAGACCCTCAAAAGAAAATACATCGCATTTTAAGGTCTAATGGTATGTACTTAAATTTTCTGTGGTTAATTACATTGTTAATTAGTTTGACAAACTTGCAGCTCGTAATTAATAAGTAAGAAAAGTTAATTACATTTTGTCTTCAAATAAACAAATCTGTTGCGTCCACAGAAGATAAGATGTGCATTACTAAATGCAAATTTAATTATACATTATTTGCAGTGAAAGAAAAACAAAAAGTAATAACTTTAAAAGTTATGATGTAGGTTATACTTTCGCCCTGTTTCCAAAATTATACATGCTTTAATGAAGATATTTATTAAATTAATACAGCTTGTAAAATTGTTAATTATTAATTAAATAACAATAAAAGTTTTAGCTGCAAGTAAATGAAATTACTACCCACATTAAAATTCAGAAAGAACACTGATAAAAATGGAGCGAAGTATCTTGTTAATAACACCGATTTTTTTTTTTCAAGATGTAGTTAGAGTATCATAAGATTAGAATTCCCGTTCATTATACGATAATAAAGATAAATGGTTGACATTGTCTTAGAAGAAAATGCTGTAAAATCCATCATCCTGTTTTTAAAGAACAAGGAATATTTTTAAAAAATCTCGCCCATGCTTAAAAGTTTGATAAATTACGTTGGAAAAAAGAAAAAAATAACATTCTATTTGTATATTTTTCTTTTAAGTATAGGATTTTTTTAATAATAATAAACAATTAAAATGACTGAAAAACGACTGCGTGAAAATAAGGTGATATCTAATTTTGTGTGTGTGTGGGTGTGTGGGTGGGTGGGTGTTAATTTCTAACATTTTATCTATTATATAGGGTCTACCAAAAGTCATACCTAACCTCGTATCTCGGAATCGGGTCGAAATTTCTGACTGTAAAATACGTGTTCAATCTTTTGAGGGGGGATTTTGCTTAGTTAAAAAAATGGGGGGTATGGAAGCCCACGGGGTCAGCTAGGGGGTGGGTGTGTAAGGGGGAGGGGTGATTTCAAAATTTCAAATGTGAAATCGATCTTATGCTAGCTCTATAGAAAGGACTTTTTAAAGCAAAAATTGTGCCTTTTTTTTCCTACTTACTATATTTTTGTAGGAAATTAGGACGGATTAAAATTTTCTTTTGAAGTCCTTCAACCCCTCCCCCAACAGCAATTTCCAAAGTGTCTCAAGTACACCTTTGAAATTCTTAAAACAGTAAAAAAGTGCTCAATTAATATATGGGAGAATTCATTTGATTTAAAAAATTGGAGCTGGGGAAATAGGAGAGATGTAGGTGATAATCTTTGAAATTTCGAAAGAGAAGGATAACGTTTTAGTGAGTTGAAAAAGTTTTCTTAAAAGAAACATATTTTTAAATACGTTTTGTTAAAAGACACATTTTTTAAAATATGTTTTTATAACTTTCTTTCTAAGGAGACTATACCCCATTAAACATTTTACAAAACGTTGTTTTGCAAGGTTTTAGATGATTCGCTCATTGGTTCAAATAATAAATTAAACATAAGAATTTCATTTGTCTATTGAATATACACACATATATATATTTAAGTATAGTGTATAATAATTGTTATTATCGCAAAAAACAAAAGTTGATTAACCAGAATTCATTTACCCAAAAAACAAAGCTAAGTATCGCAAAAGAATTTCTGTCTTTAAAGCAAATACTTTTTGTAGCTATGCAGAATTTTATTATATAAAGAGAAAATAATAATAATAATAATTTAAATCCGTAAAATTCAATAACATCACGAGAAATTTATAATATAAATAAATAAATAGACACGTGGTTTCAAGGATTAATGTGTTATTTTTAAGTTCGTGGAGACATTTGGACTCCAAATATTAGGATGTAAAAGATAAAGCCCTTTGTTTTAAATATTACATAAACCACTCTTTAGTAATTTGTACTGGCAGGGAGAAATAAATTCAAAAATTCATCTGTAAATACCTAGCGTTAGACGAACGATGACCGACTTATAAAATAATATTAGTACAGTTAGTTCCATAACAATGATGCATTGAATTAAAAATCCTCAGTGTGTATTTCTAATTATTAAATGTTTAAATGCGACAAACAACTGATTTGCCACTAGTATAATGAGTAATAAAAATATTTATTTCCTGAATTAAAAATACATATATTAGATTAAATGTGCATCGTGCAAAAATGAAATTTAGTATTCACTAAGATTGAAATTCATAAATATTCTCATCATAAAAAGAATAGTTTGCTCAGTTTCGCTGAGAAAAAAATAGATGGTCATATTAAATAGTCATTAGGGAGGTTTAGACTCTTCACCACTCTATATTTAGAACATTTTTACCATAATGAACATTTTGTCAAAACCTTATATGCATATAAGGTATACAGTCATAAAATATATTAGTATGTTCGCAAACAGAAAATAAGTTTTTCAGAATTTTAAGCATTTTAAAAATTATTTTCTGTTTATGAATGTTTTATTTTAAACTAGTCGATAGCGCTCGTCTGATGTTTTCAAAATTGCACATTGCAGTCTTTTTATTTATATCTGAAATTAAGGGAGTGTTTGATATTTAAATAAATAAATAAACCTAATAGGATGTTTAAATAGTTTTTATACCAATCTTAAAAGAGCACTGCATTCGAAACCTAAAACTGAGTTATTCTTAAAAAGATCACGAAGAACATTTGGACAAAACATGCCAAGATTTATTTTTCCATCATTTTTAATGAGAGAAATATATATATATATATCTATGATTTATATTTTTAGTGGGCTATATCAAGTAGCGTGCGGATTTCTGTTTAATGTTAGCATATAAATCTACTTATGTGAGCCTCGTATATTCTACCTTTCTACACTCTTAAAAATAATAGCTCAATGCTTCACCATAAAAAAAAAAAAAAAAAAAAAAAAAAAAAATGGAGCAAATTAGAAAATTAAGCTGCAACCAAAATTTGAATTTGAACAGTAATCACCATTTTAAGGGTGCTTGTTATTGAAATAGCACTAATAAAATGGTGAAACATAGAGCACCAAACTTCTTAAAATGCTGGTTGCAATAAAATTTAAATTGTTTTTTTAATTATTATTATTATTATATATTTTTTATAGTGAAACATTGAACTATTATTTTGAACAGTATAAATCAGTTCTATTATATAATTATGCTACAATTTTAAAAATACAAAAATGCACATACATATCTGTTTAATAATAGCATAATAAATTTTATATATATACATACATATATATATATATATATATATATGAAAGGATAAAAAGTAGCAAGATTTTGAATCATTATTTTTAATTAGTATTAAATGATAACTTAATATTAATATCTCAGAATAACTCTTAAATTTAAGAACCGTTTTAACAGGAATTCTATTCTAGAGTCCAGGCAAAAATTAGTTTTACACGTACAACAGAACACGACAGAATGCGGGAATCAGATTTCAGAACAACTTTTAGAATAAAGATTATACAATCGGCAAATAGAGCAGCAAAAGACTGCAGAACACTTAATCAGAGATGTCCGGAATAACCGATGATAATATGTACGCGGGATCTAGCTCAGCTAACTATCCAATAATAATTTGTATAAAGAGTTTGGGTTCGCGCCGAATTGAGAAGTATTTAAGCTGGAACTCACGACAAATCGTAGCTGTTTCCAATTATCACTTGTCTAATAGATTCACGTTATAATAATCATGTAAATCACACTAACTAGAATCGCGGCCCTTCGGGGTCCGCGGCTGGATGATCGTCGACCATCGGCACTGTATCTGGAAATATCCACTCAGGAAGTCTCTACTCGGCCCATGACTGTATCTCCATGACTACACCTTCAACTTAATAAAGGATTATTAGCTTAACTGATGGACTCCCTCATTCCTTTATAAGATCATCACATCACATCACTGGACACCCAAAAACCTATATCGTTTATTAATTATTATCAGCTGTCTTGAAAATTGCATACGAGGATTTCTCAATTTGTAATAATAATAATAATAATAAACATAGAAAAACTCACATTAAATGATGAACAATTTTGTAAACAACGCATCATAATGCTCACGCATGCAATAATTTTTTTTTTCGGTCCAAATTATTAATCACAACACAAAACAGATATATGAAAAAAATATTATTATTATCGATACTTCATCGAAGGTAAAAAGATACGAATGAAGCTTAAAAATAGCAAAATATTTTGCATATGGATTATACAAACTGTTAGTAAAAATGACTGTTTGTGACTATGCTTATAAGATCATATAAAATTCAAACGCACTATTAATAATAAGAGTAAAAAATTTAAAACCAATAAAACTTACATTAAAATATATATATATATTTAAGGGAAACAAATAATTCTTAAAATTAATGATTAAAAAGCTAATTGAAATGCATCTCACTGATATTATTTTGAAAAGCATAAAATATGTGTGGTTCAGTGAGTTTTTACTACAGTAATTTTTTCTTGCAGAACAATAAGTTTCAGTTTTTCATTGCAGTTTTAAACAAAGTATTCCATTAAACATTTTATTATTAAATAATGGATATAAGTCTTTGAAATTAATTGTAGAGATGTTCTATAAATTTGACTTGTACACCTATGTTTAAAAGAATATGTGAAATTTCAATCCGAACCCTTTTAATTTTTTTTTTTTTTTTTTTTGGAAAATGGAGAATGAGTTCTGATTTTCCATTTTCAAAAATGTGTTTTAAGTTGTAAAATTAAAAAAAAAAAAAAAAAAAAAAAAAAAAAAATTGGAATTCTAAATTTATCATTGTTAAATTATACGAAAATTTGTGCTTATTACTTCCATTACCCTACTACCGTAGGTAATGGAAGTATTGTATTCGGTCTGAAAATTCGATATCGGGTTTTCGCCTGTTTTACACGTTTTAAGGTCCCCTGAGTCCAAAAAAGTGGTTTTTGGCAATTGGTCAGTGTGTATGTATGTGTGTGTGTGTGTGTGTGTGTGTGTGTGTGTGTGTGTGTGTGTGTGTGTGTATGTGGAGAATCTTCTGGCTATTATAGCTCAGAAACTAATAAAGATAGAGCTACGAAACTTTAGAATTGAAATACGTCTGGTGTGCAGGTGAAATTTCCAAATTTTAGTGAAAATTGAAAAACCGGAAGTGGGACATCGGAAACCGGAAGTGGGACCGTAAGTCCGTATCTTAAAAACGGCTCTAACGATTTTCTTCAAACTTGCTATATAAACACTCTATTAGATGTCCTTTCGAATGATATAGTTGGTTAGTTCAGGATAATTTATAGGCGTCCTGTATAAATAGCTCAATTTCAGGCCTCCCAAATGCGTTCCTTTAAAAACGGTTGTACGGATTTTTTTCAAATTCGCCAATTTAACTCACTTTTAAATATGCTTTTGTATGTAATTATTGTTTTCCTGTCAATAATTGAGTTTAACCGGAAGTGGGACATCGGAAACGGAAGTGGGACCGTAAGTCCGTATCTCAAAAACGGCTCTAACGATTTTCTTCAAATTTGCTATATAAGCACTCTATTAGATGTCCTTTCGAGTGATACAGTTGGTTAGTTCAGGAAAATTGATAGGCGTTCTGTATAAATAGCTCAATTTCAGGCCTCCCAAGGGCGTTCCTTTAAAAACAGCTGTACGGATTTTTTTCAAACTCGCCATATTAACTCACTTTTAAATATACTTTTGTAAGCAATTATTGTTTTCCGGTCAATAATTGATTTTTTTGTAAAAGTTGGTATCTCAAAAACGGCTCTAACGATTTTCTCTTTAGTTCACTTTTATGTTTTCTGATCGCATTATCTCTCAAAAATGCATATAATATGTGTAATAGTCGGTAATGGAAGTCGTGTGGTTGTTTCACACCAGATTTGTTTTTATTTACTTTTATTAAAACTTTGATGTGGAAAAAAATGATAATAATAATAATAATAATAATAATAATAATAATAATAAACGTTATAAATACAATTTATCTTTGGGATTCAATTGATATAAGGTTAGTTAACAGTTGCATTGTTAAATTTATATAAATAAATATATGGACATTTATCACTCTGACTTCAAAATACAATAAATGTAGAATTATTATTTATTCTCGCAATTTATTTTCAATGGATAAAGTAATAAATAAGTAATAGTTTTTAAAAGTTTTCTTAATATAAAACATATTTCTACCACCATCAATTTTCTCCAACTGATCAATCACTCGCAATTACGCATTTCATTAAAAATTACTTAAGTTATATCATGCTGTGATGCGTCTCAATATGCAAAGTTGCTAAAATAAAACAATTTCTCCCCCCAAAAAAGAAACATGCTCAATAAAAGTTCTACATGATAATCATTTCTCCTAATAACACAACCTCGACACAATTTAAGCAGGCAGATTAACATTCTGACACTAATGACGTGCACCAGGTGTTGTTTTCCATACCACATTTTGATATGCCATGATCAGGTCTTAAGTTGCCATTAATTATTGTGTATCATTAGACGACAGGCATTGTTTGTGACAGAACTCAGGCAACGCATGCTCCAGGATGGATGGGCGGTGGGATTAAAGGCTTTATCAACTAACCGATATAAATTCCATGCATTAGAGATGGGAACTTTCACTTTTCTATTCAAAGGCTTTGAAAAGGGGTGAGAGAAGGGAAGTCTGCTAAATCTTTCTCTGTTTTTTCCTTTGATTATTTTGCATTTAAACAGGAAAGACTCTTTGAGAGTTCCATGTTCAGTCAATAGACTGAATTTGTCAATATCAAATGTCTTTATTTCTTTATTTTATTATTATTATTATTTAATATTCAATAGTTTTTAAAAAACTTTTTAGTTTATCCGCATTTAATTATATTTAAAAATAGTTGTAATTCACTTATTTTTTTCTGAGGGCAGTACGAAAAATTAAAAAATTCTCAAAATTTCTGTTAAATAAAGTATATTTGTTAGATTGGTGTTATATTTTAATTTTTTAAGAGCTGATATATATATATACTAGTTATTTTAATTAATGAAATTGCTACAGTCTTTTTCTTATATTATTATATTTATCAGAAACGATTCTAAATCTTTTTAAAGTTTTCTATGGTCGAATTTTTACTTTAATACTAGTAGAAGTTGTTAACAGTTTAGGCAGCAATAGTCACGAATAATATTTTTTTTTTATTTAATTGCAAATAATATTACAAAATGTTACTTTTTAAAATTAAGGGTGCAAAAGCTCCGCTAGAAAACAACTGCTGTGTGGTCTACATTTTATTTTTTTTTTTTTCAAATTAACAGTTGAATATATTAATTAATAAAGTGTCGCAAGTTCTATGTTTTTAGTTGGAAAAATATATATATAAGGCTGGTGTTAGATAAAGAAAGAGAAATACGCAGAAATACTTGATGCCTAATTTAAAACCTATTATTACTCTGACTGTTATCTCAAATGATTCCTTCTATATAATTATCAATTCATACAATGAGGAATTTTATTATAATTTGAAAACAAAATGTAGGATCAAGTTGATCTACGAGCTCATCCAATAAGCCTCTGATATAAGACTACTATGCAATTTTGTTTCGAACTAATTAATTTTTTCAGAAATACTGTTTATAAATTTTTCGAGTACACATACATATATAAATAGATAGACAAATAAATAAAAGTGATTGCTATGGGGTTAATTTCTAAAGAAATCAATTTATTATCCAATTTATTTATACTAACATATTATAGATTATATTTATTCAAATATATTTTTAATACTGTATTTAATTTAACGTTAAAAATATATAAATATATGTATTAAAAAATGTTTAAATTTATATCCGGTTTTAAATCCTCACATGTTATTACACTAAATGACCTAAATTTATTTTCGGATATTAACAGATAATAGAAAAGAAAAAAAGAGTATTAAAATTTTATCCTCTAAATTTTGCATCTAAGATCCTTTTATGATTTCCTAGAGAAGTTTTGTTTAGAAGAAATGCTTTTGAAATTTTTTTTAACTCAGATTACTATTATTAATATATATTTTTTTTTATCTACCAAATGCAAAAATATATACACAATCACAGTTCAGCTGCAGGAAATCTGGATAGATTTGTTGAAACCACCCCATCCACTTAATAATATCTCTGTTAAGATTAACAATCGTGGTATTTATACTTCTGACTTCGGTGAAACCATGTTAAAGCAATAATTCCCTTAAAAATTCAGAACATAAGAGGCTTGCTTTCTTTTAAGACTTCTTTTAATTCGGAGTAAAAAGGGGTGCATTTACAATGAATTGCAGATTATCTCCTCTAACATGATAATTCGTTTAATGTATTGAAGGATAAAGTGTGAAGTAAAAAGTCTCATTTTTTATGCCATAGACTCGATCTTATTGGATTAACTTTTGATATATCTGGTGAACTATGAAGACCCAAATAAAAAGTTTTATTTCTACTTTCCATTTTTAAAGAAAAAGTATTTTAAAATTCCTTTTAACCCTGTAAAAGTTCAGTTTTATTTAGTTATTTATTTAACAAAATTGTATTTTTATTTTATCTTATTTTTTAATTTAATATTCAGAATCTGCATATAATTGTGAATTGAAATGTATACATAAGTCAGTCAGAAAGTTAGTTGCACTGCTTCATAAGAATTTTTTGTCAAAGGCTATTTTTGTGAAACTGTCTGACAACACTTCAGACGTTTATCTGTATCATGTGATGTAGCGGCTTTCACGAGGCAAGTTTAGTTTTTCTGATAATCAGCCGTAAACATGTCTCGACAGCTGGAAGTCGCGACCAAATTGGAAATGCGTGCAGTGATTCGTTTTTCGTGGTCGAAAAGGTAAAACACTAAAACGATTGTGACAATCACTTAAAAATCGACGTCCAGGTGAACTGTCGAAAGACATCTTGCTCCTAGATGACAATGGAAGACCGCCTGCAGCAAAAAAAGCGTGCGAACTTCTGAAAAAGGTTTAGGTGGGAAGTGTAAGATCACCCTCCTTATAGCCCAGACCTTTTACCTTGTGACTCCCATGTTTTTGGTCTCACTTTAAAAGTGACGATACCACTCGGATGACGAGGTGAAAGCTGAAATCCAAGAATGGTTATTGGGCATTGGACGGAATTTCTTTGCAGAAGGCATCGAAAAACTTGTACCACGCCTCAACAAATGCTTAAATAACGGTAATTACGTTGAAAAGTAGAGTTTAAATGGAACTTTAAGATACAAATAAAGTTATTGTAAAATTTCTATCCTGTTTTGTTTTCTTAAGCAATGCAACTAACTTTTGACTGGCCGTCGCAGCATGTTTTGGTTAGAAACATTTGTTAAATATTTATTTACCGATGATACTTTAAAAATTTTCTTAGATTAAAAACAATATAAATTAGAACTTATAGGACACATGTTATATTCATAAGGATCGAATGTACCTAATTTAATCTTACTACAGTGCATTATTTACTACATGAAGTCACTTTTGAAAAATAAAGGATTTTCAAGAGAAAATAATTTTTTCTACTGTTGTTGTCGCATTCCCTCACATATTGCGAGATGACCAAATTTTGTCTATGGAAATCTCAGTATAAACAGTCAAAGGATTAAAACAGTTATTAAAAATATGCTATTTATAAAATTATATTTACAGAAAATTTTCCCAAATCTATTATTAGTAGTATTTTAAAATACGTTTGTTTTTAATTTAATCTTGTTTATTTAAATCTATTAATAAATTTTTGTCCTCCAAAAAAGGGAATGTTATAATCGAAACAATTTCTAATTGATTATTTAAGAATTCACATGATCATTTTCTGCAAAACGGATGAAAACACACAGTGTAATAAATGTCATACGACATTCTTCCAGTTTTATTCTTTATGTAAGAAGCTTTTCCTTTCTGTTTTTTCTTTAAATTTAATATTTCAAAATAAATAAAAAACAACCTGTAGTATAAAGCCAAACGAATTTCACAGATGTTATACACAATTAATTTTCTTGTAAACAGTTTTTACATTATTCATATTTACCCACGAATGACGAAGTAAATAAATCTGCATTTCTCTTCTTATATAATGTACAAGAGGTTAGGCTGTCCCCCAACTGTGAATAGGGAAGTAAAATAATCTTACTGATTTAGAAGAATGAAACATAATCTTTCTTAGTTATATTTACTTATATAATTGCAATTCCCAAATTTTTATAAGCATCACATAACTTTTATACGATTTTTTTTTTTTTTTTTTTTTTTAATGATTCTTAATTTTCTTGTGGCTCAATAAATGAATGGATAAAACTTGGACGTTATGAGTCACAAATACTTTTAATCAATAATTGAAATATATCTTAATACTTATTCATACGGATAAAGTATTCATCTTTGGTCGTTGTCTGATGTCCTGGCCTGTCACCTGGACAGGTGTCCTAGACATACACTATCTATCAAAAAGTATTTGAACACATTCGAAATTAGACGTTTTGTCAAACATTTAGAAAAATCCTTTAGGAATTATCTTGAAAAATTGGGAGTATAAAGAACATGTTATACTTCATATATTTTAGCCGAAGTTTTGTCCCGAAAAGAAGAAGGGGGCCAGTAAATTATTTAACAATAAATATAGTTTAAAAAAACTAAAAAACACGCTTTTAAAGCACATCAAACTAAAAAGTGAAAAATAATTCTTAATATAGTAAGCTGAAAACAATAATGAACGAAAAATACTAGTATAATTGTGAAAAAAGCGTGAGTTGCTCGATGTACGAAAAATATGGCACAAAGCACCCCACGCGTTTTTCACAATTATACTAGTATTTTTCGTTCATTATTGTTTTCAGCTTACTATATTAAGAATTATTTTTCACTTTTTAGTTTGATGTTCTTTAAAAGCGTGTTTTTTAGTTTTTTTAAACTGTATTTATTTTTCACTTTTTAGTTCGATGTGCTATGAAAGCATGCTTTTTAAACTATATTTTAAACTATATATATTATTTTATTATTTATCACATAAATAGCTACAGTATGTAAGTTTTTGGTTAAAATATTTACACACAATCGAAAATATCCTCATTCGACTTGCAGGCCTCTTAAATCTATCTGTACCAATTTTGAATGGCCTAACTGTATTTCTATTTGTTTTTGCCCCATAGCCACCCCCTTACCCCCTACCCGCCCCTCCTAATAATTTCACAAATTCAAAAATATCCGCAATCGATTTGCAAGTATCGAAAACCTCTATGTACCAATTTTGAACGATCTGACACTATTTTTATTTTTTTGCCCCCCTCCCTTCCCCCCCTTCTTGCCCCTCCTAATAACTTTACACAATCGAAAATATCTCCATTCGACTTGCAGACCTTTAAAACCTGTCTGTACCAATTTTCAACGGCCTAACTGTATTTCTATTTGTTTTTGCTCCATAGCCCCCCCCCTACCGCCCCACCCCCTACAAGCCCCTACTAATAATTTTACAAATTCAAAAATATCCGCAATCGATTTGTAAGCATCAAAAACCTCTATGTACCAATTTTGAACGATCAGACACTATTTTTATTTTTATGTCCCCCTCCCCTCCCCCACTTCTTGCCCCTCCTAATAACTTTACACAATCGAAAATATCCCCATTCGACTTGCAAGCCTCTTAAATCTATCTGTACCAATTTTGAACGGCCTAACTGCATTTCTATTTGTTTTTGCCCCATAGCCCCCCTTACCCCTCACCCCCCTACCCGCCCCTCCTAGTAATTTTACAAATTCAAAAATATCCGCAATCGATTTGTAAGTATCGAAAACCTCTATGTACCAATTTTGAACTATCTGACACTATTTTTATTTTTTTGCCCCCTCTTCCCCCCCCCCTTCTTGCCCCTCCTAATAACTTTACACAATCGAAAATATCCCCATTCGACTTGCAGGCCTCTTAAATCTGTCTGTACCAATTTTGAACGGCCTAACTGCATTTCTATTTGTTTTTGCCCCATAGCCCCCCCTTACCCCCTCACCCCCCTACCCACCCCTCCTAATAATTTTACAAATTCAAAAATATCCGCAATCGATTTGTAAGTATCGAAAACCTCTATGTACCAATTTTGAACTATCTGACACTATTTTTATTTTTTTGCCCCCTCTTCCCCCCCCCCTTCTTGCCCCTCCTAATAACTTTACACAATCGAAAATATCCCCATTCGACTTGCAAGCCTCTTAAATCTGTCTGTACCAATTTTGAACGGCCTAACTGCATTTATATTTGTTTTTGCCCCATAGCCAACCCTTACCCCCTCACCCCCATACCCACCCCTCCTAATAATTTCACAAATTCAAAAATATATGCAATCGATTTGTAAGTATCGAAAACCTCTATGTACCAATTTTGAACGATCTGACACTATTTTTATTTTTTTGCCTCCCTCCCTTCCCCCCCCCTTTTGCCCCTCCTAATAACTTTACACAATCGAAAATATCCCCATTCGACTTGCAGAACTTTAAAACCTATCTGTACCAATTTTCAACGGCATAACTGTATTTCTATTTGTTTTTGCTCCATAGCCCCCCCCCCCTTGCTGCCCCACCTGGGGGCTGAATTTCTAAAATTCCAGAAATTTTTTTTTAGATAGTTGCCTTAGCTATATTTTAGAGCAAAAATTTCACGTATATCTATTATTTTTTTGTTTGGGATATTTTTGTTGGGACTTTTTTGTTTTAGGATTATGCGAAATCACGTTTTGCCCCCCTGCCCCTGCCCCCCTTGGGGACCGAATTTCAAAAATTCCAGAAACCGATTTTTAGACATTTGTATTAGCTATATTTTAAAGCAAAAATTTTACGGATTTCTGTTTTTTTGTTTGAGATATGAAGAATTTTGTGCAATTACGTTTTGCTCCCAGAGAAGTTACAAACAAACATACATACATAAGCTAATATAAGCGTGTTAAAAAGTGAACTGTTTTTGATCAGCCTGTAAAAATTAAGTCTTGAAATGCGTTTTGGCTGTGATTATGCGGATTTTTCTAACAATGTGTAAAAAAATTATGAAGCTCTCATTTATATTCATGGAGATAAAACAGTTTCGTTAAAGGTTCGCAAGAGAAAAATTGCCACTTTTTTTATTATAAAAATAGTGTATTAGACCCAGTGCAAAGCTATTTTTAGGAAACTTAGCATTTTACATTAGACGCATCACACTGGAAACAGAATGCAAAAAAATTTAAATATCTCCTGGAATAAGATCATTTTTACTAAATAATTTTTAACTACTCATGCGCAACTTTAAAAAAATTCCATTTTCATGATTTATTAGCCTAAAGTATTAACTTAATTATATGAAAACCCCAAGCAAATATTGCGTCAATTCAAAACCTCATGGAAGAAAAAATGAACAGAAAATCAGTTCTTCTAAAAAAGAAAAACGAAAGCAACCAAGATGATAAGGCTTTTATCAATATCAGTTTACGATCAGCGAACACTGCATTACCATTGGTTGAATCAAAATAAAACTAGTATGTTGTGGCCACCACAAGACTTTCTTCTATATTTACCTATACATATTCAATCAGTAACAATATTTAAAAAAAAAAAAAAAAAAAAAAAAGTACGATTTTTTTTTTCTAAGTTTTTTTTTTTTTTTGTTAAAAGTGAAAAAAATCGATAACTTTGTTTTAAATTATCACAGATTTATAGTTCAACCATTCGTTTTAAAGGTATTGACGAAACCTTTCGAAAGATACACAATGTGAAAATTTACCCCCCCCCTGGGGGGGTATCCCCATGCAGAAAATTTTTTTCCTAGTTACATACTACTATTATCAATAATTCATATTAATTTTACAATCACAAGTTTAAAACAACTCTAATTATGCACATTTATACGAATTTTTGTCCTATGCTGCCATGTTAAAAATTTAGATAAAATGCTATCACAGCGCCACCTGTTGAGCTATTGATCCCCAAACATAATCAGCACCAGTTTATGTCGGGGACCAACTAAATACCAAGTTTGGTTAAATTTCGTTAAAGAAAAAAAAAAAAAAATTTCTTTCTAAGTTTTTTTTTGTTAAAAGTAAAAAAAATCGATAAGTTTGGTTTAAATTACCACAGATTTATCTTTCAACCATTCGTTTTAAAGGTATTGACGAGATCTTTCGAAAGATACCAATCTTGAAATTTTGCCCCCCCCGGGTGGGAACTTCACCCCCCGGTGGGGGGGCAACCGATGCCCCCACATGCCCAAAAATTTTTCCAAGTTAACTATTACTATTATCAACGAGACCTTTCGAAAGATACCCATCTTGAAAATTTACATCCCCGGGGGGGGGAACCGATGCCCCCCCATGCACAAAATTTTTTTCCTAGCTAACTACTACTATTATCAATAATTCATATTAATTTTACAATCACAAGTGTAAAATAACTCTCTTTATGCCCATTTATACGGAATTTTGTCCTATGCTGCCATGTTAAAAATTTGCATAAAATGCGATCACAACGCCACCTATTGAGCGATTGATCCCAAACTCTAATCAGTACCAGTTTATGTCAGGGTGCAACTAAATACCAAGTTTGGTTAAATTTCATTCATTGGTTCGTGAGATACAGCGTCCACAAAAAAATGATACAGACAGACAGACAGACAGACAGACAGACATTTTCTAAAAACTATTAATTCGTGTTCTCCATATCCCAAAACATGTAAATCCATCAAAAAGTGGACTTCGAAAATTTTCGCGAATCCAATACTTTCTCTATATTACATATAGAAGAAAGTAAAAAAACTAGTATGTTGTGGCCACCACAAGACTTTCTTCTATATTTACCTATACATATTCAATCAGTAACAATATTTAAAAAAAAAAAAAAAAAAAAAAAAAAAAGTAAGATTTTTTTTTTTCTAAGGTTTTTTTTTTTTTTGTGTGTTAAAAGTGAAAAAAATCGATAACTTTGTTTTAAATTATCACAGATTTATAGTTCAACCGTTCGTTTTAAAGGTATTGACGAGACCTTTCGAAAGATACCCATCTTGAAAATTTATCCCCCCGGGGGGGTACTTCCCCCCCAGGGGGGGAAGCGATGCCCCCTCATGCACAAATTTTTTTTCCTAGTTACATACTACTATTATCAATAATTCATATTAATTTTACAATCACAAGTTTAAAACAACTCTAATTATGCACATTTATACGAATTTTTGTCCTATGCTGCCATGTTAAAAATTTAGATAAAATGCTATCACAGCGCCACCTGTTGAGCTATTGATCCCCAAACATAATCAGCACCAGTTTATGTCGGGGACCAACTAAATACCAAGTTTGGTTAAATTTCGTTAAAGAAAAAAAAAAAAAAATTTCTTTCTAAGTTTTTTTTTGTTAAAAGTAAAAAAAATCGATAAGTTTGGTTTAAATTACCACAGATTTATCTTTCAACCATTCGTTTTAAAGGTATTGACGAGATCTTTCGAAAGATACCAATCTTGAAATTTTGCCCCCCCCGGGTGGGAACTTCACCCCCCGGTGGGGGGGCAACCGATGCCCCCACATGCCCAAAAATTTTTCCAAGTTAACTATTACTATTATCAACGAGACCTTTCGAAAGATACCCATCTTGAAAATTTACATCCCCGGGGGGGGGAACCGATGCCCCCCCATGCACAAAATTTTTTTCCTAGCTAACTACTACTATTATCAATAATTCATATTAATTTTACAATCACAAGTGTAAAATAACTCTCTTTATGCCCATTTATACGGAATTTTGTCCTATGCTGCCATGTTAAAAATTTGCATAAAATGCGATCACAACGCCACCTATTGAGCGATTGATCCCAAACTCTAATCAGTACCAGTTTATGTCAGGGTGCAACTAAATACCAAGTTTGGTTAAATTTCATTCATTGGTTCGTGAGATACAGCGTCCACAAAAAAATGATACAGACAGACAGACAGACAGACAGACAGACATTTTCTAAAAACTATTAATTCGTGTTCTCCATATCCCAAAACATGTAAATCCATCAAAAAGTGGACTTCGAAAATTTTCGCGAATCCAATACTTTCTCTATATTACATATAGAAGAAAGTAAAAAAACTAGTATGTTGTGGCCACCACAAGACTTTCTTCTATATTTACCTATACATATTCAATCAGTAACAATATTTAAAAAAAAAAAAAAAAAAAAAAAAAAAAAGTAAGATTTTTTTTTTTCTAAGGTTTTTTTTTTTTTTGTGTGTTAAAAGTGAAAAAAATCGATAACTTTGTTTTAAATTATCACAGATTTATAGTTCAACCGTTCGTTTTAAAGGTATTGACGAGACCTTTCGAAAGATACCCATCTTGAAAATTTATCCCCCCGGGGGGGTACTTCCCCCCCAGGGGGGGAAGCGATGCCCCCTCATGCACAAATTTTTTTTCCTAGTTACATACTACTATTATCAATAATTCATATTAATTTTACAATCACAAGTTTAAAACAACTCTAATTATGCACATTTATACGAATTTTTGTCCTATGCTGCCATGTTAAAAATTTAGATAAAATGCTATCACAGCGCGACCTGTTGAGCTATTGATCCCCAAACATAATCAGCACCAGTTTATGTCGGGGACCAACTAAATACCAAGTTTGGTTAAATTTCGTTAAAGAAAAAAAAAAAAAATTTCTTTCTAAGTTTTTTTTTGTTAAAAGTAAAAAAAAATCGATAACTTTGGTTTAAATTATCACAGATTTATCGTTCAACCATTCGTTTTAAAGGTATTGACGAGATCTTTCGGAAGATACCCATCTTGAAACTTTGCCCCCCCCCCCCGGGTGGGAACTTCCCCCCCTGGTGGGGGGGGAACCGATGCCCCCACATGCACAAAAATTTTTTCCTAGTTAACTATTACTATTATCAACGAGACCTTTCGAAAGATACCCATCTTGAAAATTTACTTTCCCGGGGGGGGAACCGATGCCCCCCCATGCACAAAATTTTTTTCCTAGCTAACTACTACTATTATCAATAATTCATATTAATTTTACAATCACAAGTGTAAAATAACTCTCTTTATGCCCATTTATACGGAATTTTGTCCTATGCTGCCATGTTAAAAATTTGCATAAAATGCGATCACAACGCCACCTATGGAGCGATTGATCCCAAAATCTAATCAGCACCAGTATATGTCAGGGTGCAACTAAATACCAAGTTTGGTTAAATTTCATTCATTGGTTCGTGAGATACAGCGTCCACAAAAAAATGATACAGACAGACAGACAGACATTTTCTAAAAACTATTAATTCGTGTTCTCCATATCCCAAAACATGTAAATCCATCAAAAAGTGGACTTCGAAAATTTTCGGGAATCCAATACTTTCTCTATATTACATATAGAAGAAAGTAAAAAGTGAATAAAATCCCTCATCCTTCAGCTTTAATTTTGAGAGGAAATGAATATAGATTCCTTCTATCATCTGCCCGCTTTTTATTTTTATTTATTTATTTATTTATTTATGATAAACTGAAATTCTCTTCATTCTATCTCTCATATTTTTATTTTTATTTATTTGTTTAATTTACACGATATTTGTTTGAGATTTTCATGTAAGTAGCTCAATACTTTTGGATATAAATTTATGCAAATGAAGTTTATTTAATACTTGTGCATGCGTAAATAAAAACTATTTAGTAGAAATGCTCTTATTTCATATGATATTTAATATTTTTCATTCTGATATCGGTATGTTATGTCTAATGTAACATGCCAACTTTTTACTGTCTTCTATCTTCAATAGAAGAAAGTATTGGATTCGTAAAAATTTTCGATTTCGGGTTTTTGATGGATTTACACGTTTTGAGAGCTATAGAACACGATTTTACCATTTTTAGAAAATGTCTCTCTGTCTGTCTGTCTGTCCGTCTGTGTGTGTGTGACAAAATTTTGTGGCAACTGTATCTCTAGAACTACTGCACAGAATTTCATACAAATTGGTATGTAGTTGCACCTTGACATAAATTAGTGCCTATCAACTTTTGGTAAAAATCGTTTTACAGGTTGCGTTGCCATCCCGTTTTTTCTAAATTTTTAACAGGGTGCTATAGGCAAAAATTTTCAAGATGGGTATCTTTCGAAAGGTCTCGTCAGTACCTTTAAAACGAATGGTTGAACTATAAATCTGTGATAATTTAATACAAAGTTATCGATTTTTTTTACTTTTTACGAAAAAAAAACTTAGAAAGAATTTTTTTTTTTTTTTTTCTGTCTCCTTAATTTTATCAAACGGTTTCTCCCACGGTTTCCGTGTTCTGACCAACTTAAACAAATTTTCACATTTTACCCAAAATTTTGTCAAAGTCCCACTTTTTTTTTTTTTTTTTTCTCTCCCCTTAATTCTATCAAACTCCCACGGTTTCCGTGTTCTGACAAACTTAATCAAATTTTTGCATTTTCCCCCCAATTTTGTCAAAGCCTCACGGTTTCCGTGTTTTGACAAACTTAGAATAATTTTCACATTTTACCCAAAATTTTGTCAAAGTCCCACATTTTTTTTTTTTTTTTTTTTTAATTATTGTTACTGAGTGAATTTGTATAGGAAAATATAGAAGAAAGTCTCGTGGTGGCCACAACATACTAGTTTAAAAGTGGCTTTGCACTGGGTCTAATACCCTACGTGTTATATATAAAAAAGTGTTTCCCCCCCCCCCCCCCCTCCAATTAAAAAAAAAAAAAAAAGTTATATCTCCAGACATATATGTAGTAGCCTCATAAAAAATTATACAGATGATCAGAAGAAGCCTCATAATCACATGGTATAGTCAAAACGCATTTCAAGTATTACTGTTTACAAACTGCTCCGAAACACTTCGATTTTTGTTTCATTTTTTACTAGTCCTCTTTTTCACCAAAATTTTTACTAGCACTCTCTTTCACAAAACGTTTGCTGAAATATGCGAGTTATAGCATACTCTTTATACTCATAAGGTTTCTAGATAATTCGTCAGGAATTTTTCTATATATTTGATAAAATGTCTAAATTCGAAAATGTCCAAATGCTTATTGGTAGATAATATATTAGTTACTAAATTGGCATATCTGTCTATTTTTATTGTTAAAGACTTTTTTTTTCAGCTTACTTTCTATGTCATAAACTTTCGGCCGAATCCGGGTTAAAAACGGAAAAAGGGGAAAATAAATTAGAATGTCAGACCTATCGTTACAAATTCGGTACCAAATGAAAGGCGCGATTTTCTAAATACAGGGGTGCAAACAGTTTTTCGACACGACAATTAGATTTTTCAAAAATAACTAAAGTACGAAATTTAGGTGACAACTACTTTTGTGTAATACATAAAATAAATTAGAAATATTAGTCCTATCGTTACAAATTTGGTACCAAATGAAAAGAGCGATTTTTCTGAATTGAGGGGTTCAAACAGTTTTTCGACATAATGATTAGATTTTTTTAAAATTAACTAAAGTATGAAATTTAGGAGACAACAAAAAAGTTACATTTTTATTGCGAATTTCTAACACATGTGACCAATAGGCAAGTAAGATTAATTTTTCTTTTTATATTATTTTTTTAGCTTACATTCTCTGCCATAAAAATGGGAAAATAAATTAAAAATGCCGGTCCTATCGTTACAAATTCGGTACCAAATGAAAGGGGTGATTTTTCTGAATCCACGGGTGTAAACAGTTTTTCGACACGACCATTAGGTGTTTTAAAAATAAATAAAGTATGAAATTTAGGTGACAACACTTCATTTTAATCTTTTCATACCTTTTAGTGTGAATCAAGCTAATTAACAAGTCTTTAATTTATTTATTTTTTTAATTGAATTTTATTGACATTGATATTTATATCTATAAGAATAAACTTATTCATCAGCTTTTCATGTTACAAAAACACGCACGGACGCATACACACACACACAAAAAGAAAGTAGTAAATAAGTATTAGGACGGAGGATTATCAGTCTCAATCTACGGATTTTTACGATACCAGTTTTACGATAGTTGGACATTTATCAAAATCGGAAATTTATCGAAAATATAATTGAATAATTTGAAAGCGATGCATTTGGGAAAAAAAAAAAAAAAAAAAAAAACTAATATTCCTCCGTATTAAACTAAATTCTGTTTTTGCCAGAATTTCATCGAAATCGTTTTTATTTCTGTTTGTTTCTTTTCTTAAAAAGAAAGGAAAATAAAATGAGAAAAAAAAAAAAAAAAAAAAAGATTTTGATGAAATTCTGGCAAAAGCAGAATTTAGTTTAGGACGGAGGACTATTAGTTTTTTTTTTTTCCTTTTTTCAAATTATAACATCGCTTTCAAATTAGTAGAACTGAGGGCCTATTAGTCTCAGACAGCGATTTTTGCGTTGTCGTTTTCGATAGTTGGACATTTGTCGAAATCATTTTTCGATAGTTGGACATTTATCGAAATCTAAATTTTATAGAAAATATAATTGAATAATTTGAAAGCGATGTTATAATTGGGAAGAAAAAAAAACTAATAGTCCTCCGTCCTAAACTAAATTCTGCTTTTGCCAGAATTTCATCAAAATCTTTTTTTTTTTTTTTTTTTTTTTTTTTTGAAAGAAAAAGAAAAGAAAATTAATAATAATCAGTATCGTTACAAGAGATATCGAAAACGTTTTTTTTAATAATTTTGAATTAGGAAATAAATAGTGCGCGTGCAATAATATGAAATAAAAATAAATAAAAATATGAATTTAATGATTTGATTTTTCAATTATATTTTCGATAAATTTTAGATTTCGACAAATGTCCAACTATCGAAATCGACAACGCAAAAATACCGATTGAGACTAATAGGCCCTTAAACCTAATAACCAGTATCAAAACGGACAGTATCAGAAAAGTTATTATTTTTTCCCCCAAAACACTTTAATGTGACGAAATTTCGTATAAATGCAAGTTATGAGATTTTTTTTTTCTTTTTTTTTTTTTGACTGAGGACTATTAGTCTCAATTTGGGATTTTTGCGGTGTCATTTTTCTATAGTTAGACATTTATCGAAATCTAAAATTTATCGAATTTGAAAGCGATGTTACAATTTGAAAAAAAAAAAAAAAAAAAAAAAAAAAAACTAGTCCTCCGTCCTAAACTAAATTCTGCTTTTGCCAGAATTTCATCAAAATATTTTCATTTTTTTATAGGGCTAAGGACTATTAATCAGTATCGAAACAAACACTATCGAAAAAGTTTCTTTTTAAATAATATTGAATTTGGAAATAAAAAGTGCGCGTGCAAAATGAAATAAAAATAAGTAAAAAAGCATATTTAATGATTTAATTTTTATATAGAACATGATCGCGTGCTATCTTAAAAAGTAGATGTGTCATTTAAAGTTCATGTGGTGCGTGTGTCATCTATAATTTTTTTTTTTTTTAAGAAGTAGAATAAATAAAGAAAGCAACGATGTTGGTTGCGTTTTGTTATATAGCTTGAATTTTTTAATCTTATAGAAGTAATCTTGTGTTAAAACTGTAGTTAATTGTTATGCGAGCACAAGCGATGCTACTTTTAAATATTTACTTTTCTGCTTGAGAATATAAACAAATGAATATGAACTGGTATTATTATTATTATCTTTGATTTCCTAAAACTTTAATGTTTCTACTTACAAGATTTAATAAAATAAACAACTGAAATAATTGAAATATTTCTATAAATATAAATGTAATTTGAAGCACATTTTATTGTTGTTATTATTGTTTTCTTTTTTCCTTTTTTTAGTGCTAGAGGCCTATTTCAGCCGGTACAGTTGTCGAATATTTATAGGTCACTCTTAATTAGTGCTAGAGGCCTATTTCAGTCGGTTTATTGAATGGGGATTTATTGAATGAAGTCCCCCCAAGGCCCAACTTTGACATTAGTCCCCCCCTAAGGTACCCCTATTTCAGTCGGTACAGCGTTGTCGAATTTTTATAGGTCACTCTTAATTAGTGCTAGAGGCCTATTTCAGTCGGTTTATTGAATGGGGATTTATTGAATGAAGTCCCCTCAAGGCACAACTTTGACATGAGTCCCCCCCAGGCCCAACTTTGACATGAGTCCCCCCCAAGGTACCCCTATTTCAGTCGGTACAGCGTTGTCGAATTTTTATAGGTCACTCTTAATAGTGCTAAGGGCATATTTCAGTCGGTTTATTGAATGGGGATTTATTGAATGAAGTCCCCCCAAGACACAACTTTGACATGAGTCCCCCCCCCAGGCCGAACTTTGACATGAGTCCCCCTCCCCAAGGTACCCCTATTTCAGTCGGTACAGCGTTGTCGAATTTTTATAGGTCACTCTTAATTAGTGCTAGAGGCCTATTTCAGTCGGTTTATTGAATGGGGATTTATTGAATGAAGTCCCCTCAAGGCACAACTTTGACATGAGTCCCCCCCAGGCCCAACTTTGACATGAGTCCCCCCCAAGGTACCCCTATTTCAGTCGGTACAGCGTTGTCGAATTTTTATAGGTCACTCTTAATAGTGCTAAGGGCATATTTCAGTCGGTTTATTGAATGGGGATTTATTGAATGAAGTCCCCCCAAGTCACAACTTTGACATGAGTCCCCCCCCCAGGCCGAACTTTGACATGAGTCCCCCCCCCCAGGCACAACTTTGACATTAGTCCTCCCCAAGGTACAACTTTGACATGAGTCCCCCCAAGGCCCAACTTTGACATGAGTCCCCCCCAATGTACAACTTTGACATGAGCCCCGCCCCCAAGGCACACCTTTGACATGAGTCCCCCCAAGGCACACCTCCCCCTCATTGGGAAAAAGAGAAAAAACGTTGTTTTGCGGCTATAAGACAGTTTGGACTTCCAACGTTATTTGTTACAGTATCTGCAGCTGAAACACATTGGCTTGATTTAATGAAAACTTTATCATGGAATTTAGATCGTCACGAATTAACTAAAGAAGAATTTGTCGATATTAACAAGTTTAGCAGTAGGCCTCTGGCACTAAATTAAAATCTGTCAATGTCAGATTTTCATGTTTTAAATAATGAAATAATGTCGTGTCTGTATATATATATATATATATATATATTTATATTTTTTTTAGTACGGAAGACTATTATTCTCAAATTACGGATTTTTACGATACCAGTTTCACGATAGTTGGACATTTATCAAAATCAAAAATTTATTGAAAGTATAATTAAATAATTTGAAAGCGATGTTATAATTTGAAAAAAAAAAATTATAATAAAATAATAATAATAATAATAATAATAATAGTCCTTCATACTAAACTAAATTCTGCTTTTAGCAGAATTTCATCAAAATCTTTTTTTATTCTTCTTCTTTTTTTTTTTAGGACTGAGGACTATTCGTCTCAATCTGCGGATTTTTACGATACCAGTTTTACGATAGTTGGACATGTATCGAAATCAAAAATTTATCGAAAATATAATTGAATAATTTGAAAGCTATGTCATAATTTGGAAAATAATAATAATAATAATAAAAATAATAATAGTCCTCTGTACTAAACTAAATTCTGCTTTTGCCAGAATTTCATCAAAGTACTTTTTTTTTTCTTTTCTTTTTTTTTTTTTTTCTTAATGAAAAAGAAAAGAAAATTAATAAGTTTCAAAATTAATCAGTTTCAAAAATTAATCAGAAAAATTAATCAAAATTAATCAGTTTCAAAAATTAATCAGAAAAATTAATCAAAATTAATCAGAAAATTAATCAGTTTCAAAAAGGACAGTACCGAAAAAGTTTCTTTTTAACACGCTTATATTAGCTTCACCTGTATGTATGTATGTATGTTTGTTTGTAACTTCTCTGGGAGCAAAACGTGATTGCACAAAATCCTTCATATCTCAAACAAAAAAACAGATATCCGTAAAATTTTTGCTTTGAAATATAGCTAATACAAATGTCTCAAAATCGGTTTCTGGAATTTTTAAAATTCGGTCCCCAAGGGGGGCGGGGGGAGGGGGGTTAAAACGTGATTTCACATGCGTAAAACGTGATTTCGCATAATCCTATATATCCCCCACAAAAAAAAAATAGATATACGTGAAATTTTTGCTCTAAAATAGAGCTAAGGCAACAGTCTAAAAACCAATTTCTGGAATTTTAGAAATTCAGCCCCCAGGTGGGGCAGCAAGGGGGGGGGGGCTATGGAGCAAAAACAAATAGAAATACAGTTAGGCCGTTGAAAATTGGTACAGATAGGTTTTAAAGTTCTGCAAGTCGAATGGGGATATTTTCGATTGTGTAAAGTTATTAGGAGGGCAACAGGGGGGGAAGGGAGGGGGGGGGAGCAAAAAAATAAAAATAGTGTCAGGTCGTTCAAAATTTGTACATAGAGGTTTTCGATACTTACAAATCGATTGCGGATATTTTTGAATTTGTAAAATTATTAGGAGGGGCGGGTAGGGGGATGAGGGGGTAAGGGGGGGGGCTATGGGGCAAAAACAAATAGAAATACAGTTAGGCCGCTCAAAATTGGTACAGATAGATTTAAGAGGCCTGCAAGTCGAATGGGGATATTTTCGATTGTGTAAAGTTATTAGGAGGGGCAAGAAGTGGGGGAGGGGAGGGGGGAGGTATAATAATAAAAATAGTGTCAGATCGTTCAAAATTGGTACATAGAGGTTTTCGATACTTACAAATCGATTGCGGATATTTTTGAATTTGTAAAATTATTAGGAGGGGCGGGTAGGGGGGTGAGGGGGTAAGGGGGGGCTAGGGGGCAAAAACAAATAGAAATACAGTTAGGCCGTTCAAAATTGGTACAGATAGATTTTAGAGGCCTGCAAGTCAAATGGGGATATTTTCGATTATGTGTAAATATTTTAACCAAAAACTTACATACTGTAGCTATTTATGTGATAAATAATAAAATAATAAATATAGTTTAAAATATAGTTTAAAAAGCATGCTTTCATAGCACATCGAACTAAAAAGTGAAAAATAAATATAGTTTAAAAAAACTAAAAAACACGCTTTTAAAGCACATCAAACTAAAAAGTGAAAAATAATTCTTAATATAAGCTGAAAACAATAATGAACGAAAAATACTAGTATAATTGTGAAAAAAGCGTGGGTTGCTCGATATACGAAAAATATGGCACAAAGCACCCCACGCTTTTTTCACAATTATACTAGTATTTTTCGTTCATTATTGTTTTCAGCTTATATTAAGAATTATTTTTCACTTTTTAGTTTGATGTGCTTTAAAAGCGTGTTTTTTAGTTTTTTTAAACTATATTTATTTTTTTTTAAATAATTTTGAATTAGAAAAACACGTGCAAAATGAAATAAAAAATAGAATAAGATTTAGAAATGGGCAATATTTAAGTCAGACGGACTCAGTTCAGAGGATCAGTTCAATTGGACTCAGTTCAGAGATATAATAAGGAAAAATTGCGACATTAGTCCAATGAGATTAACTTTTTAACACGCTTTTATTAGCTTCACCTGTATATATGTATGTTTGTTTGTAACTTCTCTGGGAGCAAACAAAAAATTTATATTGTAAAAAAAATGCTTTCCCTACGTGAACGATGTGGCGTAGAGGTAAGGCGCCGCGCTACGAACCTAAAGGTGCAGCGTTCGATCCCCGTCAGGGGAGCTTTTTTAAAAATGGTTTTTGTTAATTCTAAGTTATTTTAATTAAAGATTTAAATGTATGTAAATATTACGGTGTGTCACTCACACGATTTTTTCTTACCCTGAATTTTAATACTAAGGTAGATATTTTGTACTTTTTAGTTCACATTTCTATAAAAGCGTGTTCTTTAATTTTTTAAAACTATATTATTATTATTATTATTATTATTATTTGTGGTGGTGGTGATGGTGGTGGTTGGGGAGGGGCGTAACAATAGAGAATTCATATGTCAAATTTTAAAATTTAATATTTTCATACTTTACTTAATTTTAAAATATCTATTCCAAATTTCGTTACAAATAGGGTACCAAATGAAAGGGACAATTTTTTGAATCCATCGGATTAATTAACTTATCGATCGGACAAATAGGTTTTTAAAATTAACTAAAGTATGAAAATATGTTGGCAACTTGCGTCAACACACAGACATACAGAGTCCAAGAAAATCTCTTAGCTGTTTATATATAGAGATATTATTTATATAGAAAGTTTGCCAATATATACATTTTTGTTTGAAAAATTAAAAACTTCTTATAAGCATAATTACATGTAATTATTAGGTAAAAAAAAAAAAATAAGATTTTGCTGAATGAAAACCGATTTTCTTACTTTAGCACTAATAAAATAGAAACACAAGAAAAAATATTATATTACTGAATGAAAAATTTAGTCAGTCTGGATTTTTGAGGTAAGTGCATATTACTTTGATTTTGATCGTAAATGACGATATACTTTTACGAGTTTTGCTGCTTTGGCAACCCCTAAATGATTGCTCAGCTTAATCCAAACTAATCCAAAAGTTGAGAAAAATCTATTGATTGATGCAGATGAAGCCAATGCTGAATGCAAAGAGAAAAAAAAATCTGACCAAACGAAGGTGGGAACATTGAATTTTTTAGAAAAACCCACTTTTTAAAATAGTGGGATTTTCAAGTGGTTCCGCCCGAAAAATTCCGGGCGGGTTTTTTCGGGCTGGGCCCACTTGAGCGAAACCTGGTTTTAAGTGTATTTTAACATCCTTACACTGTATTCTGCACAATGAAATTAATATTTGTCATCAAGGTACTAAAAAGTATGATTTCTGTCGAAAAGGACGTTCACAGAATTATATTAATAATAATCAGTATCGAAATGGACACTATCGAAAAAGTTTTATGGACGGAGGGCTATTAGTCTCAATCTACGGATTTTTATGATGCCAGACATTTATATATTTCGAAATTTATAGAAATCGAAAATTTATCTAAAATATAATTGAATAATTTGAAAACGAAGTTATAATAAAAATAAATAAATAAATAAATAAATAATAGTCCTACGTACTAAACTAAATTCTACTTTAGCCAGAATTTCATCAAAATCATCTCAATCTACGGATAAAACCTTGTCGCCAGTTTTACGATAGTTGGACATTTATCGAAATCGAAATTTTTTCGAAAATATAATTGAATAATTTGAAAGCAATGTTATAATTAAACTGTTTTTAATTATGTTATGTTATAATTTATGTTTATTTATAATTTATGTTTTTAAAAATGTTATAATTAATCTGCTTTTGCCAGAATTTCCTCAAAATCGCTTTTTCTGTTTCTTTCTTTTCTTAGAAAGAAAAGGAAAATTAATAATAATCATTATTGAAACGGACAGTATCGGAAAAGGTTTAATTAATTAATTTTTTTTATTATTATTTTGATTTGGAAAAATTATTAATTCTTAATTTTCTCCTACCTAATTCTTAAAATAATCAAGGATAAAAAGTACTCGATTCTCTATAAATGTTTTAGGGGATGATTTAGTTTTCTTGACATAAATTTAAAATACACTTCGGATATATTTTATGCCAAAATATATTCGAAGTATTTTAAAATAAGTTTTTAAATAGAAAAGATAAATACACTTTAAAGACAAAAAGAAATGCAGTCGATTATACAGACATGACATTATTCCATTAATCACACAGACAGACACACACAAACACACACACAAAAATAAACGAATTTATAAAAATAATATAAACAACACAAACGATTGTTAGTAAGGAAATTAATTTTCTAAATGTTGAACAGAAAAAAAAATAGATATTTGCAAGCGATAAATTACAATCTTAAATTCACTTTTTTCATTAAAAATATCTTTATTTTATTTATTTAATTTTAATTTTACTATTTTATCCTATTTTGTTAGTGTTATATATATTTTTAGAAAATAATAATGATATATATATTCTAAATATTGAAATAAAGGTTAAATAAATTATTCATTTAAAGAAATAAAAATTAAAAAAAATAAATTAAAATCGAATTAAATTGTCACAAGTTATCACTTTCCATGTGTGTGATTTTTCTTTCTCAGTACTATATATGAAATATTGACATTTCACAAGTTCAGCTTTTGTGAGAATAAATCAACGCTACCCTTATTTTGGTGATACATTTTTCATAAACTATTTGTTTAGAAAAATGAATATCATTTTAATAACTTATCATCAGTTGAAATAGAAATTTATATTATAAATATGCTTTAAATCCAAAATCATTATTTCTGAATAACTACAAAAATATTGCCAAAACAAATTTTTACCGAAGGATTAAGTATTTGATGCAAATAAGTAGACACCAGGTGGTCCTTTTCATGGGCACTCTAATGTTCTATTTTGCAGTCTTAAAATGCCAATAATGAGACCACCAACTATTATTATAGTGCCATACAATGTTTTCGTCTCCCTAGTATTTGTGAGAAAGTTTATGGGGATATTTGTATAAGACGCTTTGACGCTTGGATTAAAGTATTTCTAATTTCTAGATGGATCTTCAATGTCAATTTTGTATAAATATGTAAATCGTGTATCTTTGCAGGATGCTGTTAATTTTAAATAAAGTTATACTCGTTAGTTTTGTGCATTTATTATATTTATGGTATTAACATTTAAGAAACTATTATCATGGAAATCTTTTTAAGATTAAATAGCTGGTCATGAGCTAAATTTTTCAAATATAATTGGAAGTTTGGCTATAGGGAATTTGAAATGTCCACGTGCTTTTCGTTTTGATTTTTAAACATGATGTACTTTCGTGAATGATAAAGTATATTTCAATAGGTATATTTTCCTGTATAAAAAATTATAAATAAATTATCTTGCCTTACCCAATTTACAGTGCACATTACCATGATGAATATAATAATAGCCTCCTAAACTAGATGCCTGTCGCGTGGGGCAGAAACTTGGCAACGGTTGAAGCGGTAAACAGCGCCACCCAGTACAGATTGCGCGACTTTTTTATTCAATAGCCACCAAAAATTTTTTAAAGTGGGATATGATATACATAAAAGGCAAATAGAATCGAAGAAACGCCGATTATATATATCATATATCACTTGTTAAAAGTATTGGTAACAGTTGAATAAAAAATTCACGCAATTGGTACCAGGTGGCGCTGTCTACCGCTTCAACTGTTACCAAGTTTCCGAGCCACACGATAGGCATCTAGTTTAGGAGGCTATGATATAATAGTACACTAGTCAAATGTACAGTATTAACATTATTGTAAATTACTAAAGAATGCCCATTTCCTTAAAAATCTGAGATGTTGTAGCCATTACAAATTTTCTTCCATATTGATCTAGAAAACAGCGCTGTCAGTAAGTTAACATGCATAAAAAATGGTGTATTAATCGCTGCTTGAGTAATTAGAATTTGAAGTAAGCAATGAGAATAGCAATTCAAATGAATAATTAATCTAGCAAAAGTCAACTTTATTTTTACATGTACAAGATTAAATCAAATCTAACCTACCTTCTCCCGCATTTCCATGGTTGATTGAAAAAAGAACCACGTATAAAAAAAGACGAATCCGAATTACTTATGCACTCGGTTTTAATAACATTCTTTCCATTCAGAATATTGATGAAACAAATAGCACATCATCATTTTACAGAATTCTTATATCGACTAAAATGTTTTAAAGAGTTTTGAATTAGAATTATTATACATTTTTTTCTGACTTGAATAAATTATAACAAAATAAAAGAATAAAGTTTCACTTCTAATAGTTCATCACAGCAACATGGCTTAGAATTGACTAAGAATAAGTACATATATATTTTACTTGAATGAAGAAAATATCCACAATAGCAAAAGGAATTGAAAAAGTTCTTTTCTTTCGAATCACGTTTCTGTCTGCGAATGGTGAACTGGCGCTGGCATATCCGCTGCTGACGATTCAACATGTTGCGCGGGCTGGGGAGGCACCGGGGCAGGATTTGAAGTGCTCTGAAGAGGTACAACTTAAGCAGCTGGTCAAGTCAGTCTTCTAGTAGATGGTGTCTGAACTTCGACGACTCTTGTGATGGCATCTTGTCCGATGATCGTCCGGAGAATTTGTTCGAATTTCCATAGAAATGGCGGTGCTTGTTTGTCTCTCCAGATAACTAATTGGCAAGGACAGAAGATGCATGACGTGTTTCCTCTGTTTAGCCGTTAGTTGATGCTATGGAGATATTGTCTAGTCCACCTGCTCCAAAATTTCTCTTTCATTTGCATAAGAAACTTATACCTGGAAGAAAGACTTAAAGAAATGGAAGTTAATGAGGTTTCTAGCAGTTTTAATTTTTGTGTTATAGGCTCGACTGCCAAACGAAAACCGAATCGGCATTGTCTGAATACTGATTTAACAGTGGATCGTCTTTGAGGGATCCAGAAATTTTTTCTCGTAAGTGATAACACTAAGTTTGACCCAGCATGGACACTTAAGTTGTGGTAATTAGTGAGTTGAGATGGTGTAATTTAGGTAACAAAATGTTATGTTTTTCATGGAATTGTAAGGATGGATGGTTCCGCAAGCATCCTCCAACACGAAGAATACCCGATTCATCCATAAAGGGATCCAGAGATAAAACGTTGCGGAATGGTTTTAAAGGTTTGCCTTTATTTTGTAAAGCCATGTCCCCAAATTCGGCATTTTGGTTAATTTTTACTATGCATATTTCAGCTTTTTCTAACTCTAGGGCCTTTAAAGGTCCACTTTCTTTTGACTTGTTTTCAAGATTATGAATAAATTGCAGAATCCACGCTATAGATCTTAAGTTTTAGATAGTTGGAAAACCTCTTAAAATGAGGTAAGGAATCGCTGTTATTAACAAGGAAAGATTTAGGATTTGATTCCGTTCGAATGTCAAAGTTTTGTTCCTGAACTACAACCGTATGTAGGATGTTTATTTTAAGTGTTTCAAAATTAGAAGGCTATTTTAGGCCTTCCCACAAATCATCTTTGACTTTTAGTTTAGATGGTGATAATCCTCGCGTGGCACAATCCGCAGGGTTATCTTTGCTTGAAATATGTCTCCAGGACTCTTATTTGGTAAGATCTCTTATTTTATTTGCTCTATGATTGCCTTTATTCGGGGGATTATTAATCCAGCTTAATGTACTGGACGAATCACAAAAATAATAGGTAGAATTAATAAATTTAATTGATTTTTTTTTTTAATTTATATATAGCGGTAAAAAATTCTGCTAAGATTAAGGCCCCGCATGATTCCAAATTTAGCAGAGTAATCTCTTTTACTGGTGCGATTCTCGTTTTGGAAGCGATTTAAAATAAATAAATTGTGTCTGTGATTACCTTTAAGTAGGCTAATGCAGCATACGAGAGGCATCAGAAAAGACATGAATCTCAACTTTAATGTCAGTAGTATTTAATCCTAAATAGTGGGGAATTTACATAGATTTAAATTCATGCATTTCACTACAAAAAATATTCCACTCTTGTAAAATATCTGGATGGATGGGCTCATCCCATGTTGTTTTTATTTTCCATAATTCTTGTAAAAGTAATTTTTTAATTATTGTTGAGGGTGAAATAATCCCTAAGGGATCGTTGGTTTGAGCAATTACGTAGAGCAGTTGTCTTTTAGTTTGGATATTCTGGTCAGCTACTCTTCTAACCTGAAGAGTGTCTTTACTCAAATTCCAGAACATCCCTAGAAGTATTTCATTTATTTTTTCTTTTTTGCCAAAAAAAAATGAATTGCACAAACAGCTTTCTTCTTATCAGGAATTTCAGAGAGAGCTTCTGGATGGCCACTGATAAGCATCAATAGGGCGTAGGTGAAAGTGTGTAATTCATAGATTGGTAATGGGTCATTAGGAGAATCTCTCCACACAATTCTTTGGTAGTTTAAATCTTCATCTGCTACTAGGATTTGCCTATACATTTTAGTAATATCGGCACTGAACGCTACAGGATTGGATCGAAATTTCAATAAATTGTCAAAGATATTTGACTGTAATTTACGGCCAAAGTATGTCATTTAAAGAATTGTTATTTGTTGTTTTAAATGAGCCAACAAAGTATAAATCAAGTAATTTACAAGCGAAAGTTGTTCTGCAATATTTCTTACGATGAGAAGACAATCAATAAAAGAGAATTTATCTTGCGAAATTCTCAACAATATTTCAATAGTAACGTCTTTAATAGCTGGAACCACATCTCAACGGCAATCCACATTAATCCACAAAATATTCATTACCGCTTATTAAGGAAGAGACTGAATTAAAGGCATTATTCTCACCTTCACTACTTTACCTTCAATCATAACGGAAGCATACAATTTATCCTTGACGTAATCCCACAAGAAGAAATAAAGCTGGATTAAGTCTAGGTATCGAGATAGACATAAAAATACTACAAAAAACATTATATAAAAACCATAAGGACAAGTAGTGCCATCTGACGGAAATTTTGGAACTATTTTTTTTTTCTTTAACCAAACTTTTGCATTAACCAAACTTTTAAACATAAAAGCATTATCGTGCAAGCTGCAGTCTCTTACGTGACTTACTTGATTTTATATTAAAACTTAAAAAATGTGAGGAATTTTTGGACTACCCTGTATACCTCTACTTTACCTAAGTTCAATGAAGATACCTGTTTAGAATTAGAGTATTGTGAATTTTTAATTATATATATATATATGTATGTATATGTATATATATATATATGTATGTATATTTACCAACTCTTTGATATATATATATATATATATATTAAATTTATATTTTGTAACAAACTTTTTAAAGCAGAATTTATCAAATGTATCGTATATACATATACAAATAATGTGTGACATAAGCTCTTTATGTTACAAATTTCATGACTCAAATCAACATGCTAAATATATGCACATTGTCATGCTAATAGTCGTATTAGGCTTTCGTGATGCTGAACAAAAATAATTTGACTTTCAATCACTCTCTGAGCAACTTTTTCTCTAATTTAAACTCTGAAAAGTTATAGTTGGAGTCTAATATATCAATTTCAACACAAAGTAGTTCCTTAGCACTTTTGTAATGGAAATGATAGTCAAATATGCCGAAAATTCTCTCTAAAATATGCGCTAAACTTTAAAAATATTTTGACCGTGCTTTGTATAGTTGAAAAATGACTGTAAAACTGTCATCAATCAACGTCTGGATCAGAAAAATATCTTCCGATTAAGTTTTACGCCGGAACATTCTGATACCGCCTTCTTACAAACGTCGTTTGAATAAAATTTTGGTAGGCAGAGTTTTGCATTTTTTAAACAGTTAAATATAGTTTTCCTATCTTAGTGACTAACTTTATTAATTCTTTTATTATAAATGATTTATGACTCGTAAAATGTACTTTTAATTTAACTTCTAGAAGTTTAATATTAGCTTGGATTTTCTACCCATTCTTTTCCAGATAAGTCATAAGTTAAAAATAATTTGCTTGCATACAGAATTTGCATTGATTTTAAATTAAATTTAAACTTTACAAAAAATTCCAATATCTTAAAGAACTTTCAGAACACGAAGTTATGGAAAAAATACAAGAAAATTAATTACTGAGCTACTAAATAATCAAATTTTTAATCTCTTAACAATAAAATAACATTAATTCATAATTTACCTGTTCTTTTATTTTTACACAACGAAAGAAATGATTAAAAAATATTTTTATTTCGTTAGATGTTAGAAGACTTAGCTAAGAGCATAAAAGTCATCTTTCAAATGCGAAATGATTGATAACCACTCTTACAATAATTTGCTTATCTAATTAAAGTGATTTTGTTTATTTGTAACAGATTTCTCATAAATTTTATCATTTTCGGGCAGTCATAAAAAATCCAATTTACCAACAAGAGGTTTTCTTTTTCTTCTTAAAAATCTGCAAAATCTTTAATTTTTAAAATTTGCTTTATTTCAGAATTAAAAATAAGTATTATTTATAAATTTAATATGTTATTACAGATTTTAAAATCTAAATCGGGCTCCCCCATGCTCGTTACGCTCACCAACCTCCGACTTGCTTCACTTATTAGCCCCTACTGGGCTCTAACCGCCTATTCGCTGCTTTGCCTTTCACTGCGTAAGAATATTAATAGTGCCTAATACAAAGCAAAATCAGAAAAATATTATAGAAATCCCTTCATTCAATATCAAATTGTAATACATAATATTTAATACTTCTTATTTTTTTTTCCCGTGAAATATTATGCAAAAAATCAGAAATTATATTTGGAATAGAAAGAAATTCGCAATATCTAGACCATTTAGCATTACAGTTTTAGTATATGACTCCTTGACAACACTTAATATTTCTCACTATTTGGCGATGAATCTTTTGGTATAATTGCTTGTTAAAAAATAAATAAATAAATAAATAAATATTAATAATAATAATAATAATAATCTAGTACCTAAATGTCGTGACCTTCATAAGAACCAAAATTTTTCCGTTATCCATTATAGGCAAGCATTTAATATGGTGATGTTTTTCATATTTACATTTGTATTGTAACAAGCTAGAAAATAAAAAGTAACTGATTTTAGGCAGAGTTGGGCATAATTGATTAAAAAGTAATTGAATTACAATTGAATTACAATTATATATATATATATTTGTCAATCGATTAACAAGTAATTGATTACAAATAAATTGAATAAGTAATTCAATTAATTTGTAACCAATTATTTGTTAATTTATTGACAGTAAAGTAATTATAGTTGTAATTTAATTGTAATTCAATTATAATTCAATTACTGTTTAATCAATTATGCCCAACACTGAATTTAGGTTTAGAATCTAAAATAGCATAGTTTATGATTCGTATTATTTATTCTTTTTTTAAATTATCATTCTTGTAAGCGCTCATAACACTATTTCGCAGGAATGTTAAACAAGAATTTATATTAAACATTTTCATCAGAAAAAAGTTTCTAATACCTATATAATTTGAAATAGAGGGGGAAACTATCTAAATTAAATAATATCTGTACAATTTACTGCATTTAAAGTGCATTTATATTTTAGGTTGCTTCCTTATAGGAAATCTACCTATTGAAATGGTCCTCATGACGCGACATCTGGAAAATTTCTTCATATCTTCACCGATCATGACCCCTAGAACCTAAAACCACCATCCATTCAAAAGTTTATTTATATATATATATAGGTGTGTATATAGGTGTATGTATATATATATATATATAATGTATAACGCTTTTTCCCATGTTAAGTTGTGAACACGATAACTGGTGCAATTTTTATTTAAATTTAACCAGCTCGGGATATGTTGTCAGGACAATAAAAATCTCGGTCGCGTTCGTAGATGGGGTATTCAGCTCAAAGGGGGTGGAAATTTTCATTTGCTCATAATTTCTTTAATATTGAAATTAGGAAAAACTTCAAATCAGGCGAATTACCACCTCACCCTACAGAACAATTTTTGCATTTAAACTTTTTGGATAGCTTCATTTGCATAAAAGTTACCAGTTAAAAATTGATTTTTCATCAATTGTGGCGAAGACGACTTTTTCTATAGCTTTAATTGCTAAAATTTATAATCTGATGCTTACGTCACATGCAGATGATAAAAGAAAAGTTCACTGAAAATATAAAAACCATAGTAACTGCTTTAATTAATTATTTAAAAATATAAAATTTAAATAATGCTTTAGTCTTAATAAAAATATCGTTTGTTTGTGTGGTGAATAGTTTAGAACACCGGCTTAGACAAGAATTTAAAATTTAAGATTGAAATTGAGAGTAATACGCTACAGATTTTTTTGACTTTTTATCTTGTGGTAAAAAGAAATTGGCCTGTGAAGAGATATGAGGTTTTCGCGTGGGAAGAAAATATAATAACACCAAAGCTGACATTTTTCATCGGCAAGCTCGCCAGATTTTGTCGTCAAATAGCAAATTTCGCCACGAAGTCAAAATTTTCGTCGTTAACTATCAATTTTTGCCGCCAAATCACAAATTTCATTGCTAAGTCGCAAGTTTTGTCTCAAAAATCTAGCCAAATTGTACAATTTACTAAAATCGTAATAATTAACATTGAAATTTAGTGGTGTCCAAATGGTCCAATGTTACCTGATGTTAATGCTAATGTTAATGTTATAATTGCAAGTTGAAATTGTAATTTCATACAACGTAAAGGAATCTAGCTTTGCCTTTAAGCTTGCCGAAAAGGGTTTATTTATTTTTATTTATTTTTATTATAATTTAAAAACATATTTTTAAAAACTTCTGATATATTTTTTCGCAAACAAATATTTTATAGTCAAATTAAAACTCATTTATAATAACAGCATTTTCGCATTGATAAATTCTACCAATACAGAATTAAACATATCTGTAATATATTTCATATTTCTAATTACTGGAAGAAAAAAAATCACCACTTAAATCTCTTAAAGAGAACCGAGTGCATTTTATCTTTCGTTAGAAAAAACTTTCACATTGGTCCATAACCCTATTTGACGTTTTTCTTTGGGCGATTATGGCGAAATGCTATTTTTGGAAATGGTTGTCATGTATTTCAAACGTAAACAAAGCGAAGCACGTTTTTCAAAATGGCGTCTGTTTTCTAGTGAACATAAATAAATCAAGCCTTTTATAGATATTAATAAAACAATTATTTAATATTAACTTACCTCACTTTGCATGAGGAAGAACTGCATGAGGTTCTATATTTAAACAAATTCTCAAAATTCTCACATCACTTTTTAATATAAAAATTAAAAATTTCCGTTGAAATCAGTCAAAGCACGATTTGAATTTCCGTTTGATGCATGGGGCCTAATTTCTAGATCACCACCTAACCCAAGTGTGCTGAGCGTGTGAAAAAAGTAGCGTGTTAGCAAATAAATCTCGGCTGAGGTCCACACAGGATTCGGCAGCATCTATCACAACCGAGATTTGTCAAATTTGGAATATAACGGCCTGCGGAATAGTTCTCCTTTTTCTCCCCACCCCACTTGTTAAATTTACAGCCTCAAAAGATAGTGCAATGAATTTCCAGTCCCCAAAATCTTAAAAACTCAATTTTTCTAGTTCAAAAATCTATTTTTAATTTTGAAATACTTGCTCCATATCTCTTTCGATGAAAATGACAGCTTCAAAGGTATACATAATGAATTTTTTACCTCAAAAAGATACGAGGGTAAGTCATTAAGTAAGTCACAAATGCATATGGCATAATTTAAAGTAGTAACAGATACCTCCAAAGAGTGGTGACAGATGGCAGCACCATACAGCTTTATGATATTAAATTCATATTGAGTAGGTAGCATTCACACGCATGCGTAATGCATTTTCAAAAATGGCGATGGTGCTGAATGATTGTACGATAGAAGAGCAGCGTGCCGTTGTCCAATTTTTGTGTGAGAAAGGACTTGAATAAAAAAATATTCATAGAGAAATTGGAAGTGCTACAGCATCCACCATACAGCCCAAACTTAGCCCCTAGCGATTTTCATCTGCTTGGTCCACTAAAACAACATTTTGGAAGCAAACAATTTGCAGACGACGGCGTTGAACGTGAAGTCTTTCTGTGGTTGAGATATCAACCAAAAGAATTTTATGCAACTGGAATTGGGGCTCGAATAAAACGATGGGATAAGTGCATCAACGTTCCTGGAGATTATGTGGAAAAATAAAAATTGTTTTCAAGTGATTATCATGGTAAATTATTTTTTTATATTTGGGGACTTACTTAATGACTTTCATTCGTAGTAATATAGGTTTTCTAGCCTCCTGCTGTGTTTCACTTTTTTAAATACCTGTTCAACTTCCCTAATAATTTTAAAGCTTTGAATGGATTTTTCACCTCTAAAAACCCTGCAAGTGTTTTTTGAGGTCCAATCTTCAATTTAAATTGTTTAAATATCTGTCCCCTAACTTCCTTCTCTGTTAATTTTATAGCTCCGAAAATATTAACAATCAATTACTCACCTTTCTAAAATTTTTTAACATTGTTTTTGTAGTTCCTATTTCTTTTTAAAATAATCTACTCGTTTCTTCCAATCTTCCCCAAAAAATGTTTCAACTTCAATAATATGCGTGATCCATTCCTCACCTGTCAAAATCTAGTAACACAGTTTTCAAAAACTCACGAGCTCTATTCATAAATTTTAAATATTTTCCACACACCTCCACACCTATTAATTTTATATCTTTAAAGTTTTGCCGCTCAGACGGTGTAGTGGTTAACGTCCCTGACTCCTACATGGTTGGGCCTGGGTTCGAATCCCAGAGAAGGCATGGATGCATTGTTCCTGTTAGGGGTAGCGATGGCCGCCCATTGGTTGCCCCTTCACAAATGGTCATCAATTCGGAGTTCCCCCGGCCAATTCTTGTGGCATGTATGCCGCGCCACTATAATAATAATAATAATAAAAGGTTTGCACATTCGATTTCTCTCACATCAAAACCTAAAAATACGGTTTTTTCTAAACCCTAGCTTTTTTTTTTAAATTTTATTTTTAAAATAAATTTGAATTGAATTTGAAATTTAATAAATTGAACCTTTTCTTTTATAATATCATTTGCTTTGAATATATACATCATATCAATATGGGTTGACGCTAATCTCCAAATTTCCTCGTTCATGAGATGACTATATCTCAGCTTCTACAGTGTATAGGTGCACAAAATTTGATAAGTGAAACGACCTTTAAGAAAAACTGTAGGCATAAGGTGTAAGTGGAACGAACTGGCATATGTAAAATGAATTTTATAACAGTGAACTGCATTAACAATTTTAAAAATTTTAAGTTTCTTCTCCCATTTCTTTTCTCCCTCTAATAACATTATACCTTTGAAAGTAATTGCATTCAATTTCCCTTCTTCGCAAACAAAATAGCATGTTTATTTTATTTTATTTCTGTTTTAATCCTTGCTTGGTTATAACATACTTATAAGTAAAATAAATTTATATTATTATTATTATTATTATTATTATTTATTAAGTATAAACAGAATTAATTGTTATAAATTTTAATACGTTTATTTCTTTTTACTGTTACTAATTCTGATAGATTAGATAAATTAAATTATTATATATATGTATATATATATATATATATATATATATATATATATATATATATATATATATATATATATATATATATATATTTCCCTATCAGAATAATTTTTGTTTCTCCACATAAACAGTTAATTTCAAATGGCAAATTTTAAATTAAAATATCTCATTTTATTTAATTTTAAATATAAAATCGCGTTACAAAAAGGATCAGCAGATTCAGAAAAAAATAATAATAATCGTAATCACGATGGAGCAGTATCAAAAAATTGTAGCGATACTTCCACATTCAAATCGCGATTGTATGTACACCACATTTAATTGCATTATTATAAAAACTAGGGTCCCTCCCAAGGGGGCGAGAAGAATTGCTAAAAATCCCCATCTTAGCATGCACATGTAATGTTTGTTCTATAATTGGACTAATTTACTGGATAGTGGATCCAGATTGTGCATTTGTGAACCAATGAGTGACTGGAAGTACTCTTTTATAAGTACAGATTTTCTTTATTTAATGATAAAATAGCGAACATTCTCGAAATCAGATATCATTTCTTCAAAATCCAGAACTACTTTAAAAAAAGGACAAACTCTAATTCTGAGATTCAATAAATATCTCTGTCTGTCAAATTATCAATATATTCACTGATAAGAAAAACGTCTTGAACGAAAGAGAGGGGGTCGTTATTATTAAATTTAAAGCTAATCCCTTTATAAGGTGATATGGCACCTTTGATTTGGCACCACTGAAGGTTTCGTATAAAAGCTTATATTTCCATTTAACACTTACAAACTGAACAAACTGAAATATATTAAGTTTTTTTTTTTAATAAAATGTATATTCAGGCAGCAATTCTTATGATTTCTGAAAAACTTCTAAGAATTAGAAATCTTTAAATTGTGTTTTTTCAGTTTGCTTTTTTTCATATCGTGATCTTCAACATGTTATAACTTCTGCAGATTTTTAAGAAAATATTAATACTTTTTAGATATTAAAACCAATGTAACATTTAAAATGAGATAAAGAATACAAAAATTTAAAACTTAGAAATGCATTTAAATTAAAGACATTAAAACACAAGACAGACGTTTCGGCTAGAACACTAGCCCTCCTCAGTGTCACACATATGAGCACAATATTTACAAAAATTCATAATACATCATAGCAAGATTAAATATTCAGGAGGAATAGCTTTAGCCTCGTTCAAGGCAGAATGTTGCATTTTAGTAAATGTGCCCTCTAGAAAAATACGGGATTCATATATATTTACATTAGAAGCTAAAATTTTAAAGTTTTCAGAATCCGGAATAATGTAACATTCTGCCTTGAACAAGGCTAAAGCTATTCCTCCTGAATATTTAATATTGCTATGATGTATTATGAATTTTTGTAAATGTTATGCTCGTATGTTTAACACTGAGGAGGGCTAGTGTTCTAGCCGAAACGTATGTCTTGTGTTTTAATGTTTATAATTAAAATGTATTTTTAAAGTTTTAAATTTTTGTATTCTTTATCTCATTTTAAATGTTACATTGGTTTTAATATATTAATGAGACGTATAAATTATGTTTAATTTTATTTTTAGATATTTATTAGAATATATTTATAGGGATGGATTTTTAAAATTTATTAATTAGGTTTTGGCGAAAAAATAAATAAATAAATACACGTCTTTGTAATATTTTGCAAAAAAAAAAAAAAAAAAAAAAAAAAAAATATTTTTGTTATATGTTTATTTCTAATATTTTTTCTTTTAAATATAGAGCAAAATCCAACCATAATACTTTTAGATAGGTTCTACTAAACATAAAATAATAAATAAATAAATAAATAAATAATAAAAAATAAAATATATTTTCTTAAATATCCGTAGAAGTTTTAGCCTTTTGAAGAACATGAATTCATGAAAATAAGTAAAGCGCGAAAACGAAGTTTAAGATTTTGAAATCTGTAAAAAATATATCAAAAACCATAAAAATTGCTACTTGAATTTATTTTGTTGAACAAAATAAAATTCAATTGCGAATGCATTTCTATTCGTTCTTAAAAACCTCCACAAATAAGAAATATTGAAGTATACTGTTAGTGTAAAAATTAATAAATTTAATATAATGACTTTTTTTGTTATTATATACAAGAATTGGAAAATAAATTTATATTATTTAATATTTTAATTGAATATGTAAACGTATTTTTTACACGTTTAAGATTTAAATACAAGAAAAGTTTTCCACGCATAGATAATAAAGGAAATAAAGAAATTACAGATAATTGTTTTGGTTTAATTAAATTAGGTATTTTTTAATATTTTAATGGAATATGTAAACATATTTTTCACACGTTTAAGATTTAAATACAAGAAAAGTTTCCCACGCATAGATAATAAAGGAAATAAAGAAATTACAGATAATTGTTTCAGTAGCATTGAAAGTAACGTTATCAGCGCATGAAGAAACGAAAAAAAAGTTCTCCTATATCTAGGATTGAGCGGAATGTGGGGGATTAACCAATAGGGAAATCAGAAACTGTAGTTGTAAAAAATGTAGAAAAAATTAAGAAAGTGTAGATAGAATATGAAATTTCCAACAACCGGACAATGGAGGTGCACCGAAATCGCAGTTATCAGTGTTTCTCAGATTTTTAACACTTTCCAACAAGGTTGAAAAGTGTTTATGACTTGGGTTTGTCTGTCTGTCTGTCTGTCCGCGCTCTAACTCCCGTAAATATTTACGGAATTTTTTGAAACTGATATATTTTATTCAAGTTCACTATCGGATGTTCCCTATTGAAAATGGAGTTTATACCTCTACTAGTTTGTGTACAGGGACCCCCAAAAATATTTCAAAGCATTTTGTTCTATAAGAGGCATTTCTATAAACCATATTTTCATACCCTTACTGTACAAAAATCTTAATGAAATTGAAATATGTTATTCACGTTCACTATCAGATTTTCCCTGTTGAAAATGGAGTTTATACCTCTACTAGTTTGTGTACAGGGACCCCCTAAATTATTTCAAAGCATTGTGTTCTATAAGAGGCATTTCTATAAACCATATTTCCATAACTTTACTGTATACAAATCATAATGAAATTGAAATATGTTATTCAAGTTCACTATCGGATGTTTCCTGTATAAAATGGAGTAAATATCACCAACGATTTGTGTACAGGGACACACAAAAGTATTTCAAAGCATTGTGTTCTATGAGAGATATTTCTATAAACTAAATTTTAATAAATTTACTTTGCACGAAGATTTATGAAATTGAAATGTGTTATTTATAAGCACAAAAGAAAATGCTTTGCATAGAATATAGCATGATTAGCATTAGATTTACAGGTTGACACAAAAATATTCAGTTATATAAAGAGCTATTACTAAATATTTGCTAAAAGCGCACTTTCGTTTACATTAAGCGTTTTTAACACTTTCTAACTTTTTTAACACTTCCCAACAATTTTGAAAAGTGTTAATGAGTTCGGTTAGTCTGTCTGTCCGTCTGTTTGCCTCTCCGCGCTCTAATTCCCGTAAATATTTGTGGAATTTCTTGAAACTGATATATGTAATTCAAGTTCACTATCGGATGTTCCCTTTTGAAAATGGGGCTTATACCTTTACTGGTTTGTATACAGGGACACCTGAAAGTAGTTCAAAGCATTGTGTTCTATGAGAGGTATTTCTATAAATCGTATTTTCATACCTTTACTGTACACATATCTTAATGAAAGTGAAATTTGTTATTCCAGTTCACTATCGAATGTTCCCTGTTGAAAAGGGAGTATATACCTCTACTGGTTTGTGTACAGGGGCACCCGAAAGTATTTCAAAGCATTGTGTTCTATAAGAGGTACTTCTATAAATCATATTTTCATACCTTTACTGTACACATATCTTAATGAAATTAAAATATGTTATTCAAGTTCACTATTGGATTTTTCCTGTATAAAAAGGATTAAATACCAACTCTGTTTTATATAAAAGGACACTCAACGGTATTCTAAAGCATTGCGTTCTATGAGAGATATTTCTATAAATCAAATTTTAATAATTTTGCTTTCCACGAAGTTTTAGGAAATGGAAATATGTTATTCATTTGCACAAACGAATGATATACATAGAATATAGCATGATTAGCATTAGATTTACAGGGTGACACAAAAATATTCTGTTATATTAAGAGCTATTATTAAAAATTTGCTAAAATTCTACTTTCGTTTACATTAAGCGTTTTTAACACTTCCTAACATTTTTTTAAGTGTGAATATGATATCAATTTGTGTATCTGTCCGTCTGTCCGTCTATCTATCCCGTAACTTCTGTAAATATTTATGGAATTTTTTGAAACTGACATATGTTATTCAAGTTCACTATTGGATGTTTTCTATTGAAAATGGAGTTTATACCTCTACTGGTTTGTGTACAGGAACACCCGAAAGTATTTCAAAGAATTGTGTTCTATAAAAGGTATTTCTATAAACCATATATTCATACCTTTACTGTACAATATCTTTATGAAATTGACATATGTTATTCAAGTTCACTATTGGATGTTTCCTATATAAAATAGATTACATACCAGCAATAGTTTATATACAGGGACATTTAAAAGTACTCCAAAGCATTGCGTTCTTTGTGAGATATTTCTATAAATCAAATTTTAATAACTTTACTTTCCACGAAGTTTTACGAAATTGAAATATGTTATTTATATGCAAAAAAGAATGCTTTGCATAGAATATAGCATGGTTACCATTAGATTTACAGGGTGACACAAAAATATTCAGTTATATTAAGAGCTGTTAATAAAAAATTGCTAAAATTGTAATTTAGTTTACATTAAGAGTATCTGACACTTTCTATCATTTTTTTAGTGTGAATATAATTTTAATTTGTGTATATGTCTGACTGTTCTTCTGTCCGTCTGTCTGTCTCTCTGTCTGTTTTTCTGAGCTCTAATTCCCGTAAATATTTATGGAATTTCTTTAAACCGATATATTTTATTGTAGTTCACTATCGGATGTTCCTTATTGAAAATGGAATAGATACCTCTTCTGCTTTGTGTACAGGGACACCCAAAAGTGTTCGAAAGCATTGTGTTCTATGAAAGGAGTTTCTATAAATCATATTTTAATACCTTTAATGTATAAAACTTTAATGAAATTTTAATATGTTATTCAATTCCCTGTCGGATGTTTCCTATGTAAAGTAGAGTACATTTCTAACTGGTTTGTGTACAGGGGCACTTGAAAGTACTCCAAAGCATTGTGTTGTATGAGAGTGATTTTTATAAATCAAATTTTAATAATTTTATCTTCCACAAAGCTTAATGCAATTGAAATATATTATTCGTATGCACAAAAGAGTGTGCCTTATGTGTATTATAGTGTGGTTAGCATTAGATTTACAGGGCCACACAAAAATAATCAGTTACATTAAGAGGTATTAATAAAAGTTTGCTGGAATTGCACTTTTGTTTACATGAGCGTTTTAACACTTTCTTATAATTTTAGTGGGAATATGATTTCAATTTCTGCATCTGTCTGTCGGATTATCTACCTTTCTATCTGTTTTTTTCCGGCTCCTATCATCCGTGAATATTTTGAGATTTTTTTATAAATGATACACTCATGTTCCCTATGGAATGTTCCCTATTTAAAAGGTCATTAATAGGTCCTGTACAACTAGTTTGTTTACAGGGGCAATAACAACAACAATTTAAAAAAAGCCAATGTATTACGTTTTAGGACAGAACTTTTTAAAAGTTATATTTAACAAACTTCCTAATACAAAAATCTTAAAAACATTGTCGTGTATTATTAATATTCTAAAATATTGTTTTGTATAGAATATGATATGATTAACTTTCAGATTTACAGGGCTACAGTAAAATATTCAGCTAGTTTAAAAGCTGCAATTATAATCTAACGGCTGCATTTTCTTTTGCGTTAAGCCTTTTTAATACTTTCCAAAATGCCTAAGAGAAATTTTAAAATCAATTAGTCTATCTGTATCTTTTTCAGTCCTTCTCTCTGTTGTGCGATAACGTAGGCAAATAATATTAATAGTTATTTGATACAACAATTGCGTACAGTTGGAAAGTGTTACTAATCAGTGCGTACTGCATGATTTTGCCTTCTTGTTATAGATGTAAAGAGTTTCAAAGAAATCGAGTTCAAATGTAGATTTAGGCCTACGCATTATTTCAACTGCATTAAATTTAAAATTATGTTTTTTCTCCCAGCAATTATCAGAAACGGCTGATTTGTTGATTTCTTATTTCTTGATGTAATTGAAATGTTCTCTTAAACGGAACTTAATACAGCGTTTAGTTTTTTATTTACTTTAAACGAAATTGGAAGGAAATATTATACGTTTAGTGCTGTTTTCGTTCAACATAGAATAGTTAAGTACATTTGTATCATTAGTGTCACTCATAATTTTTTTTTTTTTTTTTTTTTTTTGTTTATTCCAAACCATTTAAACAAGGCAGTAATCATTTTTTTTAATGTTGCAATGCACTAAATTATATTTACAGAGCAGTTCAATTTTTTATTAGATTTAAAATATCTGAAAATATTAAAATATTTAATTAAGATATTAAATATTTAAATTATATTAAAATATTTTTAAAAAGTGTTCAAGATTTCTGCACTGTTTTAGAAGAACGGCGATCTCTGAGAGCAATTTCGAAATTCTATAACATTCTAAAAATTGAAAATTATCCACATATTACCCAATACCCGAAAAACTTTGTTTGGGAAAAGCGCCAATTATTGTAGCTAATGACGCTAATTGCTTTCTTAATGTTGCTAATGATATGATCGTGTGCTATTAAAAACTCGACATACAAGAAACAGTGAAATACATTGCAATAAAAATTTATTTTTAATGTTATTTGATAGAAAATTAGTAAATAGTTTTGGCAGTTATTTTATGCTGTTAATTTTTTATGCCTTTATTCTTTATCTCCAAAATAGATAAATCTGTGATATGACAAAATAAACTTGCTTAATCTAATATGCTATAGTAGAGTCACAAGATTAGCAAACAAAATAATCCGCCGACCTATCTATCTGTCTATCTATCTATCTATCTACCTATCTATCTATCTATATATATATATATATATATATATACTGATCAGCAAACACACAAAATTTATCTGGTCATACGTGAAAGTTCCGTACGCATACTTTAGTAAACATGGATATGTAAACAAAGACAAATAAAACAAATAAAAAACGTAGAAATATTTGAAGTTGACATCTAATTCTCTGTAACAGAAGAATGTAAATAGATAAGATTGATCGGGTTTATATTTGCATGTGTTTTCCATGGCAATATTATTTCAATAAAAACATCGTAGGAACGTCTTGAAATGTTTTAAGTCTGGGATAAGTCACAATTCATCACACACATGTCTGAGTACGTCTGTGTACCACTGCTACACTTCAAGGCGTATCACTAAACATCATCGTTACCACTCTCTGAACAGTGACGTCATGCAGGAACAACAGGCTTATGTTACTGAAAGTTCTGTAGAAACATCTATATACAGGGTGCAAAACAAAGCAGCGAAGGTTGATGATGAACTTACGAACTCACAATTTTTGGTAAATAAATAAAAGTATGTTAAAATTACAAGCGTATAAGAAGTTTTTTTGCGAAAAAGAACTTTTTCAATGTGATTGAAATGATTGAACCTTCAAATTAAATACGCAACATGTGAAAAACTTTTTATGAAATTTCAACTCTGGTAAATACCTAAAATGCAGCTTTTTCTTCTGCGACAATTTGCTTAAATATTACTCTATTTAAATGAGCTTTTCACAAGAGTTGTTATATCTAGCGTTCAACCTATGCAGCATATATATATATATATTATATGCAATGAAAATCTTTTACGCATTTGCAATAAAATAATATTTACTGAAAATGCTCATATCTCAGCGAATATTACACGTATGAATTTTATGTTTCAGAATAATGTTTCTCTAACCTTGTGACGAACGCTTTGTCGTCGCCATGCTCCTTTAATTTTTGGTTGAAGCTGAAACTTACTTAATTACTTAATAAAGTTATGAGCACGAAACTTGAATCTTGCTTATTTAACTTTGCTGGAATAGATAATGAAATAACAACAAAGTCAGATTTATAAAATAAATAAGCTTTTATTTTGAGCTTAAAGAAAGAGGTGGGCGTTGGACTTTAATTATATTTAATATCTTTATAAGTTTAAATGGGAAGCCTTCGCAAATATTCTAACTTTAAATAGATAACCGCAATTACTCTCAACTACTTTATTTAACTTCGTTGGCTCTCACTGCTGCTACAATCTTTCGTACGCGGGAGGATTCCCTATACCACCTGTACTACTCGACAACTATCATCTAATACAGCCGCTCGTTACTACTCTTTTAACATCTTACTACTTCTACTCTTCTAACCGACTACCATTCTCTCTCTCGGCTACCTCCCTACTCTACCCTCTAGCCGCTAACAGCTAGCCTTCTACTAACTCTCTTACTCTCCTTCCAACTTTCCCTTTCAGCAGCCACAGTTATTTTAATTTCCTTTACAATCTCCGTCGTTATGCTAGATAAATTCTCGGATTTTTTATCCGGATCCACAGGCTGAAAAACAGACGTAGTTTTGTCTGTAGTGCTGGTTAAAGGCGAAGTTTGCTCGTTTGCTTCAACTTGTATTTGACTTTTGTCACTAGAAATACAGTTTTCATCGCCAGTTTTAGGTTGGTTTGAATTAATAGAGCTTGCTTCCTGTGACTTAATAACTTCTTGTGGTTTTTCCACTGGTTTTATTACTGCTTCCCACTGACGCTCGTGAGGGGGAAGGGAGCGGTCATGTTCTAATCTTAGTCTATCATACCGAGTGGCAAAAAGACTTATCACTTTACTTTTTAACTCGTCATAGGTTGGATTTGGCCCAAGTAAATGGCAGGCGATTAATTTATGCCACTGTCTCGGTTCTCCTCTTAGGGCATATGCTAACCAAGCATATTTTGCTGCAACATCGGTTTTATAAAAATGGAAAAAATATTCAAGTTCATCAAAAAATTGAAGCACGCTAGTGGTGCCGTCAAAAAACATTAGCTCGGGGGGGGGGGGGGGAGAGGATTCGAGCAAAGATGGGCGCCAGTGTGACGAACGCTTTGTCGTCGCCATACTCCTTTAATTTTTGGTTGAACTTACTTAATTACTTAATAAAGTTATGAGCACGAAACTTGAATCTTGCTTATTTAACTTTGCTGGAATAGATAATGAAATAACAACAAAGTCAGATTTATAAAATAAATGAGCTTTTATTTTGAGCTTAAAGAGAAAGGTGAGCGTTGGACTTTAATTATATTTAATATCTTTATAAGTTTAAATGGGCAGCCTTCGCAAATATTCTAACTTTAAATAGATAACCGCAATTACTCTCAACTACTTTATTTAACTTCGTTGGCTCTCACTGCTGCTACAATCTTTCGTACGCGGGAGGATTCCCTATACCACGGTACTACTCGACAACTATCATCTAATACAGCCGCTCGCTACTACTCTTTTAACATCTTACTACTTCTACTCTTCTAACCGACTACCATTCTCTCTCTCGGCTACCTCCCTACTCTACCCTCTAGCCGCTAACAGCTAGCCTTCTACTAACTCTCTTACTCTCCTTCCAACTAACTCTCAAAAGCAATCTTCCTTCTCCTTTTATACAGTTTCTTTCCAAAATACTTTATAAACTTAACATATTACAATGTCGTTAAACCCAGGAACTAACTCTATTGATCAGCCGAATCCTATATTCTTCACATTCACGTTTTACTCGTAAAGTGCGAATTTTAATTGTAGCTAACATTGCTATACCTCACAGTTCCTCCCCAAAAGAAAAATATTTCACGTAAAAATACCCAACGGGTTTTTACCCGTTGGGTATTTTAATAATTATATACAGTATAACAGTATAACAGTTATAAGCAAATTATAACAGTTATAAGCAAAAACTTTAAAATTACTAATTTTTCAAAAATTGGTAATTTTTGAAAAAAATAAAAATGTATATCCGACTAAATAATTGTGCAATTCCCGTACCAAAATATACAAATATTGTACGTAGTATGTACATTAAAATATTAAAGTTAACATGTCATTCGTAGCTTTTTATGATACAGGGTGATTCAAAGTATTTTTGCTCTTCTTGAATTTGCGGTTGGTCCCTTAGTTGCACTCGGACTAAATCGATAGTAAAAAGATGAGTTTCTAAATGTTCTTTGCAAGTGTGGATTTTCAGGTCATTTCGCCACGTATTGTATTAGAAAATCGAAAAATTGTCAAAAAAAAAAAAAATCGTTTACATATGGGTATATGATCGTTTACATATGGGTATAAAATAAATGCAATTTCAAATATTTTCGAAGAATACGATTAACAAAAATAAACAAAGGCATTAAGCGTCACAGAAAAAAGTTATAAATTCAACTTAAAGATACAAACATTATCATATAAAAGGGAAAATTAAATTAGTAAGGAACTAAATATTTTTTTTAAACAAAAATATTAAATATTAAAAAATAAGAGAAAATTATTTGGAATAATGAATAACGTTAAAAAAATACCATAAAACTAATTATATGTTTATTTAATTCTCACAGCTACTTCACCTTTTATTGAATACTTATTTGCTGTTCTCTTTTCCGTTCATGCTTTTTGTTCAGTTCAAAATGCTATCGAGTTCTTTTCTTTTTTATATATATTTTTAATTTGTGCCGAATATTTTTTTTTTCTTATTTGTTTGTTTGTTTTATGAATCCATTAATTCAACCCACTATTCGATTCCACGTATGGATACGTATTCTTAAGTAAAGCAAAGATAAAAACTTGTTATGTCTTTTTTTAACGCATTATTATTATTTTTTTTCCGACAACTTTAAATGGCTTATTGTATATTTTGCAAATAATATTTATTCAAATCTGCTATGTTATTTTATTTATCGAGAGTGTTTGTGTTGTTTTTGTAAATTATTTTCTGATTTTAAGGTTTTCATTATCTTACAATTATGATGAAGTGTTTATTTATTTATGCTTTTATAATTATTTTTTACATTTAAATAGATATATATGTATATATATTCGTTTAAAGGGTGTTGTATTACATTAGAATCTTTGAATTAAAAGATTCAGTTGATGCATAATTCTACAAATATTGTTTTTAAAGTTTTAAATGTTATTATTTTTTAAAGTTTAAAAGATAATATATTTTTTAAATTCTAAAACTTTATACCATTGAATGATTAAAATTAACCTTATAAAAAATATGGGGATTTGAGTTTCATAATATACCTGAAATTTTGTTGTCCAAAAATTTGAACTATACTATAATTACCAACTTAAATTGAAATCAAAAATTCATATAATAGGAAATGCGCAATAACTTTTTTGATTAATATTAAAATAATCTCAATTTCATTTTTAAAAATTAAAATATGAACAAAAGTCGATAATAAAATAACTTTCCTATTTAACCGACTTCAAAAATAAGGAAGTTCTCAGTTCCAACTTTTTTTGTTTGTTTGTTTGTTTGTTTGTTAGCTTATAACTTCTTCACGGTTGCTTCTGTTTTGATATTTTTTGCTTTGTTGGAAAGGCCTTTGTCTGAAATAGGTCCCATTGTAATACCTTTATGATCTAAAAAACATACAGCGTGCCCACAAAAGTCAGTCCCAAGTGTTTAAGCTGCTGAACGGCTGCATCTATAGTCATAGAAGTAGTATGTAGGTATAGTAAAGTGGTAATGCGCTAAGAGATACAGCGCCACATGATGGAAAACATGAGTTAGAGTTCCTATGTTGAAAACGGTTTAAGATAAGAGAAAAGAGTGAAATACAGGGTTGTAGAGCATCGTCGATTTAGTTCGAAATGAAAGTTTGTAGACATTAATGCTAAAAGCAGACGTTTTAAACGTGTATTTTATTTGTTCTCAGTTTTCATCATTATGCACATTTAAAGTACGTTGTACACGTCGTAGCATAGCGGATGACAAGTATGCTATGTAAAGTTAAAAGTACTATCACTGCAAGCATTTACGTCGTTTAACGCATAGAAAATTTTAACCGATTTCATACAGGAAGAGGTTCTCAATTCAAACGAAAGTTTTTTTTTTTTTTTTTTTTTTTTTTTTTTTTTTTTTTTTTATTGTTGTTTGTTAGTTTATACCTTCGTGACTGATTCTCCAATTTTAATACTTTTTTTGTTGTAAAGATCTTGGCCTGAAATAGGTCCCATCATGATTTCATTAAGACCTAAATAAATTACAGGGTGCTCACAAAAGTTCGCTATCACTTTATCACCTCAGGAACGGCTGCAACTATACTTGTAAAAGTAGTATATTAGTATAGTAAAGTGGCCATGCGCTAAGAGATGCGACCGCTTACAGCGCCACAGGGTGGATATATCTCGAAAATAGTACGAGGTAGGAGAAAAAAGAAATTAAAAATTTGTAGAGCATCATCGATTTACTACGAAAGGACACCTTGTAGATATGAACGTCACACACAGAAAGTTTAAAACGTGTATCTGTTTGTTCGCAGTTTACTATACTGTTACATGCCAAAGCGATCTTAGAAATCAAAAATACATTTATTTCGATGTTTAAACTTTTGTCCATCAGCTGCAATGCATATTTGGATCCTTTGATCCTTTATGCTTCGCACATTCCAGCGTAACGAGTGAGACAGACGCTGAGTGAGACTCTGTAAAATTCAATCAGAATCTAGACGTGCATTGCAATTGACGCTATCATATATTTTCTATGCCTGTTTTAATATGTTAAAGATATACACTGTAATGTTTTCTCTACAGCCTCATTTGATAGCCTAATATGAATCAGAGAGTCATCGATTGCAAGCTGCTCCTCTTTTGATAGTTTATATTTCATATATTTACTGATAATAGATACTTTTACACTAATTGCCTAACTTTATTTTGGGTTACGAATGCATCGTATTGCGCATCCATTATTTACATTTCTAAAGCCTTTTTAATTTAATATTTATGGATTCAATAGATAGTTTTGTCTCATATCGCACAAAGAAAAGTGATACTACTCAAAAATGCAATATTTGAGAAAAATCAACAAAATAAGGCAATGAATGACTAGAATAAAACTGACACAATTGCCTCTCGAATGGATAATTTTTGAGTTGGAGATGTAACTTTTTTTGCGCATATTTGGGCACTTCATATATTTGTCAGTGTGAAAAACTCATAATTGACAATTTTTTAGTTGTGTCTCTTTTCTTGCGGGTTGAGATCTATGAAACCGCCGTTTAATGCATTCTCATGTTCTAGTATATAAATACATTTTCACTGAAAAGAAAAAAAAAATATTTTGTAAAAAAATAGAACCGACTTCAAAAGCAACTATTATTCAAACAACTAAAAATAAAATGAAAATTGGCATAAAATAAAATTGTAAATTGCGCCTAAAAGTATATATATATATATTTTTTTTTGAGAAACAACATAAACACTACAATTAATTATAATTTTTGAAGTCGGCGCAAATTTAAATAAAAATTGATAATTTTTATTGAATACAAAAATCAATTTCTATTCAAAGTATACATGTGATTTTGCCATCTGAAAAACACAGCCGAAAGCTGCATTGATTCAAATAAACAATTAAGATTTCTTAATGGTAAAAATTTGCAAAGAACAAGCTAGTAACTTCGTAGAAACATAAATACCGAATTGCAAAGGATGTTCACTGTTCTATATAGGTATTATTAATGGACCATTTGTATACAATGATAAAATAATAAAAGAAATTATCAAGGTGAATCATTCGAAAACGCAACTATCGGTCTAAAACTAAATCTATAAAATAATAATTTTTTTTTTTTTTTTTTTTGCGCCGACTTCACAAGTTATAATTAATTGTAGTGTTTTTGTTGTTTGAAAAAAAATAATAATAAATAAATAAAGATTTTAAACTTTTAGGCGCATTTTTTTAAAATTATAATGAATATACAACATATTGATTAAAGATTTCTATTACTTTACACTCAAAATTGAGATATAACAGTTAATACACTTTAAATATTAAAAGCTTTTGAAATAAAAAATGTGAATTTGCAATTAGGTAAGATTTTGGATTATTATTATTATTATTATTATTATTAATATACGCTATTTTTTATAAGATATTTTAATAAATACATTGACCTATTTACGGCCTTAAAGTGGGTTTTTAATCATATTTATTAAGATGAATAATAAATTTAGAAACAGTTTAAAATTTAATATTATTTTTAAATATGTAAAATTGGAATTTAAATAAGTTAAATATTTTTGTAAAAAACTAAATATTAATTATTTTCATAGATATTATTTTTTATATAAAATACATGTGCTAAGCTTTAATGTAATTGATTAAGATTTTTTCTTTTCAATCTTGCGAATAGGAGGGGGAGGGGGATACTTTTTAGGAAATATGCATTAATGTTTGGAAATGCATTGAATGGAGGTTTTAGCATCAGTTACAAATTTGCTAATGAAATCATCATTGAAACGTCCAAACATTCGAAAATGTTCATATATAAACATATAAATACATATACAGTTGAACCTCGTTGATGTGAATCTCAAGGGGGGTCAAAAATTTGTTCATGCTATCAGTAACTAATCTTCATATAACTAAACTAATCTTCATTTTGACGGGGATTGTGGAAACAGTTCATGTTAAAGCAATTCACGTTAACAATGTTCACGTTAACGAGGTTCGACTGTATTTAAAAGAATAATTTTTAAATTGTTAAAACCATCTAGATTCATTAGTATTTTAGCAAATGTGTATTTAAAGCTTTCAGCTTTATGACCGTTTCTATCCGTAAGCGCAGTAATTGAAATAAAATTCTTGTATTAAAAATATTTGGAAAAATAAAATTAAGTAATTAAATATTTGTAGTGTCCAGTAACAAAATTTGAAACTTCAAAGAATTTTGACATTTATTACATATCATTAAACGTGTGTGCTGAAAAACTGTCAGATTCTGAAAAGATTAAAAATAAGTCCACATGAGATTACACTTATATATTTTGAAAAGTGTCATATGTTAAATATTTTAATTTTTTGGGAAGGGAAAAAAAAAAAGTGCATCTGTAAAGGAGATATCTTGGCCGTCGTAAAAGAATATTTTCGTTGATGATGTTGGCTGAGAAGTAAAAACATTATTAAAACTTAATTTCCATTTAAAGTCCAGGCTCGGAATTAACTCAGAGACATATTTTGTTCCCTTGTAAGTTTATTCAACATCTTTTCTAATGTACGTGACCATAGTCTATTAAAGGAACATAATAAGTTTTTTTGCTCAACGAAAACATTCTGGAGTGGGGAAACAGTACCGAGGATCAAGCCGGGCCCCAGGCCCTAATCACTCTTGAGGTTTTACATGCTTGATAATCAGTAAGGAAGTGAGTAAGCTCCTAAACTGGATCAAAAAATGACAATGCATTTGTCGTTTAATTATATACGCCAAGTTCAAAGTTTAAGATAGAGAATGGTTGCGGTTACGTTAGGAATATTCACATGTATATTTTTAAAAAGCGACGAGTAATTTATTGACCGTTGTTAGTGAATGTTGGCATGATTTCGCCAAGATTTAGACCCTGGGAAAATAACTAGCTAGGCAAATATTTTATTTAACCGTTGATGTAAATTAGGCGACAAGAGGGTGCATGAGTTACATTTCGATGCAAGATTAAAAGACACCGAATTAATTATTTTCTGGTTTCACAAAGTAAAAGGATAGAAATAAGTCAAAATATTATCATTTACAGAGCGAAAAAATCTCCAGTACGTTAGGCTTGCTAAATGAAAATGGGAACTGATCAAAGATTTTTTGTTTCAGCTACATTGAAAAAGGCATGAAAGGGAAGATATAAAAATTAGAAAACGTATATTGTAAATTTATTATTTATAGGATAAAAATCGTTATGTTTAAGATTAATGAATTTAATTTATAATTTTATTTATTTCTAGAATTTACCTATCCTTTAAAAAGAAAAATAAATTTTATATATAATATGTGATAATCTATATCACAGCATCTAACATTGTTTTGTGCTGTGGTAACTTAAACTTTATGTCTCAACTTTTTTTTTATTCACATTGCTGTTGACATATTGAGCTTTTTCTGATATCAAGACAATAATAATTAAATACATTCCATGATTACGTTGTAAATTCGTGATTTTTTTTTTTTTTTTTGTTATATGTAGTTCATATTAAAAAAATAAATAATATAAGTAACATCGTTTATTTATTTATTTATTTTTTAAGAGTCAAAAAACGTGCATTTTTTTTCCCTATTATAAATAAGTATCTTTCAGATTTTGCATTGTATAACTACTCTATTCAATCAGAAGAGTATTTTTTCTTTTTAATAATGAACACTTCTGAAACTTTTAACGTTTTAAAGAGGTTTAAGCACTTCAATAAAGTGTTTATTAAGAGATTTGTCAATGTAATATAAAATAAATATATTTTTAAAAGAAATAAAGAAAAAAAAAAGTATTTTTAATTTCTGCTCCAATCAATTTATAAAAAAACATTCTGTTGATATCTATATGATACATAGTTTGAAATTGTATTTTATTTGTTTGTGTTGTTCAGGTGTCATTGATTTAATATTACTTTTTCTTTATATTAAATTTTGCTAATTAAATACAAATTTTATTTTAACAAAAGTGCCTTTTTTCCCTGGAATTAAATCTCATTTTGAAAAGAACCCATATATATATATATATATATATATATTCATTTTAAATAGAAAATAATTTTTCAAAGTCATGAATTCAATACCCAATTGTTTTCAAGTAGTTCTGTTGTGAAAATTAATATTGTTGTATAAGTAGAATATATTGAAAAAAAATTTACAATAATGCAAACCTCTTTAGTAAATGATATTTATATATATATATATATACAATGTGTGCGTGTGTGCGTAGGTATTTTGGTTATTTATAATAATTTTTTATGTTTTTATAGATTTTTATTTATTTTCTCTCAAACAAATTTAAATTGAGTTTTAATGTAATAATGTAGTTTGTCATACTTTTATTTTAATTATATATTTGATTTTTGGGAGAGCATAACTAATTCGTTTCTGAATATGTAACTTATAAATAAAGAAATTCACAAGCAAATAACAACTGTTTACTTTAAAAATATTTTTTCAAAAAGTAATATTTTTAAATTAATGTTCTTATAATACTATTAAAATAAAAGCTAATTATAAAATAATATTAACTTCGATATGTTTTTCTTCGAAATGTTACGTTTCGTTACAAACCTTTTATATTTAAGAAAGCAAAAAAATAATATTTATAGTATAAAGTCGGCAGCAAATTTAATGAAGTACACATCCACTTTATTCTTTTCTTTTCCTTTTTTTAGTTTTAGCGCTAATTTTTATCATCAACTTACTTTTTTATAAACAACATAAGGCTAAAATCATGGCTCAACAAATATTTACTTAACAAAATAGTATTAGGTGTACATCTTATATATAGGAATTATTGCTAGCGCTTCAATAATTTTGCTGCCGACTGTAGTATCAGTTCGCTTTCATAGCACAGAAAAGAAAACAATTGAAAATTAGTTTTATTTTAGATTTCTAATCAAGACGTTAAATACATTTCCAGATAAAACACTTCACGAAAAATACGCGTAATTCATTAAATAAATAACATTTTTTAAATATTAAATTTTTCTATTTTTTATCATTATTTTCTCTGTAGCATATTAATGTTACTTGAAATTATTTTACATTTATTAATTACATGCACTGAAAGAGTTCCGTTAGGGATATATGTCTTTTAAAGCGTTGCATCAAATTTCTCCTTAAAAGTGACAGAAATTCGTCTTGGCATGAAATGTACAAGTCACTGAAATTAATGGAAAGACATATGATGCATTCATAATTTCTGAACAATGTACTATTCAGGAAGTTGAGATTGGGTATTCGGGATAATGAACAAATTTTTAATGCATACAAAATTGCTCGATAGGACAGATATCAGGTGACACTGATAGCCAATATAATCAGTGAGTATCAGTAGAATGTTCAACCAGCCATTTGGACTCAATTCAGAAACAATTACACAGTGCATTGTATTACTAACTAAAACTTCTTTAGAGTACTGTGAAAAATGTCACGAAAGAAAAAAGTCTTTAAAAATATTCTGGTAACGTTCACCTACCTGTCATAGAAAATGCAGGCGTACCAGAAGTGTCGTTTTACTTCATGTGAAAAACCTATAAATGATAATAATCTACAATAGCCTGAAGTGACACTTTCTGGTAAGATGGATCTATAGTTTCAAGTGGTTTACAATGTACTCATATTCTGCCGTCACCCTGTATTAATTTGAATCTTGACTCTTTATTCTAGGCAACATTTTTTCACATCTCGACGGTTCGATAAAGACGTCCGCGTGCCTGTGATAGTCATTCAGTTTTATGTTGTGCAGTTAACCGAGAGACTCTTGTGGCCGATGATTCCCATATCTCATAGAGATTAGATGGTTTCGGAATTGATTTAGCAGCTACACATTGTTGTTCACTAGCGTTTAGATGACAGGTAGTTTGTGGTTAATATATTCTCTGTTACAATACGGGATAGTCGTCTAAGATATCTTTTATTTATACGCTGTTATCTGCAGTAGTTGACTTTGATTGAAATGGTTGTACCGAAATTGGCGTAGTAACGGCACATCTTTCTCATAATTGTGTGTGGAAATTCGAGTATCAGCACTATTTTCGAGGTAGAAAGATTCATTCTTTAGACTCCGATTATTTGTCTACGAACAAATGCGCTTATATCCGTGTAATGCTACATATAATGCATTTGCTAATTTTAATTCTGTGAACAATACTAGCAGCAACATTTCATATCTAACAATAATTCATTCTGTCTTTCTTCAACATCTGCTTACGTGATTTTTAAATTATATCTAGGTCTGAGCACAGTTTTTGCATAATATTAGTCATCTCTAATTCAACAAGTTTTCTGTACATAAATTATCGTCATATTTTTTGGAATTAATTTTAACTTTATGGAAGATTTTAGACCTGATATTATCGATATAAAAAAAAAAAATAATAATAATAAAGAATTTAAAAGTAAACTATTTTTCTTTAACTAACAGCTTCACTTTTTTATGAAATTAAATATAACTTTAGCTTGATGTTTACTTCTAAAACTTTTTTCTGTAGGGATTTTAAAATGGGTGGTATTTTTATTATTAAAGAGTATTTTTAGCTTGATTAAATTTTGATCGCTTGTGAGTCATTTGAATATACATTTACTTTTTTTCTATTCAACGTGACATGTGGAGGTTTTTTTTTTTTTTTTTTTTTTTTATAAAAATTGTTATTAATTTATTGGTCGTCTCGTATGTAGGTTCCAATTTTGGTAACAATCCACTCATTCATTTTGACTACAGGAGGCCTTTTTCTGCGGAAGTTTAATTATAATTAATCTGTATATCTATATTAACACTACTTACAGAAATAAACCAGACGGATTTTACCATGTTTAACCCTGCAAAGCCTGACATTTTTCTGTGCCTGAAATAAATATATGTGAAGATATTAATAATTAGTAGTTGGAGAAAAATAATAAAAATTATCACAACGAAAATGTTTTACTGGGAAAACAAATATTTTAATGTGGAACATTAATAAAAGTGCGATTTTCGAAACTACGGTTACTAAAAATACGATTTCGTAAACTACAGTAATTCAAAAACTAACCTCTGCAATGTAAACCTTTTTTTTTTTTTTTTTTTTTCAACACACAATATTTTTTTCCGTTTCGAAATTGTTTAATAACTGTTTTTTTGTTAAACGTCAAACGCAAACGGTGGAAATTTCAAATTATTTTTATAGTAAAGGGAATTGTGGTGAATTCCACAGGATACTGCCTGAGTTATATAGTTGTGCATGTGAAGTAACTCGAAAATGCCGATAGTTGTCTATACCAGTATTTCGTAGAGGTGAAGGAATATTTGCAATTGTTGTTTCACATATGGCACCGTGTGCTTTGTAGGGATAATAATCTGATCACAGTTTTGAGGAAATTATTCCTTATTAACTTCCAAATTATTGGGTGTAAAATTTTAATTGTATTTTGATTTTGTCCGGTGAAATTTCTTAAAATTTTATTTGAATATTTAATGTAATTTTAAACAGAAAAAGAAATCTCATTTTGCATTTATACAATTTAAACAAATGATTAATTAATTGTTAGTCTATTGATAAGATAATGAAGAGTTATTATATTTTAAACTAACTCACTAACCTACATAAATCATTTAAAAGTGCGTTTAAGAGGCTAGTTACACGGCTTAAAGGGAAAAAAGAGAAAAGCTTCATACAGAAAGAAGAAATTATAAGAAAATTTTGTCTCCTCCTTCTATATGTATATAAATATTTTTTTCCCCTTCTTTTTCCAGGCATAAGATACAAAACTATTATTTTATTTTATTTATTTATTTATTTATATGATTTATTTATTTATTTATTTATTGAAACATTTTATCAAAATATATTTTTACTTATAATACCAGAAACAGGGCAAAAAAATACAATTTTCAGTAATTCCTTCATCCGCAATGAGTTATTTGAATAAAATAAGAAAGTGGGAGATTAACCGATCTGAAGTATGAAAGAATTGAATTCTACTATATTCAAATTCAATTTTATTTCTGTGATTTACTTATAAGCATAGTTAATGCTAGTATGGAGAAAAAGGCAGAATTGCCGAAAGTCAATTAACAAACGTTGACAGCACTGTAAAAAATCTGAACAATTTTTACTGGCAAGTCACTGTTAATAAGGTTTTTCAGTCATTTATCGTAAAAACAAAGTTATGCCCGTAAAGCTGTCTTAACTTTCTCTTGAAGAAGGAAGTGACCTTTAATGAAGAGTTATCACTCTCAATTTTAAAGCAATCTCCTTATATTATTAAAATCTGTACGCGCGTGTGTGTGTGTGTGTGTATGTGTGTGTGTCTGTCTGTGAGAAACGGCTTGAAACAGCAAAAACTCCGCCGCTAACGGTCGCACGGACTTCGAACAGGTACCGTCGGACAGAGAATTTATCGCAGATCTGGGTTATCTAATTTGCTAAACGATGCGACCCTAATTAGCGGAGATATTAATTAAAATGTCGACCATTGTCTAACAAAAAATGACCCAGAATTCATGATTAAATGCTTAAAAAGCGACATTTTTACGGAAAAAGTGGAAAATAAATTAGAAATATCAGTCGTATTGTTACAAACAAGATACCATTGGAAAGAGATTTTTTTTCTTAATCCGATGGTTTAAACGGCTTATCGATCGGACAATTAGATTTTTTAAAATTAACTAAACTATAAAAAAGTATTGGCAACAAATCACAAGAATCTTAGCTTTGCAGACGATAGTCTACAGCAGTCTTCAACGGAAAGAAACACATCTGGTATTTAATGAGGTCACGTGTTTCGTACTGCGATTAAAAATTGCAATTTTCTATTTTCTTCAATTTTTCAAATTTTACACATTTTACTTAGTAAACAATCTTAACAACATAAAACAAACTTACTGTTCAAATTTCATCGATTTTGGTCAATAAACAAAAGATTTACATTTTAATTGCAAATTAAATTTTATCTTTACACGCCTCGCATTTTATCTGTCGAAAGAGAATGCCAGTTTCAAAACGACACAAATACACTTAGGTTAAAAATATTTCTTTTTCTATTTACTTCCATTAATAATGGAATGGATAATGGAATTCGAAATTTCACCTGACTTACACGTTTTGAGGTCTCATGGCGCTGTAATAATTTAAAATTTCAATATTTCAGATTCTAATTATGTTTAATTTTTTTTTTTTTTTTTTTTTAATACGTCTTTCGATACACATTCTAAAGTATCTCAGCTACTAATTAAAATAATTTCATAAGTCATACATCATTGGAAAGCTTTGTTGATTTGGGATCGAACAGTGGAATACAGAAATTTGTCCCGCCAGATGGCGCTGTAATACTTTCAAATTTCAATTTCTAATTATGATTAAATTAATTTTAATACATCATTCGAAAGATATTTAAAGTTCTTTTAAATTATCGAAAATTTTCACCAGATTTATACGTTTTGAGGTCTCCTGAATCAATTTTCTTTTATGACGCTGTAATATTTTCAAATTTCAATATTTCAATTTCTAATTATGATTAAATTATTTTTAATACATCATTCGAAAGATATTTTTAAATTCTTTTAAATTATCGAAAGTTTTCACCAGATTTACACGTTTTGAGGTGTCCTGATTTCGTTTTCTTTTGCATCTCAGCCAAATGAGTTAGATCGTTCAAAATTGGTATACGTAGGTTAATTAAGAAGGCCTGAAAGGGTGGAGAAGAAATAGGCGTGCATCGCGCGCGTATCCCTTAACTTGTGCGCGCGCAGAGCGCACGAAAGTACGCAGATGCACGGTCCGAACTTTTACCCGAAGAGAAATGATTTTTTAAATTTTCTTAAGAATAAAATTTTGATTTGAGAAGGAATATGTGCGCGCAGCGCACGTATACCTTCACACGTGCGCGCGCGGCGCGCATGGGTCTGCGCTGCCGGAGGCAGTGGAGACACGGTGGGAATTTTTCACCCGATCAGATTTTTTTTTTTTTTTTCGGAGGCACGAAGGGTCAGGGAAGGAATACGCGCGCGCAGCGTGTGTATGCCTTAAGTTGTGCGCGCGTAGCGCGCACGGGACTGCGCTGCCGAAGGCAGTGGGGACACGGGCCGACTTTTTACCCATTCATAAATGATTTTTTTTTCAATTTCTTTTCTTAAGACTAAAAGTTACTGTAAGTGATTCATTTGAAAATACTGACCCGCTAGCGGGCGAAGCTCGCTAGTTTATTACAAATATTTGTACACTGTAAAGAAGAATGAGCGCTAAATTACGGTCAGTGATCGGCAAAAATTGTTCCAGTCACTGACCGTAAAACAAATCTTACCCGTAAAACTTAATGATTTTTATTTCGAAGAAGCGTTGTGGCCTGTTTAAAATGACCAACATTCCGTATTTTGAAGGAATTTGTAATAAATACATAACTGGACTTTTTCCTCGAAGAAGGAAATTGGTCGTATAATTTAATGATCAATTCTCCGAATTTTACTAAAACTTTTTTAGAGTATTTTTTTTTTTTTTTTTTTGCAATCAAAGAATGAAGCTGTTCGTATAGTTTAATGGTCAATTCTTCGAATTTTGCTGAAATTCTTTAGAGTGTACTGGATATATTCTTTTATCAAAGAATGGAGCTGTCCATAAAATTTAACGGTCAACTCTCGTCACATGCATGAACTACAAATTTCACGCCTAAAATACTTTTCTTACCTTTAGAGGGTCTATACTAATTATACTTTATATTTGCTATATTGCGTTCTGGCTATACTTCTGCTACATTTTTGTTTTCCTGATTCAAAGTATTTGCAATTATTTCAACCTGAAACACTTTTTTTTTCTTCAATATATGGTGTTTAGTTACTTTTCCTCTTTTTCATCTCCAGTTTTTCGGTGCACATTACTACAAGTTATTAAAAATGTCTTTTGCATAAATTATAATTATAAATTAATTACTAAAATTAATGTTTTCCGCTTTTGCAGAAAGCAGTGTTAATACTCCAGAAATGCATTGACAGGTTGTGTTTAAAAAAAGGCATTTATACACACATAAAAAAAGCTTTATTGAAACAAAGAAATTTTTGTTGATGTTATATACAACAATGCTTTTGTTGTGCCAATGAAAAGCTTTACTGAAGCAACAAAAAAATTGTTAAATCAATCAAACTATTTTGTTGATCTAGCCCTAACAAAAATTTTGTTCTTTCAAAATAAATAAATAAATAAATAATAATAATAATAATAATAATAATAAATAAATAAATAGATAAATAAATAAATAATAATAATAAATATATTAATATGTGCAATAAATATACATATAATGTGTATACTGCTTTATGCTTGTCTAGCCTTTTACAATTTTGGATCTTGTTGGTCTTTTTTATAAATCCGGTGGTCTTATTGAACCACTAAATTTTAGTTTCTGACGTGAACATACTTATATACTAGCACTGAACTAATCATATTATTATTTGATTAAGCAGTTTAATATCTGCCACAAACAACGTTTTCATGGTTCAATTTAAGACAAAATATCTACTTTTTTTTTTAAATACACAAAAGCTGTAAAAAAAAAAAAAAAAAAAAAAAAACTACATCACAGCACTTATGATTTACATACAAAGAAGACGAGAAGTAAAGCATTAATCATAAATACACAGAAAGACGGCACATGTATTTATTATAAAACGTTTCATAAAAAGTAAAATTTATGTTTTATATTATTATAATCTAATAATCAAAATATTTAGAACTGTAAAAGAAAAAAAAATTAATTAATTAATTAAAAGGCATATTGATCTCATGATCCCTGAAAGGTAAGGTACATTGCTAATAAAATAATAAGCACAACTTCAACATAACAGCCGCCTATACGGTGTGGGGAAGTAATTTCCCTTCCAAAATACAACTATGTTCAAATAAATCATAACACATTTTTGTTTATTTATCAATCTAAATAACAAACTTTTAATCATCAAGAATTTTCGTATCTATTAAACATTACCTTGAAGTTTCTATATTACATAATTTATCTTTTCTAAGTTCATTCAACATCGCAAATCTTAAATATAATACAAATAGATATTTAAATGTTCTATATTTTATTAACAAATAACACAAAATTTAATTCACTTACAGCCAAACATAGCCTAGAGTCATTCACAAAATTTCCATTTTGTGAATGTGAAATTCTACACAGAGATAAGACAGAAATAATTTTATGATGCAGTTCATTTCATCGTCAAATTACACAAAGTAACATGCATGTTGTTAATGATTTTCTTTCATTACATACAACTTTGGTGAAACCATATACAAGGCAGAAAATTTTGGATGAGCCTTGTTTAAATCATTATGTTAACTAAAGTAATTACCTGGAATATTTTCGCAGGGTTAATATGGATTATTTCTCTATTTAATTTTTATTTATGATTTTTTCTTTGAATAAAGTGAAAGATAAATGATTTATACTTGAATCGCCTGATCTGAAAAAAAAACTTCTTTTGAAGTTTATTTTAAATATTTTTATCACTATTTTGTTTAATTACTATTTGAAAATTTATGTTTTTCTGTTTCAGCAGTTCATCTTATAAGATATTTTTAATAAGAAGAAGATGGTATTCTATTATGGATGGGAATAAAATGTTATAGAGTACTCTAATATTTTTAATATAGGTGCATCTGCAAGGTAGTCAATTACGTTTAACGAAGCAAACAACTGTCAAAATATCCAACACAAAGAGATCAGTTATGTCTTGTGAATGACGTTTTTTGCTAGCTCCTTGTCTGTGGCTAGAAACAGTGCGTTATCACAAAGAGCTCATTCATATTATTGACTGTTGAAATGAAATCATAGGTACGTTGTTTTACGAAATAATCCAACGAACCGATAAGATGAATAAATGTTCAATTATAATATATTGTTTCTAGCCACCCACTCTCTTAAAATAAATGAGTTAATTCACTATGTCAAGTAGGAGTTATTATTATTATTATTTTTTAAATCGACTTGAGTTAAAAATGATATCTTTTGAGTTAATTAGTTTATTTTTATTTAATCAAACTTGAGTTACAAATAATTATTAATACTTGAATGATTTCTGCTCATTGAACCACTTGTAAGTGACATCGTTTTCGCTGTAGAGCATTTCTTCAGTAGCATGCAAATTCGAAGGGGAATGCCATTAGAAACTGATCCAATTTATTAAAATCATTTGCATTAAAATCATTAATAAAATAAATAAATTACTAAAATACAATAAATAACTCAAGTTTTAGTGAATTGTGTTAACTTTGCTAGTTTACGGAATTTAACTCAAGATTAGAGGGCACGTTTCTTCTAGGCAAATGTGGGAAAAATCACTCAAGTTGAGTTCTTTTCATTCTATTATTTTAGGAGAGCACATTGTCATAACCCTATGCATCATTCACGTGAAGAAATTGAAAGACGGCAAAAATAATTATCCGAAAATAAGAAATAGGAAATAAAGGATGTGTTTAATACGGAAATTTAAAAGTAGCAAAAAATAGACATATTTTCTTCGATTAATGATAAGGTAAAAACATTTCAAATAAATTAATGAATACAACTTTTACACAATCTATCTAAATTCTACAGCATATTACTAAATAGTTCTTGCTTAGAATACTTACCTATTAAATTTCCTTAATAATTTAAATAAATGAATATCACTATAAGTACACTATATTCAAGCATATATAAATTTAGATTAACAATTATGTATTTGTTAGAGAAAGTTCACGTGAGACATTAATTTTGCACTATATTTAATCACTAGCAGGCTTTGCCCGCTTCGCTGGACACTATATTTAAATGATTTCTTTGTAACTGAATATATTTCGATTGGCGACTATTTTCGTCACAGCTTTAGTATGGGACCTCCTTTGCAATATCAAACATTTTTTAAACTTCTCGAATCTGTACGACAAAACTATTATTAAAACAAATATTTTCGAAAACAGTCTAATAGCTGGTGTTAATTCTTCGAATATTCTGGAAACAGTTGAAGCTGTTACTCGTACAGTATAAGTCATTATTCGATGAATGTTCTGGCACAGTCCAAAAAATAGTCACTTGTTCCACAGGAGTAAAGCACATAACATTAACTACACCAGAGCAAAAATTTTCGCTCACTCACGAAAAATGTCCAGTCGCTTAGAGCTCAATCCCTAAAGTGTAATGACTCAGAATAGGTCTCTGAATAACTCTGGATCGCAGTGACTACATACTCTTTCGCAAAAATCAACTCACACCTACTTATAACTTATGGCGATGGGGCTTGGAGATGACTCCATCGAGAATCCCTTGGTAAGCTCAAGACTATGCTTTCTATTAAACATATCTTTATTTAGTTATTTAAATATTAATTTATTTAAATAAAATATTTCTGCGCGACAGCGGGCAAGTGCAGTCACACACAGCAGCTCATTTATTTGTATGTTAAATTAGCGTAGTGATTGGTATATAAAAAAATAAATAAATAACTAAACATTATCGTGCTACACAACTTTATTATATCTCTCTCTTGCAGAGCTGCCAACCAAATCCGGCAAATTGTTAGTACCGCCCCTTTTTCTACACCACTTAATTTTTAGAGTAATTCTCTTCAAATATATTTACGATGAATGAAGAAAACAAATACTCTAAAAATTAAGTGGTGTAGAAAAAGGGGCGTTTTTCAATAGGCGTTAACAATTGCCGGATTAGGTTGGCAGTTCTGCTCTTGGCGACTTTTAAATTTTTGTCGTCATATTAGCGATTTTTTTTTTTTTTTTTTTTTTTTTTGTGTATAATTTCTTGCATAAAAATAGAAAGCGTTTTATCGGACACCTTTTCGTTAACATATAAGAACCCTTCATATTCTGTTTATTTTATTAATGGTTTTTAGGTTTAAAATAGTGCTTGATGAAATAAATTTTCTATTTTTAAAACTGCACTTTTTTTTCTATAAAATTATCTACTCAGATAAAAATAGATCATTTATGTGACTACTATTTCAGTTTTTTTTTTTTTTTCGTTTTGTAATATTTTATAAATTTTACATTTTTCTTGAACTACCTACATTAAAATCACTGTTGTTAAATTAAACCTCTTGGCGAAAAATTTTCGGTGTACTTCAACGCAACAATTTAAAAAATCACCCAGGAGGATCTATAAATAAAACTGATTTTAGTACAATATATATTAGCATTGTAAACTATATTAGCACTTTATCAATGTGTAAAAGAAATTTTAAATTAAAAATGACGTCAATTTTTGTGAGATGCATAATTTATTTTTATTTTTTTTATTTTTTATTGTTCACGTTTAGATAAATGTATTTATTTTCCTGTTGAAAAAAAAATAAACTCGTATTTTTTTTTTTTTTTTTTTGCAACAATTAAATTATAGATAAAATTTAAATGGCTAATTTTTTGCTATTATTAGCTTACAAAATTGCTATTTTATGCCTAAAAATAACAAAAACAAAGTTTTTTTCGGAATAAAAGGCAGCTAACTTTGTAAGTTAGGGTATAAGCTATCTCCATTACAAATTACATCGAAATCCGTCGAGCAGTTTTGGCGTGAAACTCAGTCAAATAAATTCACAGACATTCACATTTATAATATATATAAGATTCATATTCAATATATTTTAATTCTTAAATGTGTTTAAATAAATAAAAACTCTTTTTTGTTTTATTTATTAATCTAAATAACAAAATTATAATGATTAAAAAAATGGCATTAATAAAATATCACTTTGAATCAAGTGTATTTTTAAATTTTCAGAGATCAGCACAGTCTTTTTTTTTTTTTTTTTTTTTTTTTTTTTTTAATACTTCTATTTTTATAAAGATATCTTGATATTATTCAATCGACGCATAACTTCTCCAAATGATTACAAAATTTTACATTAAAAAAAGTTGTATTCAAAATTTGACAGTATACAGCCTTTCATTTTACTTTTTAAAGTTATCAAATATGGCAAATATATAATAATAAAGTAAGATGTTCCTCACTCTCTCTGTGTGTGTGTATGTGTACAACTATGCATTCATCGAATACTCATCACAGAAACACATAAATAATTGGCATATGGGTAGAATAAAGAATGCAGGAGGTGGTAAGGAATATATATATATATATATAAATAATAGATAACGTAATAAAATTTAATCTTAAAATTTAGCAATTAATAGAACTAAAACAATAACAGCACACTAAAATATAGAACTGAATTTAACATAGAGGAAAGAATGACACAAAAAGTTGCGATATAGATAAGGAACCAATGAGTTACCATATTAACTTAAAATACTTACGCCGACCTGAAGGATAATAAAAAAGGACCATTAAACTTGTGAAAGAGAAAAAAGATAATAAACCACATAATCAATTGGATATAAATGCTTAAAATTAGAAATATACTTATGAAGGGGCACATACTTCATAAAGCAGAGAAAGCTGCAATGATTTCGTAAAACGATATTGCTAATCATAGCAATTTATATCATCTCACGCCCCGATCAATGCAGCAAAAAGACCAAAAAGAATGAGAAAAAAGTGAAAAATTAAATTAAAACAAAGGATAAATAAATATTAATTAAAATCTTAAAGGAAACCAAATTAATAACATGAAATAAGCAGAGTAACCACATGGAAAACAGTTAACACAAACTGGAAAAATGGTTGATGCCAAAACCTAAATTGAAGTTAAAATAATAGCTCGACAGATATCGATTAATCGAAAATACTTCAGAACAATTACATTAAAGATAAAATACACAGAGTAAATATTAAATGATAATGTTAAAATTAATTCTAGTAGAGTTAAATTAAATCGTACCAAAAATATTAATAATTAAATCGTTTAAGATAAGGACTGAAGAATGAAGGTTAAAGACTACTAAGAACAAGCGCCATCTTTCGGTTAGCTATAAAAACATTAAGTCAGTTATATAAGATGTATTGACTGAAAGATTAAGATAATTTAGAAGTATTAACAGCAAGATTAAGATAATTTTTAAGATTTTTATTTAAGATGTATTGACTGAAAGATTAAGATAATTTTTAAGATTTTTATTTTGAAGTCAAATTATTAAGTGTTAAGTTTTAAGAAGACATAATTACAAGCAATAATGCCAAAGAGCACAACTATAAGGATAAGCATTATAATGCGGTCATCATAAATTAAAATTAAAAATTTAAATTTAAAAGATTTTTTTTTTTTTAATTAATATTTATAAGATTTTATTTTTGTTATGCAAATAGATGGATTGTTCAAATTTAACAAGGGAAGCCTCAAGTAGCCAGAAGCACATTGTAAAATTTAATGATAAAAGAGTTCAAAATACATAGTATCAACCAGAAAAAATAAAAGAGTTCAAAATACATAGAATCAACCAGAAAAAATAAGAATGTAACTTACAGCAATCCCCCCACGTTTTTTTTTTTTTTTTTTTTTTTTTTTTTTTAAATAAATTTTATTCAGCATCAAACCCTCCCAGCCAACCAGCCAAACAACACCACCCTTCCTCCTTAATCAAACTTCTGCCCACCCATCCACCTGATTTTTTTTTTAAATTTTTAATTAAACCTTAGTTTTTTTTTTTTTTTTTTTTTTTTTTTTTTGTGTGTGTGTGTGTTAGACAGAGACCCTTTTTGATAAACAAGTGAATAAATAAATTTTTTAGGATACCCCATTTTTGTAGCAACATTAATTATGTGAGAGATATTTTTGTTTTTAAACCTATCTGAACAAAGATTATGTATACGAAAGAGGTGATTGAGAATAATATTTCTGTAGACAGAGATATGAAGACAAGAGGTAAATTGTGTAAATAAATTTACTTTGAAACTAAAATCTTGTCTTTTGTCATACATATCGGTATAAATTTTACTACCATCAAGTTTAAGTTTTAAATCTAAGAAACTAATACAGTTATTGTTGAGATGATTATAAGTTAAGGTAAGGTGAGAAGGATATTCAAATTTAAATAAATTAGGCGAAAAATTATTGACATAAAAAATTATAATGTCATCAATGTATCGGTAAAAATAGACATTTTCAATACATAATCCCTGTTCATGATGGTAAAGGTATAAGTCATATATATATATATATATATATATACTAGCAGGTTTTGCCCGCTTCGCTGGACATTGAACTTAGATGAGTTGTCAAAATCCCATATCTTTATTAATAACCTAAGTTCTCGCTGTGATTGGTAGAGGTTTTCTCGTTCGCAAAGTGAGGAGTCTGGGTCTCCACTGTCTTCGGCACAACTTACCCACTCCTTACTTCCCCTTCCTCAGCGGGTGAATTCGAAGTTTTGCAAAATCACACTAATGTACATAATGCGTACACTTAATCAATATCCAGTCTGGGTCCCCACTGCCTTCGGCACAACTTACCCACTTCTTACTTCCCCTTCCTCAGCGGGTGAGTTCGAAGTTTTGCAAAATCCCACTAATGTACATAATGCGTGCACTTAATCAATATCCGCAAACCAAAATTCGCCATTCTAAGATAATTCAAAGCGAATTCAAACGGAAAAACATGTTTTTACACATGTTTATTGGGAACAACTTCAGTATAACCCCACAATGATATTTGGCGATTTTTTTGTTGGCGATTATGGCTAAATCATAAATCTAAAAATCATAAATCATATATGATAAATGATAAAATCATAATCTAAATAATAAAACATAAAATCATAAATCCAAATTAAACAACATATTAGGCTGCCATATTATATCGCAAACAGTCCAGAACGACATTGTTATCCTTCAAAACGGTGCCAAAGAAAAATCGCCAAAATCAGCTGTTGGGTTATACTGAAGTTATACCGTTTATTGCCCCCCGACTCCGAAAAGGGGGGGGGGATTTCTAATTTCGTGAAATCCAGTTACAATAAGTGCCGGATGCAAACAAAAAAATTTAGGCACCAAATTTCGTGAAAACAGAAGTCTTTAATAGAAAATATTACAAATAAATAAATACAAAAAGCACAGCTTTAGTATGGGACCCCTTTGGAGAATTTAAATATTTTAAGTCATTTTTGCGATGAACTGAATTGGCTATCTCAATTGTGCAATTAAAGATCTTGGCGAGAAACGTCCGAGCTACGTCGGTTCCGAATTTCAAATTTTGCCAATGGGATCCAATACTAAAGCTGTTCCATACACAAAATAAATAAATAAATAAAATAAAATAAAAAATCTTTTCTGATATTTACAAAATAAAAATAAAAAATCTTAATAAAATCCAAATTATAATCATTTACAATTAATGGGAGAACATAACAAAACCCTTTATAAGGTACATAATAACAACAAAAAATTTTGTTTTACTGCAGGAAAGAAAAGTACTGCTTAATTAAATAAAAATATTAAACTAATGCCAAATATCTCTATGAAAATATTTATCTACGTGCAAATTCCTCATAAAAAAAAAAAAAAAAATCACCAACTTTTGTAGGTATTTTTCTTTCTAATTTTTATTATTATTCGCGTGAAATTAAAAATATTTCATTTTATTTCTCGAAAATAAAAAAATATATAAATGCATATTTATAAATATAAAACTTTTTAACGAATCCGCGTTGAAAACGGAAAAAGGGTAAAATAAATTAGAAATATCAGACCTATATTTATAAATTTGATATCAAATGAAAGGGGTGATTTTTCTGAATCCAGGGGTGCAAACAGTTTTTCGATGCGCCAATTAGATTTTTAAAAAATAACTAAAGTATGAAATTTAAGTGGAAACGGAAAAACGGAAAAAGGGGAAAATAAATTAGAAGTATCAGACCTATCGTTACAAATTCAGTACCAAATGAAAGAGGTGATTTTTCTGAATCCTGGGGTGTAAACAGTTTTTCGATACGACAATTAGATGTTTTAAAATTAACTAAAGTATGAAACTCAGATGGCAAAACTTCATTTCAATCATTTCATAATTTGTAGTGCGAATCACGCGATTAAAAAAAAAAAAAAAAAAAAAAAAAAAATATTATTGCATTTTATTTTTCCATTCAAAGCGTTTTAGTGAAAAAATATTTATGGCGCATGCGCAGGCGTTTTTTACCCACAATTTAAACACTAATCAGAATTTTGAAAATTTCTATAAATATAATTTTAAGTTGGGTGAAGACATAAGTTTCTGCCAAGCGCCGTTGAATTCCGTCCAGCCGTTCTCGATTGATGCCCGGACAAACGTGTTTTAGTCTTTTACCCCCCAGGGGGGAACGGGGGGGGAATTTCTGAAAAGTTGATAGATATAATTTTAAGTTGGGTGAAGACCTAAATCCCTGCCAAGCGCCGTTGAATTCCGTCCTGCCGTTCTCAAGTGATGCCCGGACAAAAAAAGCGACATACGGACACGATGACACACACACACACACACAGGCAAAATTTTCTGAAGTCATTTTCGGCTTTCATGGGGTATGAAACGGGAAGATATCGCAAAATTTTTCGATTCCGACAAATTTACAGACAAAAGTCTGATTTTATTAATATATATATATATATATATATATTAGTATTGCGGAGACAAAAAAAAAAAAAAAAAAAAAAAAAAACGGCAACAAAACCGCATTTGAAATCGGGATTCAACTGGATTTTTTGCTCTCAAAACACGTCCGAATAAGAAAAACTGAAGTGAGGAAAAATACAGTTGTCTGTTGTTAAACTGTGATCTTTTCGTAGAGTCCTGTGTAGATCCCTTCTTAGGGTCGGGTACCCACTGTTATCCGCATTGCGGATCTGGTGCTGGTAGTTTGCATTCATTGCTGCGGGTCTAACCGCATTTTTTTTTCTTTCCCGAAGAATTTTTGACGCTTTATTATTATTTTTAGAAACATAACCATTTGAATGAAAAATAAATTAGATAACACGTCTAAGCAACGTGACTTTAATTACAAATGTAAAAATATTTAACTTTTTAAACTCTATATAAGAAAATTACTTCACTTCTAATGTATGTTTTCCTACTTATTTTAATATTTTTATATACTGTAAAAATATTTGTAATAGTGGGTTCTTTTAAGTCTTAATACATAAAAAATTTTGTTATACACTGAATATCATAATAAATTAGTAATTTTGTATGTAACTATATTATATATTAAAAAGTAATAATCTGATTATAAGTAAAATCTTCAGCAATATTAAATTTATAATATTTTATATAATTTTTAATTCTTTGAAAAAAAATATTCAGTTACATAGCTGCCAACATTTAAATTTATTGCGGAGAATTTTTAGCCCCACCTTTATTTCGCACCACTTTATTTAAAGTACATATTTCTCCAATATATAACTACGATAAAATAAGAAAAAAAATACTCTTGAAATAAAAGTGGTATGAATTAAGGGCGAGGCTAAATAGGCTCCGGAATAAATTAAAGTGTTGAGTACTCTGTAGTTATATAACCGTATTTTATGTAATAGAATTTTAATTCAGCGTATTATATAACATAAATTTAACAATAATTTATTGCGGATCGAGTTGCGGGCCGAAAGTTATTCTGCCGGTCGGCTGTGGGTCAAGTTTACCCGACTTGCGCAGGACTCTATTTCTTCGTAACGAACAAAAATACTAAAAAAATTCTGCGCCGTGGGAGAGCGAGTTTCTTCCCACTTCATACGGTGTAATTTCTTTTGTAGAAATACTTTTTTTTTTTTTTTTTTTTTTTTGCAAATTCGTTTACGAATTTGAGTAAAAATTTCGTACTTTTACAATTTTATCGTATTATTTTACAAATTATTCGTATTTTTACAATTTTATCGTACTTTTTACCAATACTTTTACAAATTCGTAAAAAATTCGGATTATTTTCTTCCTGAAGATTCAAAATTTCTTTCTTTCTTTTAATTTTTTTTTTTTTTTTTTTTTTTTTCTGAATATCCAAATTTTTTTTCTTTCTTTCTCTTTTGCTTATCTGCTTTTGTGTTGCCCTTTAGCAATCTTAAATATAATAAACGTATAAATTTAATAGGTCCCACGTTTTTTTTTTTTTTTTTTTTTTTTTAACAAATGAAACGAAAATTCATTTTCTTGCAGCCAATCATACCCTAGAGTAAATCACAGTACACAGAGGAAAAGCAGAAATAATTTCACTACGTGCATTTCATTTCATCGTCAAATTATACAAAATAACATGGATAATGTTAATGATTTGCTTTCATTAAAGACAACTTTGGTGAAACATTATACGAGGCAGATATATTTGGATGAGCCTTATTTTAATCATTAATTTAACTGTAGTATAGGTCTTCGGGTGTTTACTCAGGCATGAAATGTGGATATTCCTGTATTTAATTTTGATTTACATTTTCTACCATAAATCAAGTGAAAGTTATACAATGAAATGACCTGATTTGTGTTTAAAGGGAATAAGTTTCTTGTGAAGTAGATTATAAACAATATTTATAACTTTTTTTCTTACTTAGCAATTTAAAAAATGAACATATAGTTAACATTCAAAATTTGATTAAAATCATTTAGCAGTACTTAACTGCAGCAAAAACAAAGTTTAATAAGAAAGGCGCCATTACTTAAATCTGTATTATAAAGTATAATCAGTTCTAAATAAGCTTATAAAAATTATCAAAAACAAAGTATGAATCTAATTCAATTGGGAAATTTCAATTATTTGGCCACTGGTTGAAAAATATATCTCTTCAAGTTAGTCTAATAAAAATAATTTTAGTTTAAAAAGAAATGTTCTTTTTAAATTGAATTACCATTTTCTTTCAAAATAGCACCTTTTTTTTATTTATTTATTTATTTTTTTTAAATTATTATTAATATACTTGGAAATAATCATAATTCAAAATAAATGTCGAATAATTAAAATTCATCGTTAAATTCGATCTTAGTTTTTGTTAATATAATCTATCTAAATAATTTTACGTTACCTTCCTATTAAAATTTTAGAATTCCATTTCAGTTTTTCACCATTAAATTAGGTCCAATACAGAATACTCTTTGATATCCTTGCATTCAAATTCTGAAACATAACTGCTACCCTCCTACGGATGAGAAAGTACTGTTTTGCGGTTAATTTTTTGAAGCTGAGTTTTTGATATATTTACAAGTATTGGGAACCCTTGAATTAAAAAAAAAAAAAAAAAAAAAACGTGATTTTTAGCTGTTATGTGTGTTTGTGTCTGTATCGAAATGTTCAAACTCAGCCTTATACATCTCTTACATATAGCGATGTTACTTGAAACTTTTAATGAAAAAAAAAAAATCGAATAAATAATTCGTGTACAGTAGAGCGACCAGATTTTTTTCATTGAATTTGAGAACAATTATGGCGGTGTCCTCGAGTTTCGAGGACAAAAAATAAATAAATAAATAAAACATCTTAAATTGTAAAATTTTAGCAATTTTTATGTATGAAACACCTAAACGAACTTATTTCATCTTATTTATTATACATATAATAAATTATGATAATAAAACATTAATAGCTTTACAACCGGCGTCCCCAAATATGTTGAAATTTTTTTGGGACGAAGGTAGTTTTCGAGCACATATAGTCAGCCTAGTATACAGGGAAATTCAAAACTATTCAAATTTAAATACTTTCACAGAAATGTATTTTTCGTACAGTTTAACATACTCAGATTGCAATTAATACAAAACATACACGAGAAAGCAAACACCAAATAAATAAAAATTACATTAATCACAAAAATATGTTTTATGTAGAATATGGTGAGTAAAGCATTGATAAGTGTTTTGGAGTTTCATTCGAAATAAATCGAATATATTACGAAATGCATCTGAAATTTCCTCGAAATACATTTCAAGTGTTATTGCGTGTTTATTTTCTGTGCTAGATTTAAATACAGGCATTTTAAATATAAACCGAATGCTCTGTTTTTGTTGAATATAACCCATGAAAGTGCTTAAGACAATTTTACTTTGTCAAAGGAAATTGCTAAGGAAGGAAAATTACTTTCTCTTATCCACATGGATCACAAGATATACACAAACACGATTAAAGAAGCATTCTAGTGAAACACTAAAATGTCAATTTCTTCATTTAATTTTTATCTTATCGACAACAGTTTTCCGTAAATATAAATTCTATATTTTAATAGGATTCCCTAAAATACTTGAAAAATCCATTTCATTAGCTTTCGACGGTGGTCTCAGGATTAAGACAAACTGACTGCACAAGGGTCCTAGGACTCCAGAAAAGTATTTCTAAAGGATCTTTTATTTGCACGAATTTCGGGAAAAATACGAAAAATTCTGACCGACAAAAGTGACGACCTCGACCTGGTTTTGAATCCAGCATATTCCGTCTACCAGCTTCTACAACAGTATCTCTCAGCCATTGGTAGGGCCAATAAATTCAGGTTAATGATGTGGCAAAATAACTAAATTGATGCAAGTTGTATTCATTTATTATAAACGTAAATAGTCCTTATTAGGTTTGTACTAAATTTATATTTTGTAGAACTTAATTTAAAAAACAAATAGTTTTAAAATTTGTTTAAGTACTGTTTTTTTTTTTTTTTTTTTTTTTTTTTTAACAATGTTTATAAGTTTGCAAAAAAATTAGATCTCTGCTGCAAAAAAGTTTGTAGTGATCAACTCTGATCAATTCAGAAACAAAAGTCTCATAAAATCTCATAAAATTTTCATGATCAATTAATTATATATTTTGCATCATTTAACTGCTGTGCAATAGTGTAATAGTCTTCTAAACGTAAAATCATAAAATTATGTTTATTAAAACAATATCCTTAAAAAGAAAAAATATATTTGAATTCTTATTTAAATATTGTTAAAGGGAAATTAAAAATTTCCATTTTCTAATGAAAATTTCAACTACATAGAGGAAATTGCGATTTCTAAATTTCACGAGGCATTTCCTTTTATTTTCAAACTAGCTGACCCGTCCGGCTTCGCACTGATGAACAAATTTTAGTTAAAGATGGATTGATATGTAAAAAATCAAGAAATATATCAGTTTATATGTTATAGTCAGGCAATATTATTAACTGGAAAGTCAAAATATAATTTTACAATTATTTTTTTTAATTAGTTGTTAAATGTTGGCAATTTTTACTTAATGCTATTTATTTATTTATTTATTTATTTATTTATTTCATAAAAAGAAACATTTCTTTACTCATGAATAAAAAATATTGAAAAATAAACCTATGACATGAAAATGTTTTTGATAAAATTGACGTCATAATAGCTTTAATTATTATTTATTTTTTCATTTCGCAAATATATTTAATTTTTTCCATAATTGATTATTATTTTAATAATGTATATTAAAGGAGAAATCAATAATATGAAACAATATTCGTACAATATATACTATTACAGAATCTGGTGTGAAACAACCACACGACTTCCATTACCCACTATTACACGTAATATATACAATTTTTTGGAGATATTACTTGCATTTTTTGAGATTTTCGAGTAAGAGAAACTTGATACACGTATAAAGACACATACAACAGAGTTTGCATAGCGAGTTAAAAAATAAGGGGGAAAAATAGATAGTTATTTTTTTAAACACGAATTTCCGAGATCTAAAACTGAACTACCTAATCAGGATGACCGTTAATATTCCTGTAATAAGCACGTAATACTTGAGAAAGGTTATCTAAATTGGATTAAAGAAAAATTTTTCAAGAATACGTTAGAGCCGTTTTTGAGATACCAACTTTTACCAAAACTTAACATACTCAATTATTGACCTAAAAACAATAATTACATACAAAAGGATATTTAATAGGAAGTTAACATGGCGAGTTTTAAAAAAGTCAGGCGTTTTTTCAAACAGGCGTTTTTAAAGGAACGCACTTGCGAAGTATGAAATTGAGCTGTTTATAGAGGACGCCTATCAATTTTCCTGAACTAAGCAACTTTTCAATCGAAAGGGCATCTAATATATTATTTATATAGCAACTTTGAAGAAAATCATTAGAGGTGTTTTTGAATATGGGCTTAGGGTCCCATTTCTGGTTTTCGATGACCCAATTCCGGTTTTTCAATTTTCACGAAAATTTGGAAAATTTATCTGTACACCAGACCTGAATCACTTGTGAAGTTTAGTAGTTCTATTTTTATTAGTTTTGGAGATATGACAGCCAGAAGATTACACACACACGTGCACATATACACACACACTGACCAATTGCCAAAACCTATACAATACTTCCACTACCTACGGTAGTAGGGTAATTGAAATAAACACATACATCTCGTATTTACTACGATAATATACAGATTTTCGTATTACGTTTTCGATCGCCAAATACAAAAATCGCCAATGACGATAGATATCAAATCTATGCTTTGTTTTCAATTAAAATACTGAAAATTTTAATTAAAAATTTATTTTACCAAAATTTATTATAGCTTCTAGCACTTAGAGAGAGACAGTGTAACTTTTGATTATTGAGAGAAAAAAACAAAAAAGCAATCGGCTTTTTAGTTCTAGCGACCGTTCTCTACATATGCATATAAACCTTTCTTTTTTCTTTATATTAGTATAGCTATAGAGCATAGGTAAATTAAATAGGTTTCCAGTCAACATATTGTAACTCAAATAATTAAATGCTATTTACATTTCAGTAATGGCTGTATGCGCTATGTATATTGAGCTACTTGCCATAACTGTTAGTTGCTAAAAATAGTCGCCAAATAAATTTAAACATCTCAATACGCAAGCGAAGTATGACATCACTGACCGCCCGTGGATGCAAGAAAAAGATTTTCCATGTTAATCGCTCATTGGATTTTTTTTTTTTTTTTTTTTTTTTTTTTTTTTTTAATTAAAATTCTAGAAGAATTATTTCCCGATTTTAATCCTCATATTTGGGTATAGATATGTATTAGTTATTGTATGCATGCGTTAGATTGAGTTATTTTGCTGTCAAATTGACAAAATTTTAATTTTAAATTTCAAAACTGTCACCCTTGGCGTTTTTTGTATTTGGCGATCAAAAACGTAATACGAAAATATACATGCCAGATGTATATTTTCGTAATATGTATTGTACGAAATATTGTTTCATATTATTCGTTACACTCTTAATGTAAGTTTTTAAAATAACCATAATTTTTGAAAGGAATTAAATTATATTCGCCAGATAATTTGGCGATATTTTTTTTTTTTTTTTTTTTTTTCTGCCAAGGATGACGGATATCAAATCTATTCCGCTGCAACATATTAGTATATTATATCAGATACTTTATTTAGACATTTGAAAACAAATTTGACTTCAAATTATGATAGAATATTTATCCTTTCCCTTTTAATTAGTTTATTAGTTGGATTTTTATTGTGTAAATATCATCCTTTGAAATGAAATGTTTATGTTTTCAATCGAATATGGAAATTTGCCATTTTTTTTTTCTAGAGTTTTGAAATTTAAAATTCCAATTTTATCAATTTTACAACAAAAATAATTTAATCTAACGGATGCACATGATAACTAATACATATCTATATCCAAATATGGGGATTAAAATGGGGAAATAATTTTCTTCGATCTTTATTATTTTTTTACAAAAAATCCAGTTCACTTTTTATATTATTGTTCGCGTGAAAATATATTTTATTATATGTCTAAAAATAAATTAATTCGTAAATCTTTTTGGCAACAATTATAAATTAAAACAAATAATATTATAAAATAGAATTTCTTATTTTATTTTATTTTATTTAATTATTTATTTTTAAATTCCAATTTCGTTTACACCTTACCCTTACACACATCAGTTTAAACCACGGAGTAATAAAGACTCCGTGGTTTAAACATTGATGCTTAGATATTATATCATATCATATAAAATTAAATTATTAGAAAAATAAACACTTTTAATTCTATAATGACGTCAGATTTAACGTGTAAGTTTAACAATTAAAAAAGCTTTATATGAATTTCAATTTAATGCACGTGCAAATATATTTCTTTTCTTTTCACGTCAAGATATTTTAAAAACGAAATGAATATGTAAATGTTTCTTTTATGTTGGCAGCAGCTAATTTTTTTAATATTTCATTATTTCCATTTCTATTACGGTTTCTATGGGGATTTTAATTAAAATGCTCAGATTTTAAACTAAAATTTATTTTATCAAAATTAAATATAGCCTATAACAATATGGCATACTGCAGCTTTCGGTCAGTGAAAGAAGTTTTTAAATCGGTTCAGTAGTTTCAGAGATTACCCTCCACAAACAAACAATTTTTTGCGCTTTATATAATGATATAGATTACACAGAATAAAACGCAAAACGTTAATGATCGGTCTTCATTAAAAACAATTTCGGCGAAGCCTTTTCCATGTCAGAAATTTTTAGATGAGCGTCATTCTAATCATTAAAATAAATTACAATAATTACCATGTCTATTTAACCAGGCTTCCGAACATGGATATTCACGCATTTAACTTAGATTTGCATTTTCTTCTATGCCTCAATTGTAAATGGTTAAAAAGCATTCGTTTAAATTAACTGAGTTCTATTTATTTTCTTTTTAATAAGAGAATGTTGCAAATAAAAAATTTAAGGTACGCTATTGTGAAAGTTTATTTCTTTATTTTATTTTATTTTTATTTTAATTTATTTTAATTTAGAAACAAAATTTCTTTATGCATCAAAAGTTTTTTTTCAGATTATTAGAAACAAGTTGCCTAGTGAACTCATCTAAGATATTTATATCATCAGTTCACTGTCCAATTTTGGTTGGAATTGAATCTTAACTTAAAAAGTTTTCATGATTATAAATTTTTAAGTGGTATCCAGATTTTAAGTTGTCCCTCTTGGTTTATAACATCCGCACTTGGTTTAAAAATCCCAGATAAAATTCATTAATAAACTTGGTTGAGATCTATATATAGTCTATGTATACCTCAAAATTCAAGCAAATCTGGTCTTAAATACGCTTTTTACATTATGAATTTGAATATTTCAAGTGGCCTCAATTTGAAAACAAAATGGCGGCGAAATCTGGTTAACAATTCCATTGAGGATATTTATAAGATAAATTCACTAACCGAATATGGTTCGATTTGGAGAATTATTTCGGAAATTTTCGGGATTATAAATTTTCAAGTGGCTCTGCTCTGTTTATGATATACGCTCAGATATAATAGAAATATTATATCTAAGCACCTATATACTTGTTGTAGACTTTGATTACCGTTTCGTTTTGTGTTACAAATTATCGTCGAACTTTAGTTCCTATGGTTATAAGTATTTCAATATATATATATATATATATATATATATATATACACTCCGGGTGATTCAAAATGGATGATAGAGGGTAAAGGCGACTTACCATCAGACCATGGCAAACAAATTTCACAGCGGCCCTCTTTATTAATTGCTATTGTTTCTAAAAAATGCTCTTTAGTCTGAATATCAATCTCGTATTTGGACTTCTTCTCAACAGGATCATAGATTCCAATTAAATCCAACTTCCATAGATTTGAGATTTCAGCTTCATTTACACATAGTGATAACACTGACATGGCCAAGTTTTCTTCCGAGCCTTTTCCAGGCGGTACTTTTCCCATTAAAGCCCAACCTAAGTATGTTTCTAAAGCCATGAGACCCGATGATAAGACCTTTCTTTTTCCTGTCAACATTTTTCCCATGACGTCAGCTCCGACGAGAATATCGATCGCTTCACGTCTGTCGCCAATGTCCGTTAAATTAATCTCATATTCTTCTAATTCTTTTATACAAGGGCCTTTAAAATCCGGTCTAATATTTTCACATATTGACTGATACAAAACTTCAAAATTGCAGCCAAAATTTTTTTTCAAATGTTTCAATGTCACTTTATAGCAGTTATGCTTGACCTCGTTAGTGATAACGCCACCAAAAAGGGAATTAACCATTTTCTCTTGGCGAATAGGTATATAATTAATTTCTTTGGCCACACTTTCCAGAATATATGACTTATGCGATGCGGAATCGAAGAGCAATCTCACATTTTTCTGTTTATTGCCAGAGATCAATCTGGCTTTCACGGTTTGAAGAAATATCTTTGGACTCCGTTTGTTGAAATCAGACATACTAACATCATTTTCTGCAGGTTTTCCTTTTTTCTTTTCTACAGCGTTTTTTCTTTTCTTTTCCTTTCTTTTCTTTTTTTTTTTTTGTGAATCAAGTACATCACACATTAGAGGAAAATGCTTTTTAGGACAGATCACACACTTTAGAACTACTCGGCATTTCTTAACAGTATGAGTTGGCGATAAACAGGCAAAGTAACAACGTTTATCTTTAATTATTTTTTGTTTTCTCTGCTAAACTCATTTTCTGAGCTCAAAAACAATCTGAACTTGAATGTTTGCCATCACAAAAAACTCAAGATTTCTTCACCTCTCTATTTGAAGTGGCCGTTAATAAACCCGCAGCTGTAGGAACTTTACTGTTCAAATTTTCAAAATTGCATTGCTTCCTTTTTAAAGGTTTGTTCTCCTGGCCCTTTCCTAAGCCGAAACCAACTACAGCCACAGATATCCTTTCTTCGCCTTCGACTTTTTTTTTTTGAAAAATTGCTTTAAGTTATTTAACTTCTCTTTAGCGTCAGTGTTTGAATGTGAAATGTTACTACAATTCCAAGCCTTCAAAAAATCAGCTGGGAAACAAGATTCAACCATGGGATACAATATAGCTGCACATTTATCCGTGGTGACACCTAATGTTTTTAATGCACGTAGGTACGATTCAAATTTGTCATATAGAGAAGTTAATGAAAACATTTCCTTAATTTGAACAGAAATAAATAATTTTAGTAACTGTCTAACATATACTTCGAGTAAGAGGTCATCTCTTCTAAAGCGAGATTTCAAGCTTTCAATGACTTTTTCGTAATTGGCGCCAGTTGGTGGAAAGCTTTCAACTACTTCTCTTGCACGAGAACCAGCAACCGTGGCTTGCACTAAATGCTGAAATTTATCTTCCGGCGCGATATCTTCATCTTTATGCACCTGTTCAAATTGACTCCAAAAAGGAAGCCAATCTTGTAAGTCATTGCCAAATTGTCTAAATTCCAATCTAGGCAACGTAAACTTTCTTTTTGAATTGCTTAAATCAGGAAAATAATTTTATGGAACGGACTCACCTTGACTTTGATCTTGAATTCTAGCGAGCTCGATTTCTTTTTCAATCTCGATTTCTTTTACACATCAATTTATCACAGGTATTTTTAAAAATTCTGGCCATGTGAAACAAAAATGATATTATTTGACATGTTTTCACTAATTCGATCATGGATATATAAAAACTCAGAGATCATACAGAAAATATATATATATCAATCCATTGCAGATGTTTTCAAAACAGGAGGTTATTACAAACTAAAAAATAATTGTTGTGGCATTTTATTAGCTAATTTGACCGTGGGTATAGCTAAAATGAGAAGTCATGTAGTGACAAAACATGTCGATGTTATCGTGAATACTTTTAAAACGAGAGTTCATGTCAAATCAATAAGCATTTTGTTTGCTTTGGCAAGGCTTGCCTCTTTACGATAATTTTTTTAATTACAAGACCAACCATATCATTTAACTACTGTTTAAGGTTGACTAGTGCTAACATCCATTCCTGAATTGGAATGTTTGAACCTAATACATGTTAACACATGTGCAGAGTATTAATGAATCAAAAAGGAAGATTCTAAACGACATATTTCAAGTAAGCAAAAAATAAAAATTCAACGGTCTATGTCTAATCATTTATTTATTTATTTTGAGTTATAAAAGATAAAAATATGTACGCATTTATAGACGTTACGAGCTAGTCAAATCATGATATCTCGCTTAGATCTATCTGTAGTTGAATCAATGCTTGCGATCCAACAACAGGTATTTCTAAAACGGGAGATTTTTTTTTTTTGTAACTATAAAAGAAAAGAAAACTTAAATATTGTATCAATTTAATAAGTGCAATTTCAACACTCTATGTTTAATAATTTTTAAATTTTGGTAAATACTACAAGCATTTCGTTTTTCACGAAACCTATGCTTACTTTATTTCTTTCAGGAAATTAAAAAGGGGCCGCGGTAGCCTGATCGGCAGAGCGTCAAGCTCACAAATGAAAGATTTCGTGTTCAGTGCTTGAGCCGGCCGAGGACCGTCCTGTATATTAATGTGACTGGTGCTCTTAAAATCCATCTTGGCCGTAATGTCCTGTATGTTCCAATCTCAAATTTATTTCTGGGGTTCACTGAAGTGATGTAAGATCATTCGTATGGTATGTCTCGGATAATAATTAGATGTGAGTCCCATACCGTTGCCCTCTGTCCACAGTGTAGCACTTCCGCGACGTAAGACCCACTTAACCAACCAACCAATCACGGGAATAAAAATAAATAAGTTAAAAGCTAATTGTCATTTTACTTATTTTGTTTAATGCATTCGCCTGCATTATATTGCTTCAATAACCATCAATTAAAATTAAGAAGAAAAAAAGTTAAAGAAAAGTTAAAAGAAAAAAAAAAAAAAAAAAAAAAAGTGAAAATTTAAGATGTATATATGAAAAGAAATACTATAAGAATTCAATAGACATCCTTTGCTATGTAATTTCTCATATAATAACAGATGCCTAGTCATAAGTCTCTGATGATCAAATATCATATCGTTGTTACTCATAATTCATTCAATCTTATGATATCAAGTTTTCCGTATTCTCCTTCTATTACTTCGATTAATCTTACTTTAACTACATGATATACATTTTCAGGGTAAACAAAGACATTGTATACATTTATATAATAACCAATGATAGTCTGTCTTATACACTTAATTATAGATATATTATTGTTTATTTAACTGTAATAAAATATTCGCTCTGAAGTGCTTAAAAGTGTATTATAAAGTGTGTATTATATTGGAAAAAAAATTACTTTATTAAAAATTACGTTTTTCAAATATATTTAAAGTACTATGCAATAAATTAATAGAAATATATATCTTTTTCGATAAAGTTATTTAGAGTTTAAAATTACAGTGTAAGTGCCACTGTAAAATATAACGGTTGTAAACAATGCTCGCTACTTTTAAAGCCTCGTAAATCTGTTTGAAGTTTAATTAGGTTAAAGTACTCATATATCATGCTTTGTTAAATGTTACGACACATCAATTACTTTAAATTCAAGGAGATGAGTTGATTTAAATAATCTGAGAAGATTTATAATATCCTTAATTCAAAAACATTTATTGATTTCAGACATAAAGAAAAGGTGTAATTTAAAAATCCCTTTAGAAAAATATCAAACGAAAAGAAAATTCGGAATTTTTTTTCCATTTTATTAAATCATTATAAATTTATTACATTCAATTAAACCATATAAAAGTGTCATTTTGTTTTGTTAACCGATAGTTCGGATAAACCAAAATATATTTTTTTTAAAGAAGCATATGGATTTAGGAATAAAATGCTAAATACCAGATATAAGTTTACATGAAGAAGTTTGATGCCATTTGTTTTCCAATATTTTACGAAATTTGTTACAGGTATTACTGTCTGAGTACTTCAACTAGAAATACGTTGGTTGATTTTCTTTCTTTCTTTCTTTCTTTTTCTTTAATACATGCATTATGACATTAGACAAGACATTCTTTATAATGGAGCAATTATAGATTGTTCATTAAATGTGAAATCCGTTAAATTTTTTTAAAAATTCATTTTAAAAAGCTGAACGGAAGAGTGTTCCAACTGCACTGGATAATAACGTAAGGATCATACATTAATATAACGTCTTAGTTTAATATTTTAAACAATTCTACAATTTATTTGTCTAAAATTATTTTTTTTTAGTTTGTTGTAAGTGTGACATTTTATAGAATAGTCCATATGCAGCTGTTGGTTTTCGCTGGAGTGATAAATTGTTCCTTTAAATTTAGAATTTTGAAATTTCACAAAGAATCAAATATATGAATAGATACATTTATTAAACTAAATGACTGATTTTGGTTTGATTTATACTGTTTAAACTCTAAAATACACGTACAACTATTAGTATTTATGAGATTCTTATTAAAATATGATTCATCATTTAAGCATTTTGAACCGAAAATTTTAAACTGCAATTAAATTAGTTAGTAATGTTTGTATGTATCCTTTAACAGTTTTATTCTAGCCTATCTTCTCATTTTCATTTGTAAGTTCCACCCTTTGGCGTTTCTTCAAAGCATTATAATATTTAACAAAAAAATATTTTTCATATTTTGTTTAAATCACTTAAATTTTATTTTTAGCAATATTTGCGATAACTGGCACTGAAGAATAGTACACCGATTATACTTAATGAAAGAAACACAAATCCGGAAATATGTTTTTAAAAAATATTGTAATATTTTAGAGGAATGTCTAAAGGACCCACACAACAATTTTTGTTTGCAGCAAAACAGAAGCAGTTTTGCTTTGTAAGTCAACAAACCTGCTGCAAGTTCAGCGTGGCAAACTTGTAAGTTCATAACAAGACTGATAACGCAAACTCCGAAGTCACCAAACGCAAAATTTGCAGTAAACTTCTCGTGTAACTTTCACTCTTACTATATGAAATTTGTTGCATATTCATTTCAAACAAGTAGACAAGTCAGCATTGTCGTATCAGGATTACTGCAAATACATTACAACAAGCAAGTTTTTCCCGTCACACCAACTGCGGATGGATTGCAAACTCAGATTCTTGTTACGTCAAACTTTTTGAAAATACAATAGAAATATGTAAACATAGCACATGTCTCACAGACGTCTTGTCAATACAAGACTTCGAATATTTTAGAAGCCCCGTGGACAACGCTATGCTTCCTCCTCCAGTAAACAACACGAGAAAGACAACGTTGCGGAACTCCTTCAATATCGAATACTATAGCTGAATTTCAAATACTTACATAGCAATTTTGGTTTGCAGCATAAACGGTGTGAAAAGGAAAGAATATATACATTAGTTAAAACGAAAGATAGATATATGTTCCCGCTACTTTTCTGCGATTTCACAGTAAATTTGTCGCGTCAATTTTTTCATGGCAAGATAATATCAAGAAAAATCAAACTTTCTGCAAATATGCTTGCTATCCGGGGAGGACTAGACTTTTTTAATGAAACGAGTTTACTCGTTTTACTGTTACGAATGACTAAACAACAGTGTGTTAATACAGAAAATTAATATTATTTTTGAGATAATCGATTTCGAGAAAATTTTGGGATTATTTTTTTAACTGACTAAATGCAAATAAATGTTGTTTCAAATATCGAGTTGATGACTCGATACTTACATCGAAATTTATTTATACTGGAAATCAGTAAAATTTTCTTTACGACTACATGATATTTATTTCTAACATACTTTAAAAATATTAAAAAAGTTATTGATAGAGTAAAAATTAAAATTTCTTAAACCAATAATCATAATATATAATCGCAAGACTTCACTAATAAATATTTTAAAACATATCTCATACACTTCGCATAAAGAGACGTTGGTACGCAGTACAGCTTATCAAAAAGAAATAAATTTCTCTGTTGTATATTAAGAGTAGATTAAAGACTATTATCAAAATTATTAATAAATATTTATAATCAGAATAAAATATTAATATTGATAATATAAATATTATTATTAATTCTGATTATTAATATTAATAAATATTAATAATCAGAAAAAAATGCTTCCTATAAGTATCAACAAACGATATTACGTAAAGTTAATATTCATGTCTAATTTAAATGAATGCAATTGCTGGTTACATGCATTCTATAAGTAATTTATAAGAAATTATTAATCTTAATGATTTTCGTTTGAACTGCGAACAGCCTTGGAGAAGTATTGGTAAAATTACTTACAAAATTGTCAATTTCCTTAACGATATCAGGCCAAAAAAGAAATATATATATACAAAATTGTTCAAATCCTTGACTGTAACCTAAATGCTTTGAAAATTCCAGTTACAATCATTAATATGTAAAAAATAAATTTATAAATAATCTGAGGATTTTTTTCATTGTTTTGAATGATGATGATGATATTAGTTTATAGTATATCCGAAAATTATTATAAGGTATTAAAAAAACAATAGTAATCAAATGTTTGTATATAAAATTTTATCCTAATATTTGATTTTTTGTAGATCAGTTAAACATTCGATAGCGGAAAAGAAAGCCAATAACGTTACACCAACTTCTTTACCAACTTCTTCAAATATCATGATTTTAGAATTGTATATATTCTATATTCAAAATAGATATCTAGAAGTGCTTTGAATTTTCCCGTAGAAATCTAAAAGTATTTTTCTGAATTTCTTTAATTTTATTACGTCGCACTTTCATAATATTAGTAAATATTATCTTTATATATATAGGTGTGTGTGTGTGTGTTTGTAAGTATGTATGTCTGTATGTATAACAATAAATACTAGCAGAAAGTAAATAAAAAAGTAACTTCTTATTTTTAGATTTAATAAAAGGAACTTCTGCAAAAATGTGGTATAATTTTACATTTACTCCATAGTATAAACACAAAATTTTAATTTGTTGAAATATTTGATTGAAAACAATTTTAAGTAAATATTCAATAAAAACTTTGAATATTTATGTTTGTATTAATCTCACAACAAATTAATGGAATTTAAATTTTACTTAAAAGAAAAAAAAAAAAAAACACGATTTTGTCAGTTTTTAATAGTTAATATTAAAAAAAAAATTAAATAAAAATATCTCTCATTTAAATTTAGTCTGAGACATAAATTCCAAATATTTAGATTAGAGTAATTTTAGGTTGATTTATACATTGTTTGGGAAAATATCTGTGTATGGTGTAAAATTTATTAGATCTAAAGGATTTTTTTTTCAAAAATTTCACTATGTATTACTTTTACATTGATAAAAATTTATAAAACGATTATTTTTCGTAATATGGATATTGAATATCATAAATAAATTGTAATTTTTTCAAATGGGTTCAAGAATTTAATGAATTCTGTACTATAAAATAGTACTATAAAATAGTAAATCTTACATTAATTATTAAAATTTACCATTGAAATTCATTTTACTTCCATTACCCAACGGTAGTATAGTAATGGAAGTAATACTACCATAACTACCGTAGGGTAATGGAATATTGTTTTCGGTTTAAAAATTCGATATCGAGTTTTCACTTGATTTACACGCTTAAAGGCCTCTTGAGTCCAAAAAATAAGTTTTTGGCAATTGGTCAGTATGTGTCTATGTATACATTTGTCTATGTATGTATGCATGTGGGGGATCTTCTGATTATCACGTCTCCGAAATTAATAAAGGTAGAGCTACAGTCTGGTGTACAGATAAATTATGCAAATTTTGGTGAAATTTAGAAAAACAGAAGTGGGTCATCGTAAAACGAATGTGGGACCGTAAGTCCGTATCTCAAAAACAGCTATAATGATTCTCTTCAATGTTGCTATATAAACACTCTATTAGATGTCCTTTTGAATGATGTAGTTGGTTAATTCAGGAAAACTGATAGACGTTCTGTATAAATAGCTCAATTCCAGGTCTCTCAAGTGCGTTCCTTTAAAAACGCATGTACGGATTTTTTACAAACTCGGTATATTAACTCCCTTTTAAATAACCTTTTGTATGTAACTATTGTTTTCCGGTCACTAATTAAGTATGCCAAGTTTTGGTAAAAGTTGTTATCTCAAAAACAGCTCTAATTATTTTCTTGAAAATTGTTACACAAATTAATTTTAGATATCCTTTCTCATGCATTACGTGGTTATTACAAGAAAATTAACAGTCATCCTGTTTAGATAGGCTGTTTTTAGATATCGAAAATTGGTGTTTCAAAGAATAATTCTACCATTTTTTTTTTCTTATTTTTTAATTTTCTATGTAAACTTTGTTTTATATGTTTTTACACGTGTATTAAGTTTCTCATACGGGACAAATTTTATGTTTCTACTTCGTTAGGTCAATTTTATGTCTTCTGATCATATTAGCTCGAAAAAAATGCTTATTTTACGTGAAATAGTGTGTAATGGAATTCGAGTAGCTGTTTCACACTAGATTTTTTGGATTTGGTCTTAAATAAATTTGATAAGTCATATACGTTCATGTACATTTTCAAATTAACCATTAATTGAAAGTCAGAACAATGTAAAATTGTCACATAAAGAAGGAATAGTTAAAGCATATTTTATCGCATTTAGAATATATATATAAAAACTTATTTAAACAGAACAAGGGATGTTGGAGTAATCTTTTGTTATAATAACAATAATGCACTAGAAGACTTTATAAATAATAAGTAAAATACTTTACATAACAACTTTAGTAAACTTTTGCATTTTATGGTGTTTATTCAAAGTTTTTTACTGAATAAACTTTGGTTAGTCTCATTTTTTAACGTACTGTAACATATATATTAATATAAAATCTACGCTTTTTATGCACAAAACATATATATATATATAAAAGATGTGTGATTTGCCTTTTTATAAAGGTAAAAATGTAAACTAATGCCTAATTAAAAATGCTTAGTACTAATTTTAAATTGTTTTAAAAGTCCAATCGCTTTATTAGGAAACACTTTTTATTAATAAAAAATTCTTTCCTGGAAAATATGGTAATTTAGCTATCTGTGGATTTAATTTTGCATATTTCAACTACAGCATAAGTTAGAAAAAAAATTGAATTTAAGAGTTCAGAATAAAAGTAATATGTATATTAGGTATAACTATAATATCTCCCCACAACTAGATTTAGTGATTTTTCTTTTGCGCCGTTTTGAACTATAACGATGTCGTTCTGGATTCTTTGCAATATAATATGGCAGCCTGCATGCTGTTTATTTTATATTTATGATTTAGCTTACGATTTTATCATTTATGATTTATGGTTTATGATTTTTAGAATTATGATTTAACCATAATCGCCAAAAAAAAAAAAAATTGCCAGTTCCAGTTGTGGGGAGATACTATAGTTTTATTAATTAAGAACCATATTTGTGAATGATAAATTTAATAATACTTATGTAACATTTTAAAGCGATACAGCACGGCAAACAGACAGTACATTTCCAGTAATTGGTTATTCACGAAATTTGAATTATGGTAAAAATAGATTTAAAGTTTTAAACTTTGTAGAAGTTTACAAATATTATTTTAAAAAAAAAATGTAAAATTATATTATTTTAAAAGCTTCATATCGGTTCTTATAACTACAGGTATAGTTTTAAATGTATCTACACTGTTAAAAATTTCAACAGAAAACTGTGTGTAATCTATTATCTTAAGTCTTACGTAAAATTACAGAAAAAAATAAATGCAGATGTTAAAAAACGTATTTTATATATTCATTTTAAGAACTAATATTAATTTAATTAATTATTTGTGAGAATACACTCCTTCTCATAATTATAAGGACACCCATTTTCCTATATTAACTAAACACTGAACACTATTATTTAAACAAATATATTTTTAATAAATTTGAATTTCATTAATAGACTATATTTAAAAAGTTTCATCGTTTTTCTATCTTAAAAAACTCTAAATATGGTAAAAAGATGATTTTTCAGGTGTTCACAATTATAAGGACAGCTCGAATTTTAGTAATTTTTTTTTCAGTTATTCTTTAAATTAATATTTTATGGGGTCTCTTTTTAGGGTTAAACAGTCAGACATTCTCTCTGATATATATATATATATACATTTTTTTTTTTAATATTCAGTTTCAATACCATTTCATATAGCATATATGATATTCTTAATACATTTAAACTATTTAAAATTGCTTTCCACTTTCATGCACTTTTCTAATATCATAAGTAAGGTTTTTGAACTTTTAGGCCATGGGAAAGGCAATAATACAGAAGTTTCTTTCTTCAAATTATTTCCCATTGCTCTAAAAGTAGAGCAAAAATGTAAGTCTTGTTGAAAAACATATTATTAACCCCCAAAATCTAACAAAAATTTTATAATTCTATGTTTAAAATTTGCGGATATTCTCTTGATGTTCATAATACGTAATAGAAAAAATTACTAAATTCATTCTGCCTTCAGTAGAAGCAGCTCCCCAGAGTACCATAGATCCACCTTTAAAATGCCCGATTCATATCTGCCTTTAAAAAATCTGCTCTTTCGCTATCTTCAGATCGTGCCAGTAACTGTTAAAACCATTTGGTTAATCAAGAATAAAATGTTTTTTATCGGAAAATGCAACATTTTACCATTTAATATTATCTTTATTCAACTTTAACACAGACGTTCTTTCCCCCATTAAATGCTTATTGATTATTACAGGTTTTTTTTATTTATTTTAACATATTAATTAATGTTTTAAACATGCATAAATGTAGACCCTAACCTTTCGTTAAAAAGTACGAGCTAATTCGGCAGCAATCATTATGAAAAGAACAGTAAGACGAATTATGAGTCTTCGATCTCTGAAAAACAACTCTGATTTTGCATCAGATCTCTCTCCTATCGGACCAGACGTTCAATGTTTGATCCCATTTCCTTCAGCAATTTTAGATCTTTGAATTTCATTAGAAATTCGGCGGATTGAAATTATCCTTCCACTTAAAAAATACATTTATCATACTTCACTACTTGAACGTTCTTTTTTTCGAGGAATTATCAGTAATGTCCGTCCAAGAAAAATTGAAGGCTTATATATGAATTAATCTAGCCCAGTAGTTAACAAATTCGCATGTCAACTGTAATTTATCCGCTAGTAAGTTAAATAAAACGAAAAAATCTGGATTGTCCCTATAATTATGAACATCTAAAAACGTGGAGAAAAACACATTTTGCATTATTTTTTATTATTTTTGTTTTATATTAAAAAATTATAACAGTTTTGGTTTTTAGAATACTAGATATATTAAGTGCACTTAGTATAATCTTGTTTACAATTATTTTTACGTTAGTTATTTAAAAATATAAAGTGACCTTATAAATATGAGAAGGAGTGTATATTTCGGACTTGGAATGCTTTTTCTAAAGTAGAAATAGTCATTTTTAATTTTAATTAAATAATTAAATAATAAAATTAGGTAAAAATACAGAATAAAGGTGGAGAATATCGATTATTCATTTTTAACTAAGAATTACTGTAAATTTACAGAGGCCCTGGATAAATATTTACATTAAATTTACAGAAATTTTTAACAGTGTATTTTAAAATATTCCATAACCCCTTGTACCTCATAAATAACTATTCCTTTTTAGTTTTCTGTGACAGATCTGTTTTCTTCATTAAGAGGTTCAAACAGACAAGTTTTACATCCTTTCGAAGTAAAATCAATTACACATATTGTCTAAAGTTCTTTATGCTACGTGTCCTACTACGGTAGCATACCAAAATCACTCTCACATGCGGCATTGTTCTTCTGATCTTTTGATGAATCGGCAATTTTAACAAAATTTCATATTATCTTAGATGTATCCCAAACGTGATTTTTACCAAACCAGTTAATGATCTTCACATTGACTTACAGGATTTTATAATGAAAGCGTAGAGATAAAGTTGCCGACATGTGTTCTTTCCCAATTCAATCAGAACTTAAGAGCTTTACTCAAAATGATTTTCATTGTTTATAAAGACGAACATTTTGGTGTAGTGAATACGAAGTTCATATGAAAGGGATTTTTCATCTTACTTAAAATTGGTTGGTATAGACCATATCATTTTAACCTCATTTTATTATTTAAACGAGATGCTGAGTATTTTGATCGTTATATAATGTTTCTTTTTTTAATTATTTAATTGAAGTAATTGTATATTATTCCTCGCATCAGCGAAATCCTCAAGCTGTACAGTTTTACTTGAAAATATGTGAATATTGAAAAATAATAAAAAGTAATAACATAATAAATAGTTACATTTACTTTGACATTCATTCATTTAATTTAATTCATTAGGAAAAAAAAACTTAAATCTAAAAGCAAGATACAAATATATTCTTAATACGAATTTTTAAATCATGACAAAATCTAAAATATAGTTGATGTGATTTAACTTAGAGTTTTATTAGATTCATAATGTAGTTTTTTTTTTTTTTTTTTTTTTTTTTAAGATGAGAATTTTGAAAATGTTTAACTTATTGAATTCCAAACTGTGATATTTCACTTATCTTCGTGCATACTATTTAAATTTGTGTCTGTGCTATCCCATCATAAATAACATACTGCATTGTGGCAGAGTTAATCCTTATTTTAATAAGATTTATTTACATGTACATTTTCATTTATTTTTCGGGGAATGGTAATAAAATTTGACACAATTTAATATTTTTTTTATATATATATATATATATATATATATATATTTTTTTCATTTCGGTTGTAATTTTTATTTATTTTTCCATATATGATGTTGGGTTACTGATAATATATTTAGACCATAAATCTTTTGTAGTGTCAGAAACAGTACACATTTAATTTATACACTGTAAATGAAAGGAATGCTTAATAATAATTCCTTTTTTACTAGACAGAGAGATAAATAAAATAGAAAAACATCTCAAAATTTTTTACATAAATTTACTCATTTTTATTTATTATTTTTTTTTATATATAAATTCAGTATTTAAGTTAGTTTTCATTTTATTTAAACAAATGCATAGTTGGATACCATATGTAAATAAAATCATTTCTTAAATTGAAATATAGTTTATTTCAGTTCCTAAAGCGTTTTACATTTCTATGCGTTATTCAAAATATGCATTATACATGTACAGCTTTTTCGTTTACAGTCAGTTGTGTGAACTGTTTTCCTTCCTTTGCCATAAATTATTTATAATAAATGGATTATGCTTACATTTATCGCGTTTTGTTGTATATATAACGTGATTAATTATATTCTGGTTTTCAGATAACAACTTTCAGACGTTTATTGTAAATGAGTATACTACTTGAATATCAAAAGTCTTAATCTTGAAGTCATCACACTGAAAAAGAATAAAGGAGCAAAACTACTCAAAAATACGAAACATTTTATCAAATTTGAGCATCTATCATAGTCAAAATATCTCCAAAGCAAATATACTCAAGATTAAAAATCCCATGTTTTTATAATTGAGTATATTAACATGCTCAAAAAGAATGAGGGTCCATAAGGGGGTCTTGGGCCCTGAAATTGAGAAAAATATCAGATTGATCACACATGTGAAATTTATGCATTTAATTATTTTAGAACGTGTATATTTTAAGTTTCAATAAATATTATTTATACTATTCCGGTAACTGTTTGTTCCCAGGAGCTCAAAGATTTTTGGCCAAAATTCCACCAATTTTACAGATTTGACCTTCTTTTTTTTATATGAGCGCAAAGAAACAACACTTTCTTACGGAAACATATTATGAAATACACTTCGATGTAAATTATGCTTAAAGATAAAAATGTTGCTCCACTGCGCTCATATAAAAAATGTTGAAATTGAAAAAAGACAAAATTGATTATAGTGAATATACTGTGTGCGTTACCACTTCACACTGATTTGAAAGAAATGAAACTGGTGAAATTGAATCTATCTAATCAAATTATATTTAAATCTCATTTGTGTTACATTAAATCTTACTAAAAAAATATTTAAGTCTTTTGTTATCTGTACAATTTATATCTTAAATAATATTAACACTTGCTGTGCGGAGAGTAGAATCTGCGACATTTCGAAATCTGTAACCCCGACTGCAGAGCTCTTTTGCAGTCTGTATACTACAATATTCTTTAACTCACTGATTGCCTTCGAAAAGAGAAAGATCGAAATGTTATTTTCATTGCACAGTTATTTCAATGTACTAAAATAATGCTTATTACAATTTGAGATTAAAAATGTAACTGTACACACTATCCTTATGACTATTATTCAAGACCGTCAAATTTTAAAAAGCAGCTGAATTTTCTAATTATATAATTCTGAATTATAAGTATATTGTAGAAAAAGGAACAGCAAGGTGGCCGGATATATTCGTTAAATTCGAATACATTCGTATTATTTAGTTAAGATGATCAAGAATGTGCACAAAATTAATGTACAATGTATATAAATACTTTGATTAGAAATAATATATTTATTTAATCTATTTTCATTTCTAATATAAACATAAATACAGGAAATTCTGTAAGTTTCAACAATAACCCCCTTACTCAGAGCATATGCTTAACATAGTGCAATAATGACCGTGAGGAGTCTACGCATTGACACTGTTATATAATATTTTACATCAGTTATACTGAACTTTTGGAGCTGATTCGTATCATTTCTTATTTATAGTAGCCTAATCATTCACATAATAAAATAGGAATTTTAAATTCCTTAGGAACGAAAAATCCTCTTTATGGACCCTCATCCTATGAATCGACCACCGTGAATCTCAATATCCGAAACGTAGTTTCTCATTGATGTATTCTTCCGCAAAACAGTATAAAACCGACACGAAATAGTGTCCTGTAGATTTGAGCGAACGAATTTTGTGTTTAAGCTCTTTCTTTTTAAATTTGAAGAATTTTTATTAAAGTACTTCTTTTAGTTAAACGTACTTTTGACAATTTGAGTTTACCGTTTTCGGTGAAGCTCGAGATTCTCTCGGGGTCAACTTTTAACTCTCTGAGCTACAAAAGTAGCGACTAAATTCGCTCACCAATTTTTTAAATATCATCTGCGAACCTTTTAGTTCCATCAATATATATATATATATATATATATATACAAACGACAGCACTAAACCAAAGTAAGTATTACATAACGATCTAGAATAAGAGTTACTTCTTTCATTACTTTGAGCGTTGTTATTTTTGAGTAAGTTTTACTAAATAATGTTTATTTACAAATAAAACCTATATTCAGGCATTTGTACAACATTTGGGTAATTTTTTTTATTCAAGTCTATATAAAAATTTTATGTTAAAAAACGGTATTTTCTTATGTGGAACTTTTTTTTTTTTTTACATTAAAACATAAATTTTTCAATAATTTCTCATTAAATATTAAATTTTAGCATATTTAAATAGTTCCTTCATTATGAATAAGAACAGTTAGAAGTTTATAATAATAATAATTAAAAAGAAATATTAAAATACATATCTTCCAGGTATTTTAAAAAATCATGAAAAGTACCAAAAACCCTCAGTCCACAGGGAGATGTGTGGTCGAAATAGCTGATAGCATGAAACTGTTAACAAATTATGGAGTGAACAGATATTGATCTGAAAACAAGCAATATTTCGTAAATGAGACAAGCATGTTCTCACTTTTGAAACCAATTTACTCATTTCGAAATAGATATGTCCATTTTCTCCTTTTTTAACACTTCATTTTTATCAGTGCATACTTGTTCCTTATTATTATAATTTTAACATGTAAATAAACCAGTGATAATAATAAATCAGGTTGTGCAAGCACAAATGATGTAAAATCATAATAATACATTTCCAATATGTGCGTGAAACGTTAAGTTCGTTTTACGTACCGTTGTAAAATTCATGGCCAATCATTAATCTCCAGAAAGCCAGTATACTGCTACAAACATTCTGATACAAAATGCACATTCTCACTTTACAGCTACTTCTCAAAACACACCACCAGTGATAAAAGTTTTAACAGAGTGAAATTAGAGCGTTTAATGACTGCCTACTCGTAGATTAAATCTATCTGCACGATTATGTTTTCCTCTCAACATTAATCTGAATGACTTTATAGCTATTACATAATATGCACGCTAATGTTAATTTATCCAAGTTATAAAATAACCATTTCTTTACCTATTATTAACAATAGTTGAAATGATATTTTTCAACAAGAGTGTCTTATGTAGAAATGACTTTCCTGGACCACCAAGAATTAATGACTATATAGTCTGCACGAAGGTTAATGGGTCAAAATTTGGAATTAAAAAGAACTTTTTGTTCTTTGTATGGATGATATCTGAAAATAAAAATAAAGATGTAATAGTTTATATAGCAATATTTTGCTTCAAAATAGACAAATGAAACTTTAAACTTACTTATTATTAAATATCTCAAAAAAATATTTTTCATTACACACACACACACACACACACACACACACATATATATATATATATATATATATATATATATATATATATATATATATATATATATATATATCATTAATATTGAAATATGCTTAAGTTACTTAAATTACTTTCAAATATAGTGTATTTTATTATCTAATGAAATATTTTTATTTTGCATAAAGTTTTAAATTGAAATAACTACATGTAACTCTTTTCTATTAAATCTGTAAAAGACAAAATTGTCATTAAAAAAATTAAAGACAAATATTATAACAGCTATATTCTAACAAGCCAAAATCCATTATCTAATGTTTGATACTTAGAACTTTTAAGAAAAAAAGGAAGGCACATTTTTTGTTCTTTCAAAATCATCTGTTTAATTTATATGCTAGAGCACAAGGATTTTGAAGATACTGATAATTGTCACCTAAAATAAATAAAATCCACGTAATTTAAATTTTATTAAATTTATAATTATTAGTGCAAAACTTAATATCGTGTCAACACTAGCTTGTAAATAATTATTTTTTTATTTATTTTTTAGTGAATGGAGTATAACTACCTACAAAAGTAATATAAAAACAATCTTGTTATCACAAATGAATGTGCTTTAAAATATAACAGATCTTAAATTGCTGCATAAACACTTTCTCTGTTATTGAAGTTTTGGGTTCAATATTCATTTTTCAAAAAAAATTAAAAAACTCAAATTTTTTAACATTTAATAAAGGATATTTTTTGTGTACTAAAGCTTTCTGTAAACAAGCATACATTTCATTAAATTCTATTCTTTGTTACGAAACATATAAATTTTTGCTTAAAGCGTAATGCTTTTTCTTTTTTCGAAAAGTCATATCTGCATGCGAAAAAAAAAAATCAAAATCAAAATTTTGGTTTAGCTTATTTTAATCAGCTAATTTTAAACTTGTTGTTTTAATTATCTAATTCATGCAATTTACATAATTTATTCCTAATTTATTAATTCATAAGTTGTAAAATATAGTTAAAAAATCTTTTTAAAAATTTTTGTTTAAAGGAATTATTTATGTTAAATATCAATAATTTTCCTATTTTAAAAAATGTTATTTTTCCTAAAATTTCCGGCTAAAATACTGTTGTTTTCTTAATACTTCCATTTAAAAATAACTAAGGATTTTTTTTTTTTTTTTAATCTACAAAATGGTATCGCGCCTTGCAACAAAAATGCTTTTTTTTCCTCCCAAAATTTTTGAAAATTTTAATAGATTTTAATCAAGCTTCCTTTTTTAAATCTTTATTATTCAATACATTAAAGACTTTATGAACGCAACTATAAATTTTTGATCAAATGTTTGTCATTTAAAAGAATTGTTTTAACTCGATATATTCTTAATGATAAAGAAAAAAAAATCTTTAAAAAGGAATGAAATAGAAATAAAGGCACATTTTATAATAAAAATATTTAATGAAAAAACCTGCCCAACCAGTGGCGGAGCAGATCTGTGCTCAAAGATGGTATATGGGAAATGCCGGATTCGATCCCAGGTCTCGCTCGTCAATCTACCCGTTCGGGGTTTTTCCTGGTTTCCTCTGATCCTCGCGTAAATACGAGAGAAACCCTCGAATAACCAATTGGCCTTAGCGCCAAAGCACAAAAACACCAAAGAATAAGAACACCCCCAAAGGAGACACAACTTAAAAGAAAATACGTAAGTAAAATAATTATAACCTCAGTAATTCTTGGAATCTTTTTTGATTATTACAAAAAAAGAAATATTTAACTGTCAGAAAAACAAACATTAAATATATATAGCAAAATTAATACAATAAAAAACGGTAGCATTTTAGTGATTTGTATAGTGAAAGAGCTGAAAATATTGCAAGTAAATGTGAAAAAGAGTTAAAACGTAGATTTTTCTTTTTAATGGAATTGAGAGCATACATTTAGTACAAAAGCAAAAATCAGACACATATATTTCAACACTTTTAGATATCAGTAAAAACATACCCTCATAAATTGTTACATTTTTAACTCAAAACATATATTTGGTACATAAAACAAGCTTCTTTCACTTGCATAATTATTGTCTTTAAAATATGTTGTATTTTAATGATAATGAAATGTAAATATATAAAAGCAGATATGAATTTTCGAAAAAAGAAAAACCATTACGCTTTAATCAAAAATTAATATGTTTCGTAACAAAGAATACAATTTAACCGAAAACCAAACATCTTATTTTAAATATATCATGAATATTATCACACAAGTTCTCCTTAATACCACCAGAATTCAATGTGCTATGCGCTTGAACGTTCGTACCCCGGTGGCTCTCGTCTGTCGAGTCTTTCACGTTTTTCGTAGTTTTTCACGAAACCTGTTTAAATACGGCATAGAATCCCTTTGAAAGACCTCGATAGAGGGATTTATACCTAGGCTTATCACCCTCGTGTAGGCTTTAACCCCTTCCACCATCACAAACATCTCCTATTAAGAATTTTGTTTTCAACAATTGCTGGTGTAAATACACGTACATATGTGGTGACAAATATAAACCTTTTTCGCTTAGTTTTCCCATTACAAATAAAATTATAAATAAAATATTCATTTATAATTGGACGACATTAAACGAACATTTAAAGTTCGTTGACCTTTGGTAATCATCCGTTTTCCATTACTTATTATCGCCAGAATCATAATGTATACATGTCTATGTTGTGTTTTAATATAAATTATACTTAAAGTTGTTTTCCATGATTAATAACTATCTGATATAACTATCTAAGTTTGCAAAACGTTCACGAATTTCTATGTTAATTATTGAAAACTATTATAATATTCAAGAATATATTATATATTATCCATGAAAAATTTTCTGTTGCCAAATAAATTGAAACATTAAAAAATCTATTTGAAAAAAATTTAAAATCTATTTCATAATAAATTGAAATTTTTGAATTGGATTTTCATGTGTAACTGAACAATATTTAAGCCTATCACGTGTCAAAAATAAACTAGTATCACCTCAGGAAAAATGCAATTAGGTATATTTATTCAATAATACTCTCCTGAATTTTAAAAGAGATGAAAGAACTCAGAAAATCTTTACTCGAAATTACCCATAGCTTGAATATAAATTTAGAAACGGATGTACGCGCTGATGGTAAATCAATTTTTATTGTTTATTCTTAAATAGCTCATGTAAATTCTCATTTTTTAGTCGACGCACAAAAGTGTTTATTAAAGAAACACGAAAATACATGTATGGAATACCTTTCAGATGTTTAAAAATAACTTTATTCGACGCCATATAATATTTATGAAACAAACCATAGGGCAAATGTGCATGAGAAAGAGGCTTTTATTTCAAAGAAGTTTTGTCTAGACTTTTGATCACGATTCCTAATTGCTGATCACGATTTCTCATATCATAATTTTTTCTTAGTCATGATATTATTCGGTAATTTATGTTAAATATCTCACAGTATATGAAAACATGAGTCTATTATATTACCCAATGTTTTATTTATAAATGTATAGTAAGTACATAAATATTTAACATTCATAGGTTTTCTCATTTTTTAATAGATTAGTTATTAAATTAGATTACTCAATTGCACGACAGAAAATAACTCGACTGTAAATAAATTTGAAAGTGAAATTATTTGATGACTTGTATAATATCTAATTTGTCAATTATTATATCTAATTAATAGATTTCAGAATTAATTATAAAAATTTACATATAAAACTAACATTTTTTAATATAAAGCATATAAAACTAGATTTTTACTTTCCGAACACTATAGTGAGGAAAGTATTGTAATCATGTCAAAAATCCGAATTCGAGATTTTGATGTTTCTATACGTTTTGAGGTCCCCTGAGTCCGTTTTCACTATTTTTACGATGATGTATGTATGTGTGTGTGTATGTGTGTATGTGTGTATGTGTGTATGTTTGTGAACACGCTAGCGTCTAAAGGCTTTGTTCGATTAACCTGAAAGTTGGTACGTATATTGTAAGTCACCATAGTACGAACCCTATAGATTTTGGTGAATCTAGCACTTATAGTTTTTTTACAGGGACACAAAGAAAAATTCTTTATCATTATGGCCTATGGGACCAAAATCTTAAAAGTGCGATAGCATCTAAACGCCTTATTCAATTGAGCAAAAATTTTATACCCATATTATAGGTCACCGATACTCATTCTGTATAGATTTTGGAGAATCTAGCACTTATAGTTTTTTTACAGGGACACAAAGAAAAATTCTTTATCATTAAGGCCAATGGGGCCAAATTTTTAAAAGTGTGATAGCGTCTAAACGCCTTATTAATCTGAGCAAAAAAATTGTACACATGTTATAGGTCGCATGTGCACCAACTGTATAGATTTTGGTGAATCTAGCACTACAGTTTTTTTACAGGGACACAAAGAAAAATTCTTTATCATTATGGCCTATGAGACCAAATTTTTAAAAGTGCGATAGCATCTAAACGCCTTATTCAATTGAGCTGAAAATTTGTATGAATATTATAAATCACTGTTGCACTAACTATAAGCATTTTGGTGAATCTAGCATCTATAGATTTTTACAGGGACAAAACGAAAAATTCTTTATCATTATGATCTAAGGGCTCAAAGTTCAGTAGCGTTAAATAAAACCTCGTGTGATATATGGAGAAAAAAACACTCTATTATGGTTTTCTCTCTTTTGTTTGTTTAGCAATTCCTCTTTCTTTATTTTATCTACAAAACTGTTAGTTACTCAATGTTCGGAAAGTCGAGTGGAGTCACTCCAGATTTTTTTTTCTATTTTTCTCCATAAAAACTTAATTATATTAATTCTGTTATCAAAAATTGTTTTTTTTTTTTTTTTTCGTAGATAAATAATTTTTTGAATATTTTGGTGGAAGGTAATTGAAAATTCTGATAGGTTAATGAATTTGCGGCAGCGCTGAATGCATTCCAATGATATTTAGAATTAAGATTTTAAATGAAATCGAAGTTTTAAAAATAAATGTATAATTTCACTAAAATACTTGGTATGCACATGCGTTTTGCACATGAATAACTCATAAAAAGTTCATCATGTTGTGTTGCTTTAAATGTTGAACGAAATTTTCACGTGTAATACGGCCATTACGATAACAGTGATCGTTACGATAACAGATTATGAAAACAATGGCTATAAAACATTATTTATTACAGATATTCACTTTCCCAAAATGTTTTGCATAAAAAAAATAAAAAAAATCATGAAATATAATTTTTAATAAAATATTCTGAACTAAAAGAATATCTATCTTTTAGATATTTATTTAACTAAATATTGTCGGTTACTATGTTTCACTATAATTCCTGCCAAATGAAAACAAAATAATCCAAGGATTTCTTTTTTCTCATCTCTCTACTTTGTCTGCAAGAATTTGTCCTTACATTCCAATTAATGTAATTTCTAAAATGTTGGTAAACTAATTCAGTAATTTTAGTTCTAAATTATTTCGAATTAAATAAACAAATAAAAAAAAGAGGTAAACAAAATTTATGATTGTTCAAAAAACATCATTACTAAGCCATAATTAAACTTGAATTTATACCCTTAGCAAATGCTTCCGTTTATCGTACAAAATATATTTCCATATTAAACTAGGAGAAAAACAGAACAGAAAAAATTATCAAAATTTTGTAAGTCTTTTGCTTTGTATGAAATTATAAAATTATAAAATAAATATGTTGACTATTATTCATAACTGAATGTTGGAGGAACATATTTAGTACTAAAATATATAAAATAAATGGGAATATGTATTTATAATATTCAACAGCTACTAAAGAAGGTTGAGAATAATTAGAGGACTTCAAACATATGTATTCATTTACATAATAACTCATGCATTTCTTACCCTAACTAATCAGAGTCTTGCAACTCTGTGACATACTTAAAATAAGTCTGAAGAATTAAGATAATTAATGAGTGATCTTTAACTCTACATCACACTGTAGGTCATGTGTGTAAAGAAAAATCTCGATCCCTTAACAACTACAGCTATTAATCATGAAGATTCTAAATATTAAAAATTTCTGACCGCCTTGGAAAGAGCAAATTTCTAATATTGTTTTCACTGTAAATTTTTCACAGGATGCTAGATAATACTTATATTAACATCAAATTAAAAATATAGCTATGAACATGAAGACTATGAATACATGAAAGCATGAATGGTCATCTGTCATTAACCTTATAACTATTAAATATGAATATTATTTATTTATCACTTTAAAAGCAAGTTAAAAATCCGTAATTGTGTAATTTCGAATCATAAGAGTATTGTGGTAAAACCAAAAGCTCGGTGAACGGATGTATTCTTTTGCGGCGGTCAGATTGTTAATTATTAATCTAGGTTAACAACGATAAAAGCGATAAAAATTACTTTTTTTAAATTTTGTATCGTTAAATCAACATTACTTACATGCTTACCTTAACGTTTTTAATTTGTTTTAGTATGAGCTTATGTTTCAATTTTTATTTATTTTCTTTTCGTAAATATATATGTATCAATATATATGTATAAAACAATCTAAAAAATACGATTTCCTTTGTGAAATATTTCATTTAAGATACTTAGTTAAAACTATATATAAAAAAATAATTTGTTTGTTAATACCTAGAAAAAAAAAGAAAAAAAAAAGAAAAAGGTAGCAAAATGGTTCATTAAAATTTTGTGATGTACTTCTATTTTAATTAGTTGAAATATGTACTGTTACTGTTAAGAAATATAATATTATAATAATAATTATTATTATTATTTACTTTAATTTAAAAATCTCATATTTCTTGCGTAAAAATTTTATGTTGAATATACAATATGTCTCATTCATGTATTAAAGAAAATTTAAACTTCTCGAAGCAATACAAAACACTTTACAAACTTTCATATTGGATATGATTATCTTTAACTATAAAACCACTTTTCACAGTTTTTGCAACCAACATAAAGATTGATTTTCCTCGTATTCTCATGTTAAGAGCCTTATATATTTAGTCCTTAAACAACAAATTTCCCAACTCACAGAAAACAAGCCATTCACATGCAGCAATTGGTAGACAGTAAAATGACTTAACGTTACATCTTCCTCTCTCACGCAGCTGGTTATTGCGAATAATTTAGTTAGAACGCTAAATGCATCTTCTGCTGAAATATAAACATTTCGTTTATGGCACAAATTAAAAGTTTATGATCTGGCGAGACCAGATGAGTCTCGTAAAAGGAGAGTCAGTTTAGAACCTGTCTGCTTTATTAAATTTGGAAATGACTGTAAACAGCTTATTTCGCACTTTTATTCGTTTACAAGAAATTTAGAAGAGGCATAAAATATTTTAACGCTATAGTTTTATTATTTTATTAACAAGATGTGTTGAGAATTTCTCTGACGGCGTGAAGTATCTTCCTTATCATGCATTTAAAGACATCATGAGTTTTATAATTTAATTAACAGATAGAGAATTTGTGTAATTGGGTGAAAATTAATATATATATATATATATATATATATATATATATATATATATATATATATATATATATATATATATATGTATGGTTATATATATATATATATATATATGGTTCTTGAAATTCTATATTTTTACAGCAATGATAAAATAATAATAAAGAAATAGTAATCAGCAAAAGTAAACACTCATGGAGATTGTAAATTAATTATGTAAATTATTAACTATTAGGACAACAATTTTACTCATATCGCAATTAAGGATGTCAGTAAAGTGTTATAACCTTCGACTACATATTAGAGTAGACCCCGGAGTAGTAACCTTTTTGTTCCCGAGCATCACATCGCTGTCATTCCACCAATTCATTCGCCAAACCAACATTCCATTTCCATCAAAGCAGGCATTCAATCTTCTTGAAAGCAAATTATACCTCTGGGCGTTACCGAAGCGGGGGAGCCATCCTCTCCATTTAAGATCAAAATTGCGATGACATGTCTCTGGACCAGTGTGACGTAAAACCCAATCAACCAACCAACCAACTCCTTGAAAACAGGTTTCCACTAAAACATTTAAAACATGCAAAATTCCAAGAACTAGTTACCAAGAAAGCGATTATCGCCAAAAGAAGGTGCAAAAAACGGTGTGATGTTCGCGGAAATTTCTCCAAAAGAAATCCGTACTCTACTTCTATCACTACTCAATGGTTATAATTTAAACAGATCAATATACATTTGGGGCTCCATCCATAATAGTGCCTACGAACTAAACTTAACGTCACGGATGATCGGCAGATTTCATACAGTCAACAATTACTATAATATCTTTAGGATTGTGTGAATTGGATTTAATCACCCGATCTTCCATGACAGAAATCTTAGTTCGGATTCATTATTACAGGTGATGTTGCACCTATTCTCAGGAAATCGCGCTGAGATTGTAAGCGTAAATTGTCCATGAAGATTTTGTTTTATTGAGTGAAAGGTGTCCATTCGAATTTCGTTTATTTGGCGTTAGTTTCTGAGGAAGTGCACAATGTTCATGGACAACTTGCTTATGACTTATGACTTATTAAGGAGGGCAGCCCTCAGCAGCACACTGAGAGCTAGGGCACATCGACCAGAGGTCTATTGTACCCAGACCCAAACACATCCTTAAGAGAAAAGCCTCGTAGCTAAAGCAAAGCTCAGTAGACACCTGGCAGGAATATCCTGCAGCTCCCAACGCTCAATGAGATGCCGACCAAGATGCTCAAACCTGTAAGCAGAAAAGGCCTCACAGTCACACAAAATGTGCCGAGCAGTCTCCTCTTCCAGACAACAACCACAACAGATGGGATCAGAACAGATACCCATAATGTTCAGATGTCTCTTAAGGGTACAGTGACCAGTAAGAAGGCCAATAACCTTCCTCAAACCATTACTGTTAAGCTTTAAAAGCTCCTTATGACGAAGACCAGAATAGTCACGATTAAGCTCTTTTGCTTGCCTTTGACCATCAGAATTACGCCATAGCCTATAGTGCTCCTTACCAATGAGCTTGAAGATAGAAGCCCTAAAAGTAGTGGGAGAAATACCCAGAACAGGCTCAGGGCCAGAAAAGTGTGTGCTGGAACCAGATCTAGCCAACTCATCAGCCAACTCATTCCCAGGTATACCCATATGACCAGGTACCCAGTGAAGATTAACCTTATTATAGGAAGAAAGCTCACAAAGTGCCTTGTAGCACTCCCATACGAGAAGAGAGGTGAACTTACACCTCTCCAGTGAAAGGAGAGTCGCTTGACTGTCAGAACAGATACGGATGGTTAAATTATGATAGCCCCTGTCTAAGCACACCTGACAGCATAAGATGATAGCAAAGATTTCAGCCTGGAAAACTGTGCCAAACTTTCCAAGAAGAAAAGAAAGCCGAGTTCCATCCCCAGAACAGTAAACACCTGCCCCAGAATCAGAACCAAGCTTAGAGCCGTCAGTATACCAAACCAAACAGTTGTCATCAAATCCTCCCTGGAAGAGAAAAAGATCTTAAAAGGCTTATGAAAGGCAAATTTCATAACCATGTAGTCACTAGGCATAATGAAAGAAGGAAGATCAGCAACAAATGAAATGAGGGAACCCCAAGACAGATGTCTAGAATAATCCTTCCACAAGCCCAGGCACATGAAACGCTTCATACAGGTTAAAGCCTCAGCTTCAATACGTAAATAAAGCGGAAGTAGCCCAAGCAAACACTCAAGGGCAGCAGTTGGAGTAGTCCTAATGCAGCCTGAAAGAGCAACACAGACCATCCTTTGCAACCTAATAAAGCTAGTTCTAACAGTAGTCAGTCTAGACCGAGACCACCAGACAATACAGCCATAGGTGATGATAGGACAGATAATCATTGAGTAGATCCAATGGACAGCCCTGGGACATAGACCCCAGATTCTTCCAATGGAACTCTTACATGCCCAAAAGACCTTTGTGGCCTTACGTAAGCAATACTCAATATGCTTACTCCAGTTCAACTTAGTGTCAAAAAATACACCTAAGAACTTGACCTCACATGAAGGCAACAGCCTATTACCCAGGAAGTAGACATCACCAAGATTTAGATATCTTCTCCTAGAAAAAGGAACAAGGTGGATTAACAGATAAGTCCGGACTTGGAAGGACTTGGATAACTTGGAAGGATTAACAGATAAGTCCGAATCAGAACACCAACGTGCAACATGCTGAAGAGCACCATTCATAACATCAGAGACAGAGTTACCATACTTGCCCCTGACAGCAATAGCCACATCATCAGCATAACCAACACATAGAATATAAAGGTTGGCAAAATGGACTAACAAAGAGTCAAAAACAATGCACCACAGAATAGGAGAGAGCACTCCCCCTTGTGGACAACCAGAGTTAGCATGAACCTTAATGCAAGTACCCATAAAAGAGGCACAAACATGCCTAGAGGATAGCAAATTATCAATCCATCTGGTAATAATAGGATTAGCACCCCTCAAGTCAAGAGCACGAATGATAGTGTCAAATGAGACCTTATCGAACGCCCCTTCAATATCAAGAAAAGCAACAAGGGCAATTTCGTTATCATTAATGCACTTTTCCAAAAGAAAGGAAAGTTCATACAATGCAATATTAGTAGATCTTCCAGGTTGATAGGCATGCTGTGAGGAAGACAGTGGCCTATCAACAATAACAGAATCCCTAATGTATCTGTCAATAAGCTTCTCCATTCCTTTCAACAAAAAAGAAGAGAGGCTAATAGGCCTAAAGGACTTGGCATCAAAGTAGTTATCCTTCCCAGGCTTAGAAATGAAAACAACCCTAGTATTCCTCCAAGACTGAGGTATATACCCATAAGCAATGCAAGAACGAAAAATTCTGCAAAGAAAGAGAGCAAGAAATTTAACACCCTTGATAAGAAGCACAGGATTGATGTCATCCATCCCCGGCGACTTAAAGGGTTCAAAAAACTTAATAGTCCAGATGACCTTGTCATGGGTAACCACCATTTTAGCAGCTTCCCAACTGTCCTGACTGCAAGTATGTGAAGAGACAGAGCTATGCCTATCACAATCAGTAGTACCAGAATGAAAATGAGGATGTACCGGGAAAATGAACTCGCAGCAGCTCAGCTAGAGTCTCTTCACTCGACTCACTGTATCTACCAATAGCAAGACGAATAGCATTCAAACTAGAACTATAATCTCTACTAAAAATTTTTGCTACCTTAGCAGTAGCAGAAATACCATTAATAATATCACAGAACGACTGCCAAGAACGTCGCTTAGCAGTTCTAATGGCCTTATTGTAGGTAGTGGGGGCATCCCGATAGGCTTGCCACGCACCAGACTTCCTAGCTCTATTAAAGAGCTTCCTACATTTCTTACGTAAAGAACTAAGCTCAGAAGACCACCAAGAAACACGCCTTGGGGAGCTAGTAACCGTAAACTTACTGCTACTATGATAAGAATTGAGAATGATCTGTTGCAACTGGTCAAAAGTCAACTCGATATCATCAGTAGAATTGAACTTACCAGAAAAGGTGGAAAGGCCTTTTCCGAGAAGCTTTTCGAAAGAAACCCAGTCAGTAGATCTCGGGTTCCTCCAAGCAACCTTTACATAGTAAAGGCCTTTAACACAAAAAGTGATCAGTTGATGATCAGAAGCTGTAACTGCATCAGACACCTTTCAATCAGACATGTACCCTAAGCATAAAGAGTTACACAGAGTCAGGTCAATAACCTCTCTTCTATTAACCGTAACAAAAGTAGGTTCATTGTCTCTGTTAAGGATACACAAGTTATAAAATAAAATATGATCCATCAGCACATCTCCCCGCTTGTTGCAATCACTACTTCCCCACAAAGTGTGGTGAGCATTTGCATCACAGCCAAAGATGAGCCTAAAGCTTGAACGACAATAGCTAAGAATAGACTTAGCCAAGTCAGACAATGGTTCTATCTCCTAGTAAGGAAGATAGGCAGAGGCAAAGACAAAATCAACATTTGCAGCTCTGTCATTGAGTTTGACTTTAACCGCAACCATATCCTTATTCAGGAAGTTAAGGCATTAAGTTCAGACCTAGCAATAATGCAAGCCCTGGGCGTATTGCAAAAGGTGTCATAGAAAGTATTGAAACCTTTAACGCTAAGGCCGATGATTTTACCATCACGGGTCTAAGGCTCTCGAATAAGAACAATGTCAAAATCTCCATCAACCAGCCTCTTGGAGAGAAGAGCTGAAGCAGTCTTGCTATGATGGAGATTCAACTGATCAACTCTAATCTCATCCATAACAGAGAAACAGAGAAGCAACAGCCAGATGGAAATTACCCATCATGGCCTGACTCAGGCGAAGAGTCCTTCTGCAACAGCTCCAAAGCCTTATCAATCCCACACAAAGACTGCGGCGAGCCAGCTAGCAAAGTGCCCTCTGACCCAGAGTCCAGTGCAAGATCAGATAAGACAAGAGCATCACTAAAGGTACTCACCTGAGAAGCCGAAGGGGACGGAGCCACCTCAAAAGCAGATGGACAACTTGCTTAGTTTGAGGTAAGATGTCCATTTGAATATCGTTTATTTGGCGTTGGTTTCGGAGAAAATGTAAAAAATGCTTAGAGCAAGGTGATGGAAGTTGGAAAATTTTACAATTCATTTGTATGTTAGTAATTTCAGTTAAGGTGTTTTAAACTGAACGAAGTGAAGTATTTCTCCAGTTAAACAATTTAAGTATATTTCTGTGAATCTTCGAGTGTGCTAGAGTGAACACGTCACCTTTTCTAAATAAGAATATTCCAGTAGGTAAGTTTAAAAAGTTTCTACTGAATATTCCAATAGGTAAGTTTTTATTATTTTAAAAGTTTCTACTGATTTAAAATTTTATTAATCACACACATTAACACTATCTTTCTATCTACGTTACATAAAAATAAAATAAAAACAAGTGGAAAGTCTTATTTCCCTCCAACCCCCATTTTTCTTTTTTTTTTTTAAATCTTTAATTAAACAGATGTTTTTAAATATAATTCTGGTTTTTTCCCTAATTTTAAAGACACGTATTGGAAACAATACGACAAAAAAAGGAGTAGCTCCTATTAAACAGTTCTTATACAATGAGTGAGAAAACAAGTGCATATCCGCAAACGCTTCGAGGCGTCAGGAAATGTTGGCGTGTTGGGTTCGTTTCTCAATGGCTGTGAGGCTCCATGTTTGTTTTACTGTTTATAATCTTATAATAATTTTTAGAAAGGGTGGTTTGAAGTTCAGTGGAAAAAAATAGGTTGTGTGTTAATTATTTAGTTATTTTTTGGTTAAGAATAATGTGGTTGAAAAGTTTTTCGGACTCGATTTAAACTTCAAATATTTTTTTTTTTTTTTTGTCGAAGCGGGTGTTAAGGATATCTGGCTTAACACGTTCAAACGCTCAAACTCGAGCAGAGAGTCAAAAGTTATGAAGTCTCTTATAAGTTCGTTGTGACTGAATGGTTTCAGCAAATAACTTAAACTATTAGACTTAAAGCTGTGGAACTGCAAAGTTTGTATATCTCAGCTTTAGTCGGAAATTTTTGTGGAGATAAATTTTATAATATATTCCCGAGAATTTTTAGCTTTGTCTTTATTCTACATCAATTTATTTGTAGGCGATTTTTCACCAATATTTAGTTACGACAAAATAAGAAAAATACATTACGCTTAAAAAGAGTGGTATGAAAAAAGGCTGTGCTCCGGAAAAAAATATAAAAGATAGCAATTCTGAGATAATTTTTTAAAATCACACAATCAACTGATTGGGAAGAAAATCATATTTATTGAATTTTTTCATTTTTCCGACTGAGTGAAAATAATGCCTGGACCTTGGAGTCTTTACCTGCGGCTTATTTCTGTCGAGCTATCTACATGATAGACCAGAATTTTTCTGCTTAAAGGTTGTCTGAGTGAGTAATGCTGACCGGTTGCTGGCCTGGATAGCTCAATTAGTAGAGCCTTGACCTTGTAAATCTAAGATTCGGGGTTCGACTCCCGGTCCAGGCACTATTTTCACTCAGTCGGAAAAATAAAAAATTTCAATGAATTCTGAGATAGTTTAATGTAAAGTTTGCAAAATGATTCTCCAGTCCAAACTATGCAGATAGCTGACTTTCAATGCCTCCATGTGCTTATGAGAGATTGCAGATACTTCCTTTGGAAGTGATTTAAAACCTATTAAACGTAAATGGAATTGCTTTTCGTGTAGTGAGTTTACAAAGATTAACCCTACACTAATTAAAACAGATAAGACATATATTTATTTTATTATATGTAATAGGTTCGCAGATTCTACACTGAGAAAAGAGACATACTGCCTTCATCTAAAACGAGTAAATGGTCATTTACTGGATCGTTAAACTAAAAATATAGATTCACGAGCTATGCGTATAAAATAAACATATAACCTGGATAGACGAAATGATCGAGAATTTTTAGTCTACACTTTTCTAGATAGTGAAACAATTTTATGAATATTATGAAGATTAGGAATGCTTCGTACTGCGAGAAATTCTTGCTTGAGTTCTTAAAATTAGAATATAAACCAAGATTCTTGAGTTCTCATTTATTTTTCAAAAAGGTTTAGCCACGATAATTTAAGAAAACATTCTTGAATTATAGGTGTTTTTAGAACTCTGCTAAGGGAACCAGAATTTATAAGGATGACATGGAATTTTATTTACTTGAGACACAATTTAGTTTCTAGAAGTCAGTTACAGAACTTTTTGTCATTGTGGATAGTCACCTCCTTCCTCTTTTTAATAAAAGTTTGGGTATCAATATTAAATAAATCTTTAATTTTAATAAAATATTTCAAATAAAAGATTGGGTTTATTACTTCTTGTTTTATCATTCATACTGTACTACTAGTCAAATTGACTGATCGAGAAGGTGCTTAGAATATACAACCCATATGTAGTTGCCTAAAACGAACTCTTTTTAAATGTAAAATTTTTATCTACCATATATACTTATTTTAATTTTAATTACAGTTATTCAGCTGTGTATATATTTTTTAAGATAATAATACTTGTACATTATGTGAATTATGTATACATCGGCAGGTTCTTGACGATGAATGCATTTTATTTAACATAAAATTTCAAAATAATTCAACAAAATTCGCAATTCTTCGAATATTCCAGAAAGCGTCCGATAAATCTATCAATTTAACGAATATTCTCGAAACATTTAAAGTTTTCACTCGCATCACAATAGTTATATTCTATAAATATTTTAGAACCAGTCGATGAAGTTACTTTGAAAGGAGTTACTTTGTACGAAAACATTTAAGTGAACAGCATTAAATGTGCCGCAAAGCAAGAATTTTACTGATTCAGGATTAATAACTACTCGCTTAAAGCACAGTTCAAGCGAGAACCATTCAGAACACAAGTCTGAACACAATTGACTCCGGAAGTTATTCTATTTTTAATAATATTTTTAAAAGCCAAAATTGTAAAAAAAAAAAAAAAAAAAAAAAAAAAAAAAAAAAAAAAAAATTCTAAATAATTCTATGCTAGAATCCAATGAAAAATTCAAGAAATTAGCTCCTACTCAAGATAGATCTTCGAAACCACCGAAACATATACAATCATTTCTAAGTCATGAAATTTCTCACCATGACCGACCTTAATAGAAGTTATTGGAGTGCTATTTCTTTCCAGTTTAAATGTATATCAACTTTTAGGGCATCAGCACATTCGAGGCAAAGAAGACGTTTGATGCGGTGCAACAACGTTAATTGTTACCAACACGCATGTAAGTGATTACTAATAAAAAAAATGTGATGTGGACGCCACATGACCTCCTTATACACCAAGTGGAATATGCATATTGTTATGTAAACATTGACATTTTTGTGCGAGGTAAATGATTCGTAAATAAACAGGCTGGTTCCAACCACAAAAAAAAAAAAAAAAGAAAGAAAGAAAGAAAAAGAGAAAAAAAAATGAAAAACTACTACTCAAACCGTAAAAGTCATGATAATAAGATTATATATACCGCCAAACAAATATAGCAGTTTTTTTCAGGAATGGCTTAGTACAGAATCTCTCAGTGGCAAATTCATAGCTTAGAGTTTGATGAAAATCATTCGCGTATAAACGGCCTACTCTTGTTCTCTCTGCTGAAAATTAGAGGTAAAAAACGATGCATTTTACCAAAATAATTAATTCAATTAGAAATGAGGAAGGATTTACTGATTCTGGGTATCCTAAAACAACATTTGCTGCCAAATTTGATCGCAAATCTCGCCAAGTCTTCAAGATTGTAGCCAACGCTGGTCTTCGTCTTGGCATCGATTTTAACGATTTTGCGTTGAATTTCGCAACTTGGCGACCAGATTTAGCGAAAGATTGTAGTTTCGGTTTGCCTAAATTTGGAAACTCTAACTTCAATAAGAACAGAATTCTGAAATTGTCCGGAAAGATTCATCTGTTTATAGCGCTGAACAAAATTTTTCGAAAGTTTTTTTAATGATGAATAAGACTGAAACCAAATTAAGTGCCTTCATCGACTAGAACCTGCTTATATATTAGAATTACTTTCTACACTCGAAAATATCGACAATTTTTATCACAATATCATTACGTGCTCTATGTACGTGCTGAATATTTATAAAAGTGCATTCGTCGACTAGAACCTTTCTGTGTCTTTAATAATTACTTTCTACACGCAAAAATGTCGGCAATTTTCATAAAAATATCATTACGGGCTCTATCATTAGCTTATTTTGGAATCTCTATGTAGGTCATAGATAATGATAGGTCATATATAATGACCAGAAACTTTGTGTATTTGGCCATTATGAATATAATTTTCCTAAATATCTCCAATACGGAAAGTCACAAAAAACATAAAAAGGAGGTGCACGACTAGATGTTATAACAATTCTATATACCAATTTTTCAACGTTCTACGTCTAACCGCTTTTTAGTTATGCGAAATACATATAAACATACACACATACACACAAACATACCGACTTCAAGAAATGTCTTGTACAGTCACTGAAATTTCTAAAACATGAGCTCGCATTAACACTAAACTTGCAGGTGTACAACTAGACATCATGACAGTCACACATATAAATTTACAACATTCTACGATCATTCGCTTTTGAGCTCTGGGTAGTATAAAATCCATTTCTCAAACCGGGATTACAATATGTATTTATACTTTGTAGAAGGAAGTAAAAATTATACATAATTCAAACCACTTACTTCCTAAATAGTATCAATCTGGAAAATAATAAGTATTTTTGAAAAGTCATTTAAAAAGACAATGGTTGACACAAGTCAAATTTTTAATAATTTAATAAGAAATGTTGTATTAAATTTTTTAAGAGCTGCAAGCAGATCATACCATTATAATGGTGTAATAAGACTATAAAATGCTATTGGAATAGGGCGATATGTTTGACACAAAGGAAATATATATATATATTTGTCACAACTTATTAAGAATTCAGTATGTAACAATTAAACTACCATTAGTTCCAAATATAATAATTTGAATAAATGTACATTTTTTAGTTTATTTTTATCTATTTATTTATTTATTTATCTTTTTTCGAAATGGAACAGCTTTCAAGAACCCAAGTTGTAAACTTCATTTCTTAAATTGCATTAGCCTCTGACATAAATCAGGATGATTCGTCAAGTTTAACTTAAGGAGCACTTCATTGTGTGTCCAAATAAATGTATGATTTCCCATGCTCTAAACTAGTTTTGAACATTTGCATAAAGCAATTGTTTTCTTTGATTTTAATTTGAAGTTTTGTATCCTTTAAATTGAAATTGAGATCTTGGATGTCATTTTCCAAATTTAATTTTAATTTTCAGCGCTTTTATTTTTCTTCTTTTCTTTAACTTCTGTCATAGCTCCTTTAAAAATTTCAGAAAATTGCCCAACAATTTCCTTGTTAAAACCTTTAAGAAGTAGTTTTGTGACGAGTTATAAAACCCTAATATTACATTTCCCGAGTCTTTTTTCTCCCAATATTTAATATGCGGGAGAGAAATACATTAGTTTCAACAAAGTAAAAGGCTATTCCATATACACTTATGGCAGTAAGTTCAAAATGAAAGGATTCTAATAAATTTATGTGAACTGCAACATGGGACTCTACTTCTGTGTACATTATCTTTGAATGGTAATATGCAATCGCTGGCTTTTAAATTTGTACCATCTAAATGACATTTAAGAGTCAGTTTTAGTATTCCTTTTTTCCGACAGCTTTCAAAACAATATATCTTCATTTTTATATGCTGATATTGCTGTAGGCGAACTTTTTTCATTTATAGCTCCATTATTTATATTTGTTTGCCCTTCTGGTAAGCAATAAAAAAATATGCTCCACTGAAATATGAATTTTTTTATCATTTAATTAATATGTATAAACAAAGTAATTAAATAAATATGACAGATGTGAAACGTAGGTAAGTCCCCTAAATCATAACAGTATTATTTAGAATTCTACACGAAAAATTTCTAGGCAAATTTGAAACGTTTTAAAGTAAATGTTATTTCAAATTTTAAAAAGTAGCTAACTAGCAACAAAATAAGTATTGGATTGTTCGGTAAGTACCCATACAGCACAGAATGTTTCAGTTATGCTGTAAAAAGCTTACAATCTTTCAAAAACGTAACACGTTTTAGTATGCTCTCTGATACCTTTCTGAAACATTCGCCCTTTTAGATTTTCTATCTGTTAAGTGATTGTAACGTTTCCTTTACGTATCTGATTTTTTATTACGATTGCGGACATTTCTACATTTTTGAAACTAATCGGAAAGCAATCTGAACGTTTTTAAACGTTTCGGAAATGTTTATAATGTTTCAATGTTATATGATTGTTACGTTTCTGGAATACTGTTAGGGTAATTTTGTTTTTTCCCAACAAGGCAGTTATTGTATTTTTTTCACACTAAAGTCATGTTTTAGCCGTGTTGTCATTATATACTTTGATAGCTGAGAAAATAAGGCTTGATTCTGAAAAGGTTTATTTAATTCTGCTTAATTTTCTTTTATTGGTGCCCTACGAAATAAAGAATGTCGAAAGCAGTGTAAGGGTGATCAGTTTAAAAGAGTACCCGTGGGTTTTTCTTATAACCCTTAAATTTGACGGATATGGCACGTATTTTAAAATTGAAGTATGATAGTTTGAAACTTGCTTAAGTTTGTGAGACAATTTCTAACACTGTTTGACTGTTACAACTTTATTTGTGAGGTAAAATAGAAATGGAGACGCACAGTTTTTTTTAATCCTGCAATAATTTTATTTTTGAAAAATAATTTAATTCTTTTTTTTACATTATAATTCCTCGCAGAAAATGTTGAAAGTGTTCGCCACCATTTTCAATGCAAACATGAACACATCGAGCCAGGTTTTTGACACACTTCGCTGCATTGTTGGTGTTATTGACGATATTTCTTCAGTTATGATCTGTTTTAATTCATCAATGTTTGCAGGAGTTCTCTGGAAAAGTCTATGAAATGATAATGTAAAAATAATAATGATAATGTAAATGTAATGTAGGAATGATAATGTAAAAAATTTTAATTAAATTTTATTTTTCATAAATAACATTATTACAGGATTTAAAAAACAATGTGCGTCTCCATTTCTGTTTTACCTCACAAATAAAGTTGTAACAGTCCAAGAATGTAGTAAAATGTCTCCCACACTTAAACAAGGTTCGAACAATTATAGTTCAGTGTTAGAATAGTTGCCACATCCGTCATATTTAAGGGTAATAAGAAAACCCAACGGGTACTCTTTTAAATCGATCACCCTATATATTTGTCATATTTCACTTTTTATCATCAAAAAGGTAAAATGCTATTAAAGCAAGACAAAAATTATCCTGTTTGTAAAGAGAAGATGTATTGAAAGAACGTCACTGTTAAAACTAGTTTGCAAAATTTCATTCAGTCATTTTTGATGTTGAAGATGCACCACCTTCTGGAAGGCTAAATGAAGCCAATGAACACAAAAAACGTCATTGCTTTACTTAAAATGCCATATAATAACCCATGAGATTACTGAGATATTAAACTTTTTATATTTGACTGTTTATGATCATGTAAAACGCTTTGGTTTAATTTTTAATCTCACATATGGGTTCGATATATTCTTAGAGAAATCAGTTTGTTCTATCGCACTGACATTTGTTATTTGCTTTCCAAACTTCAAGAAAATGATCCATTTTTGAAGTGAATCATCACTGAGGATGTGAAACGGGTTGTTTGCAAAAATGTTAAAAGCAAGAGATGAGGAAGTACAAAAAATGAACCGGCTCAAAGCATTTCGGAACCCGATATTCATCAAAGAATAGGTGTTGTTGCCTGCTCTGTAAGATTTTAAGGGAATTGCCTTTTTTCAGCTTTTATCAGACAATACAGCGATCAATTATTAAAGTATACTCTTACCAACTGGGCATACTGAATTATTCACTCAAACAGAAAAGGTCAGAATTGACCAATAGAAGTGTTGTAGTGTTCCCCAAGATAATGCGAGACCACATGCAAGTTTATTAACCTGCCGAATGCTTTTGCAGCTTTGATAAGAATGTACTACAACATCCATCTTATTCTCTAGATCTTGCACATTTAAGTTATTACTTGTACTGGTCTTTACAAAAAATTTTGTATGGCAAAATATTTACTTCAAATGATGCCGCCAAAAATGGTTTGGATCAGAGTTTAGCCAGCAATAACAGAAATTTTCTAAGCATGGATTCATGCTATTGCAAGAAAGATGTCAAAAGGTTCTGATAGAAATAGATAATTTAAAATCTAATAAAATATTTATACACTATAACAAAAACAACATTGATTTTCATATACATATACACACACACACAAAAAAAAAATACACATATATGTATACTTTTTGGACAACACTATAATAGAAAAAGTTAATTCATAATTATTGTAGACATTTCATAACCTACACATACATTCTGCACATAAAATCACGTGGAAGACTTATAAAACAGATTAACTTAAATAATAACTTAACTCGCTTGCACAGCGAATCAATTCTTCTGAATAGGTCTTCACATGAAAAAGGTCCTTTATTTAATTCTACGCCATTCTCAACTCAATGGTTGTTTAGAAATCTGAGGCAGTACAATTTCGGAGAGGTACGATTTAGACAACTCCACATTAGAATATACAACAACGAATAAGAATTAAGAAGGGTACCATATACCAATTATTCTATTTAAAATTCTGTATTCTATTTCTATTTAAATTTTTAACAAGAGGGATAATCCTATTTACAAGAAAACATTTAATTTTTAAAATACGCGTAATTACTTTAAACTGATAGATGAACACTCTTATAATACAGTATCCTTTTTAAGCGAATATTTTTATTTTTCACAAAATTATGTAAACGCACATGTTTTGAAGAAAGAAAAACGATCAAAGTTCAAACTTTTACGACAATATTTAATGCAACGAACACCATTTGTTAGAAATAAACTGGAATTTCGTCTTATCGCCTCTAACTATTTGTTTTATACTTTATAAAAATGAATATTTTCTTTATAAATTTACAGTTTATATATTCTATTAATTAAATAACATTCAGTTCTGTTTTTAAACTTTTTTTTTTCAGATAGTTAAGAATTTTCTTGAACATACGTAATAATACATGCAATAATTCCACGTCTTTCACATTTTCCGCACAACATTTATTAAAACATAATTTTAAAATAAAGTGTATAAAAAATATATATTTCAATTAAATCATGTTGTATCCAATATAGATAAACCTTAGCTTAAAATCGATGTTATAAAAAGCTTTTTACTTTACGAGAAGATTGAACACTAGAAGAGCCATAAAAATTTAATTTACGCTACTGGGCGATCGCTGTACACTATAACACGGCTTTGTATTCTTGTCTTCTAACTACATTATACGCAATATCTTGTTAGTGTGAGAGAAAGTAATGCCGTAAAACTCATTTACTGCCGACAAACTGATTCATGGAAAAGACATTATCTTCTACACTGTAGGAAACACCCTATAGGATTTGGAGAAGATAGCAAACTATTAAAACAGACATATCTCTAGAGAACATTGTCAAGTTGTGAATTACGATATTTCATGGTGACAGTTATTTTCTATATTTCCTAAATAACATTAAACTTCGATTTTGTGATAAAATTTCACATTTTCTTTTCCCTTTTATATTGTGTTTGTGGGCAATCGTATAGTTAACATTTCATACATTACTTATTATAAAGTAAGTTAGTAAATCTGCATTTTAAATATATCATGCTATTGGCTTTTTTTTTTTTTTTTTTTTTTTTTAATAAAAACTTTCTAATAATTTCTGTTTAATTTATGATGGTAATTTAAACATTTCAAGATAATTTGTAATCAGATTTTTAAAAAAATAAGAGAATAAAGTGATATCAGTATTATTTTCAAAATAAATAAATTTAAAATCTTGAATGCTTTAAAATTAATTTTACAATTTATTGTTATATCACTTTTCCAAGAAAATGAATCAAAAACCTTTTTCAAGGTTGATCTACAATATGAAATAATGGAGATCACTTCATTCAAGGCGTTTTATTTCTTCTATACATTGCATTGCGTAAAAACTATACCTGATCGAACCCTATTGCATTCTCTCAGAATGTTAAAACATTTTTGATAGTTTACAAAACATAAAAAGGTAGTAATAATGTCTGTGTTTTTATTACTTATACACAGATTATTTATATTTTTATTGCTCAGTCTAATCCGGTGGATAAGTCCCTACTTCATTCAGGTAATTTCGAAAGAAGATTTTTAAGGGATCAAATTTTCACTAATTACTCTTCTTGTGGTGTTTCATGGAAGTACATATTCTAATGCATATTATTTGTGCTTACCATCCTACTCTTTCTTCTCTATGAAAATCAGGTCTCCTGATTACAAGTCCTGTCTTCTTAAAATATGTTTCTGATGTTTTCTTATAACGAACGCGGTCCTTAGACGAATGTTCTTGGCATATCCAAACTGTTATTTCTTCTTCATGCGCTAGTAGAAATTTACTTCACAGTAAAAAGTCTTAACCCTTTCATGGTCATGAACGTGTATACACGGTCAGAGTTTTTTACTTCTAAATAATTTATTCATTGCTACGAATTTGTCAAATAGAAAACAATCAGTTTCTCAGTATTCCTGATAAATTTGTAATATTATTAGTACTTAATGACTTAAAAATATATAAAACACATCCCACTAAAATGGCTTCGAAACGAAAAAATTAAAAATGGCGCGACCATGAATGGAAAATTTTGTGGGGTTATTTCTTTCATTGTATAGGTAAGGAAAGAGCATGTTTACAAACAAATGCTCCGTTAATCTCAGCCACTCTTGAGTGTCAAAAGATCAACCTGTATTGGTTGAAATACAAATGATTTGCCACTCTACCCTTAAGTTGACTGTGAGTGACGTCACGTGTCCTTTCATTATTGGCAAGCAGGTTTGAAGTTCCAGAAGTTTTCATATGCTAGACGAATATTTTTCTTGCTATTCGTGTTTTGAATGTTGAATTAACCCCTTACCAGCCGAGGAAATGATACGAGATTCGCTTCCCAGATTCAGCCTACTCTCTCAAATCTGAAATGAGTAAATTCTTCGAAACCACTGTCAAGATCATTTTCAAGGCTATTTTACTGCATTGTCAAGCCGTGTCAGTAGTTTCACTGGTAGCAGTAAAATACGAAGGATTGTACTTCGGAAAACATGTATATATACACCCAGGACAGTTAAGGGGTTAAAGAAGTTTTCGAAGACGTGTTTTTAACTCCGGCATAAGTGAACAAATTAGTTTGTACAAAAATTTAGTAAGTAACGTTGTCGAAGTGTTTTAATCATGCTCTTTCAAATAATAATCAGGTGCAATATGATTTAGCTATAACAACATCTAGTTTTTTTTTTTTTTTTTTTTTTGGATAAGATGACATTTTATTTTCGTTTGACAGTGTTTTGTATCAAAACAAATTTGACGGCTTTCCGTGACCGAGTGGTTACGTCATCACGCTGCTAATCGCCTTCGAGTGTGGGAGAGAGGGTTCGATTTCCTCGCTGACCCTGGGTATTTTTCCAATTCTTCGTATTGTAAGTCTATCATGTGCTATCTGTCTTTACTTGACAAATATTTGCAAGCGAATTCCGAGTCAAGCATACAAATCTGATGTATATGTGTTATCAACAAATTTGAAAAATCATGTCGATGCAAATGTGCGTCTGACGTGCTGTTTTAAGAAATATTGTGATAAATTTGACATTTCATATTAAATCAACGAAACCTTACACTTTTGTAATTAGATTTTATTTTCGACTATTGCGCCATTTATATATATCGACAATACATAGACGTTTATTGAGCATAGACACCAGGTTTATTGCTAAAGCTTTCTTTGTTCATAGGAAAGTCTGTATATTCATATTGAAATCGAAAAATAATAAGTTACACACTGAATATGAATAATGCAACTGACCTGAAATTTTCAGCAAATGCAAATTATAGTGTGTTAAGCAAATGATTAACATTTTACAGTCACAACACATGCGTGGACCGAGCAGTGTTCCTTCTGAGCTGCTGCTGAAACCGTATAAATAGAAAGCTGTAGCAGTTAATTGGAAATAGTCTATGATTATCAAGAGCCACAAATTATTTTCTATATTTCAATGACAGAAGTTTTGTTAGTGAGTGATGTGAGTTTGGAATCGGTGGACTGACGAGTATCGGATAACTCTGAAATCTGGGAGTGGACCCGAAAGATATCGTCAGGCGTCCACATGACACTGACGGATCGTACAACTTCCTTAGACAGTTGTCAGCACATTTTTCCACTATTGAAGGTGTATCAATATCTGTTCCTTCAATTCATCGACATCTGCATCAAGGTGTACTGCGTGCAAGAAATCTTTTATACAGGATCCTCCTCACGCAAAACCATCGATGCTGCAGCTGCGATAAGATTATGCACATAAAGCTTGTAGATTGACAACAAGCGACTGACGATTATCCGCCGGTTTTTCTGACGATTCCCTCTTTACTGTTGTTACAGTGATGACCATTTTCGTATTAGACGCTATGCCGGTGAACTTTACCGTCTGAAATGTATTATAGAATGTCAAAGTAGATTTGTAATCACACTTGGCTTTATGATGCGGATGCGACAAAGTATCGTGGACGGTCTCATCTACTATGCATTATGGGTAATCTTAACAGCAACTGATACATCTGTGAAGTGCTGCAGCCCGAAGTCGTCCCTTTCCTACAAAGCATTCCTGGAGCTAATTGTCAACAGGCTAATGCCCGCTCACATATTGAAATTAATGTTTAAGGAATTCTTTTCAGCAGAATACATTTCTTCTTTGGCTTACTCATTCGGTTCATATGTCGCCTAGTGGGATTTCGTTTGTCAGTGTCTAGATCGTGATTCTCGTCTACAGCTTCTGCAGATAAATTTTAGGTGCGGGTACAATTAATATTGCTTTTCCTAAGATAGACATTAAAAACGCATTTGTATCTGTGCTACCTGCGTCTGTAGCTACACTAAATACTGATTTCAGACACTAAATATTGCGTTCCTGTTTTTAAAACTTTAATAATTTATTTGTATCGATACCAGTCACCTGTGTACAAAATTTCATTTAATTCGGCTGGTTTTTTCATGGTGTTGCAATTATTACAAACATGAGTTAATGTAAAAATAAGTGATTGAATGCAAATTAACAGATCTCTATAATTCAATTGAAGAAGAAAATAACTTAATTGAAATATGTTAAATAAATGAATCTTAAAAAATACATAAATATGAGTTTATATGCAAAGTGGAGTATAATAATGGGACGTATTTTTATTTTGAATACTTCGAGCAATAGCAGCCATGCTTGTTTTACACATATCTTAATAAAAATTGTAAGGATAAGAATTTCTAATAAATGTTTCTTTTATTATTACAGGTAATGATCGCGATGTACATTGTGGATGAAATTTCGTACGTTGTGGAACCAATTATTTTTCAATAAAGGAAGCTTCATCATTGCAGGACAACAGTGTTTTGAACAACATTTTAATAAAAGCATACCACTATATCGAAAGGTCATATTGCATGCTGTTTACAAATTTTGTGAAACTACAAACGCGAAGAATCCTTCTAAAGTCCCTGCCCCAATTTATTCTAAACATGATTGTTTAGGCCAAAGACTATTCTTAGCAAGGCGGTGAACATCTGAGATATCTTCCAACAATTAGCACGCGCTAAAACACCCTACTTTTGGAAACATGATTAAGATTGTTCACAATACATGGTCGCTCATCATGCTCCAGAAATATAATTTAAATATGTCTCATCAATATAAAATGTTACGCAATATTTAAAATTTTCAGTGTTATTTTTTATAAACGATGGGGTATCTAAATTGTTGTTGTACAGAATTAAAAAAAAAAAAAATGAAAGAAAGAAAGAAAACAGAGAAAAGTAGTGGGATAAAGAAATAATAAAAAAAAGTATATGCGCTCTTACACATTTATTAGTATCAGAATGAAAAAAAATTAAAAACTAAATTCATTGAAATAAACCAAATACTAAATTAAATAAATAATAATTATTATATTTGCACATTTATATTTTACCAATATAAAGTATGCATTAAATAATGCAATTCATTTCCGTTATTAACCCCTTAACGCGCGGCGTCCTCGCTGCGAGGACGCAAAATTTAAGATCCAGCTGTAAAAATTCATCCCGGAAATTTTTTAGCAAAAATTTACGTTTATAACATATCAGAAAAGGCCAGTTTTTTCAACCATAAAATTTAAAATTTCTTTTAGTTTAATTTAGTTCATGCATTCCGGTGACAGTATAATTTAAATGATCCGAATTGTCTTGCGCCGCAAAGGGTTAATAAAAAACCGCATTACCTTACTTTACTAATGTTTAATATTAAATTTCAAAATAATAACTTTTCAAACTAAATTAAAAATAATAACTTTTCAAACTAAATTAAAAATAATAACTATTTTTTTTATCTAATATTTTTTAAATACGATACAATTAATACGATTTTTAATACGATTTTTTAATAATTTTTAAATACGATTAAATACTTTAATTTATATCCTCTTTTGAATTTTAAATGTATACTACTTTAAATATTCTTTTTTAAATTAATATATTTTATTTATAGAAGAAATTGCTCAGTAAATTCAAACCATTAAAATATATTCTCTAAGAAAATAACCATCATTAAAAAATACTTTTTTTAAATCTGTGTTTCTTTTTTTTCTTTCTTTTTTTTTTTTTTTAAATATGTAATTTTCTTATACAATAAAAATTCATAAAGAGAAAAATTAAAACAGTGCTTTTGTTTAAAATAAATAATCCACCATCCAAATTTAAATACTTAAATATTTATCAAAATTCAACATTAGTTTCTTGTTTGAAAATAATTTTATCGTTATGCATATTTACGGTAATTAATGCTGAGTAAACTGAGGATTTTATACATTTAAAATAAAAAGTAAATTTAGAAAAATGGTTTTGTAAAGATTGTTAATATTTATAAAGTATTAAAAATTTTCTGAATTAGAATTTTAAGAATAGTCGTTATTGAAACATTAGGCAGGAAATTAACTGATAAAATAAAAGGAAAATTGAATAATTTTTATAAAACAAAATGTTACTTTTTTAATATTAGTGTTTGTTTAGGTTTTATTGCTCTCCTTAAAATATAGTCTATTGTCCTATATTCTACCATTTTTTAAAGAATTATTCATGTGATTTGTTATAATTTTTATTATACATTTATAAACACCTTCGAAGAAAGATAAAAATAATTTATGATATCGGCTTTTCATTCAGTCGGCCCTGTAATTTCTGTAAACATTGCTAGAATGCCTTGAAATTGAATTATATTATTCAAGCTTATTATGACAGGTCTGTCTTACAATGGTATAAATGTCGCAACTTCTATGTGCACAGGGACATTCAAAAGGATTAAGTCCTACACAGAAATAAACGTTTAAAAAAAATTATTGGTACAGTTTTGTTGTTGCAACATCAACAAAAAATTTGCTTTATTTAGCAACATTTTTGCTGTTTCAATAAAACATTTTATTTAAAGAGTAAACATTTTGTTGAAAAACAAAACAATTTGTTCATTGAACCAAACTGCTTTAAGGATACAGCATCAAAAAATTTTGTTTTGTCAACAAAATATTTTATTTCTATCGATAAAAGGAGTTTGAATAAAGCATCTTTTAGTACCTTCCTGTGCACAAAACACAGTTTAGTTAAATATGCAAAAAAGCATGTTTTCCATAGAAAATGGTGAAATTATAATTTATAATTGATGTACAGCGCAATCAAAAAGCGTTCAGGATAAAGACACCACTAGTGGACACTTTTACATAAAAACTCTGAAAACATGTACCCTACTATGGTCAGAGCGGTTTTTAAAAGTGGGAAGTTTCGGGTTCTATCCGAAGGTAGTGCTCGTCGATCTAGTCATTCTGATTCTTCCGTGGTTTCTCCAAAACTCACGTACGTACGTGCTAGGACTCTTTAGTAAGACGACCCACGGATGATATTTCACTAACATGCCTATTACCCAAATGTTGTCAATCGACCTTAAGCCACACCCCTTTAACAAATCTGAAAATATGTTTTTTTAATCTTTGCATAAGTTTGAACTGTAATCAAGTTTTGTGTTACACTTCTTTATTGTCTTAAACTACAGTTATTTCAAGATTTAATTTTAAAATAAGATCAGCTCAAAAAAAAAAAAAAAAATAATAATAATAATAATAATAATAATAGCTTTCTGTCATTTTTGCATTTTTTACAACAATTTTGTATAGTGAAATAAAATTTTGTTTCTTTTATCTCTGCTTATGTGCCTAGTACTCTTTATATTCATTTGATAAAAAATGTACTGAAATTAGCATTCACAATTTATTTATTCAGTAAAAATTTTCATTTTGTATTAGCATATATTTTTTTATAGGTGTCCTCTAACGACACCACAAAATATCATTATGATCCTAGTTGGCAGATCTGTCAGCTACATGCTTAAGACCAGATGCAATAATGAAATAGCTCATTGTTCTCACAAATTCTAATGTGAAATAAATGTCAATTAATTTCTCTCAATGTTTGATCGGAGTGTTTTTATATATTCATAAGAGATTATTTTATTTATTTATTATTCTTATTCTTATTCTTATTATTTTATTTTATTTTATTTTTTGTTTCTGATATTACTATTTAAAAAAAAAAAAAAAATTGATTTTTCGAAAGGAAAAGCACAATTAAATAAATAAAGAAATAAAGAAAAATCTGAAAGAAAAATTAACTAACGTTGGCATCCATAATACATACAGGGAGTTATTTAAAATACTATTTACAAATTGAGTCTTATTTTTAATAAAACAATGTGATGTTGAAAACGATAAATTTTGAAGAGGTTATTTCTTTTCTAATTTACGATACAAATTTGTATATTTTTTTTGACATTTTAACGTGTAAAAGAAAATATATTTTACTTGATAAATATTAACTTTTTATCACTTCGCGTTTTATTTCACAATTAAGAAAAAAAAAAAAAAAAAAAAAAAAAAAAAAAGGATATCTACTATTGGAATAAAATAATTACAAGTTAAAAAGAACTTTTTATATACCATATTTTTAAATTTTCTGTTGAATCATATAAACGTTACCGAATGCAGCGGAGACACGAAACAGTTGGCTAAAAGTATTTTAAAAAATACACTGTCATCGTGTTCTGACTATTATAAAAGTTTCAAATGTCTAGCTAGTCGGAAAGTTATATAATTGTTGAATAATATAAAGGCTACTGAAGTCAGCGGGGACCCAAAATAATTGGCTAAAAGTATTTTATAAATGCTTTGTCATCGTGTTCTGAGCTAATTTAACAGTTTCAGATATCTGAAAGTTATATGCTTGTTGAATCATATAAACGATACCGAAGGCAGCGAGGACCCAAAGCAATTAGCTGAAAGTATTTAAAAAAATGCATTGTCCTCATGTTATGAGCTATTCTAAAAGTTTCAAATATCTAGCTACTCGGTATGGTATGATTGTCGCATCATATAAACGCTACCGTAGGTAGCGGGGACACGAAACAATTGGCTAAAAGTATTTTTAAAAAAATGCATTGTCATCGTGTTCTGAACTATTTTAAAAGTTTCAGATGTCTAGCTAAGTCGGGAAGTTAGTTAAAATCGGTTGCAAGATTTGTACTGGACAAACAAACAAGAAAACAAGAAAACGAGTTAATAAAAACATGATAAAATACGTATTTTCTGTTGTCTTGTGCGTTTTTAGACTTTCCAAGAAAGTTTAAATCTGATTATGACTTCGATTCGTCTATCTGTCAGTCTACCCATCAGTCTGTTTTCTAATGTACATAAATATGCTTAGAATGCTTAAAACTGATATATGTTTATTACCCAGTTCAGAATTTTCTTCGTTGAAAATAGTATAAATAACGCAACTGGTTTGTATACAAGAGTTCATAAAAAAAAAAAATATTTCCGATGCATACAGTCTAAGAGAATTAAATTTTTATAGCATATTTATATATTTTATATAGTTTTATACTGCATGCGATATAGCGAAATTGATATTCATTATTAAAATGAACAAAACCATTTGTACTGCAGAATAAGGTTTGATTAACGTAACTAACTGGTTAAAATGTCTCACAAAATCGTTCATAAATAATATGGGGTGTAAATGGAAGTTTCTAAATGTAAATTTTCAATATTATAAAGTATTATAAAAGTAGTATTTAAGCAATAATAGTATTAGTAATACAATGGTACATTAATATTTAGATAATAAAAAATTATAATAGTAATACATTATTTTAGTTCGTGTGTCAATTTTAAACAAAAGGCAGAGCTACAGAAGTTGAATCTTATTCAAGCTTTTTGTTTAGAAATATAACTTTTAATATGCATGTGTCAGATTTTCCGCTGAATTCTGAAAAATAAAATGTACATATTTTTTTACTTTTTTTTTTTTTTTTTTTTTACAATACACAGAAAATAATAGAATCGGTTTATTTTACGGTTTTTCTTATAACTCATATTTATATACATTTCAAAGCTATTATTAAATTTAAAAGTTTATTCCAAACTATTCAGACAACATTCACCCATACCATTCCTTGGAACTTATCAATCCTGATCAAACCTTTTAAGTGATAACCTTATATTAACTTCAAAATACATTTTAATTGCCTGGAATCATTTGTTTTTAAATTACTCTGATAAGTTACTGACAAGGAAACATTCAAAAGGTGTCATCATCAAAAAGTATTGAAAAAAATATATGCGATTCTACTCTTCATAAAACACCAGAAAATAAAAAAAATATCGGCTGAAATTAATTACAGCGACCACAAAAAATTATCAAAATTAAGCATATTTGGCGATTTAGTGCTGTTAGGCGATACGTTTGCTGGCACCAAGATTGGCGTGTACGAACAGAACCGTGTTTTGCTTTTCCGCCAAGTACTCAAAATCAATCGCCTAGCAGTGTGAAATCGCCAAATATGCTTAATTTTGATAATTTTTTGTGGTCGCTGTAATTAATTTCAGCCGATATTTTTTTCATTTTCTGGTATTTTATGAAGCGTAGAATCACATATATTTTTTTTCAATACTTTTTGAAGATGACACCTTTTGAATGTTTCCTTGTGAGACAAAGATCAAACATTGAAAATTTCACTTCAGCATTCAGAGAACCTCTAAGCATGTAAATATAAAAAGAACAAGCGCTGAATATTTAGTTTAAAAACACTTTATTTACCGTATGAATATGAGGAATTCATTTAATTCGTGAGCAGTTTTTCTGGATATGCTAAAACATTATATAAGCACTTCCACTAATTAAATTCAACAAAAATGAATATTTTCGCCTAGTTGTTGGCATTCCTGTATATTTTCTAAAAATTATGTATACCACCACATTATACGCTTAATTATAATCCTATAAAAATAACACACATCACAACCTGAAATGCATATCCAACGTTTTCCAAGTATTGTCCCATTATAGTCTAAATATTTTGTGTAGCACTGTAAACGAACAAAAGATGAATCTCATACCATGTTCTACATAAAAAACGTTTTTATGCATATGAAATATATATAATCATTTCATTTGGTTTAGTGCATCCTATAGATGCTAAACTCTATTTCGCGGCAATTTCGTCTATATACGTAATGTATTTGAATAATTTTGGATGGCCTGGTACACGTCCATTTGCTTGATCTCATCGAAATGTTTAGTAGAACATGCTTTTATAACACAGATTAAGAATACCAAGTTTGAAATTCCTGCAGTTATTTGTTCTTACAATATGCTGATAACATACACACACATGGATACTGACAGAACAACTGCTGAAAAAATATGCATATATATATATATATATATATTTTTTTTTTTGGGGGGGGGGGATTTAGTAGACTTTAAAACGTGTAAATATAACAAAAGCTTGATTTAAAAAATTTGACTCAAGAATAATACTTTCTATATAGGTAAGAGAAAGTAAAAAATAATGTTACCTTTTCATCCAGATAACAATAAATTTAATGGAAGCAATAATTATATTTTTAACGATATGAATGTTAAAAAATAATCATAATAAAAATTTTAAACATTTAATTACATGAGTGAACAAAAATTTAATAAATTGCTTCATCAATATCGGTTATGTTCCTTTCCTGGAAATGTAAACAATTTTGAGAAAAAATTACAGTAAACTGTAGGGATTAGAAAACTCAATTAATTTCAACAAGAAAAAGAAATATTTAACATAAAAATAAGATTTATAAAAAATATTCTAGATGTTTCTTATTTATTACGAGAATTTATTATTAAAAATTTCACTTTATAATAATCGAATTCATTGCTATATAATTTAATATGTTTCATTTAGAATATAAAGATATGGAATAAAATTTATGCTTAAAGTAAACTCTTATTAATTCATAAGTAAAAATATATAAAGAGCTAAAAATCACTCATAGATTATTTCAATATTTAACGAATGTAAATTTATTTCGTTTAATAGCCAAATACATCTAAATAGTAGTAAAATAATTCCATTAATTCTTGATCTTTCGCCCGTAAATCTTAGAAAATAGTTTTGATTTTTTTCCTCCTAAAACTTCATTATTATTCATTCTATTTACTTATTTAAAATCATTTATTTTCTTTTAAATAACTAACGGAATTCAGGTCATGGAGCTTTCCTATTGTTCCTTTTAAATGAAAATTATTTATACGTTCATTAATCATAAAGGATTTTTATTCTCATTGTTTAGTATTTAATGATTGGTTTTTTATTCTGTTTGTAGGCGAACCGATTTTTAAGTAGCGATAAATTTCATAGAGTAAATATTGTCATTCAAACCACTTACTTAAATGTTTTAAAAGGAATATACGGCTTTTGTAATTTTAACTTAAATAATGTGTATATATGGCTGAATATCACATAAATGTGCATTTTAGTGTTTCAGGTCTTTATTATTAATTTTAAGCAAATAAATTGTAAAATTTTATTATTATTATTTAGAAGTACCTTTTAAAAAAGCATCAAATCATAAAATGTGAGTTTATAGCAATTTCAGTATTTTTTAGGAAATTTTAAACCTTATAACCGTCATTTTCGTGACTGTCTCCAAGACCAAATGTTTACATACAAAGTATGTTTTTTACTAAAAAAAATAAAATGATAATTATAATAATTGTTAATTCTTGTAAAAAAAACTATTTGTTTTCAAAGGAAATTTTTTTTTCTTTTTAATTACGTTAATTTTCATGCATGTGTAATTAAAATGCTTGTATGCAAGTCTTCACGTCATTTTCGTGACACATGAAAATAACTTCATATATCATCAAGGGATGGTGCCACCATTCACCTTTTTTAAAGTTTAAGATCAGAAATCAACATTGACGATATGTGGGGGAAAAAAATCTCAAGAAAATTGAAAACAGGTAAGAGTTAACATTATTTTTATTGTTTACATGCTGTGCGTACTTTTATTGCTTGTCATTTTCGAGATGCATAAAAAATAAAAAAATATTATTATAAAATTTAAAACAAAGTTTTATTTTAATATAGAATGACGACCAGAAGAAGAAAATGTGACGATATTGGCTTAGTGAAAGAATGTTTTTCAGTACAGAACGAATTATTGACGATTTGTCATTTTCGTGACGGTCATTTTCGTGACGTCACGAAAATGACATTTGTTGCAGATTTACTATTTTGTAAGCCCTGGATTTAAATAATTTTTTATTTTGAATTAAAAGATTTGTTGGTGTAGGATAAGCTTTATATTTAAATATTTAAAGTACTTTCCGGTATCCAGGTAAATATAAAAAAATTACATACGACATTAATATTAAGATACAATTAAAAAAGCAAACTTTTATTTATTTATTTAATTTAATTTAATTTTTTTTTTTTTTGCCCCCTTTAAGGTGTCATAGAGAATGTTACTCAAAATATTTTACTTGTGTCATTTATGGCAAGATGCAGAAAAAATAATTTGCATGGCCTGACAAAGAGGATGTCCATGAAATTCAAGTGCCACATTATCTGTGCAAAATTAGGAATTCTCCTGAACCTGCTTCAAATAGATATTTTAAATTCAGAATGAAGATTTTACTAATGTTCAAAATGCTTTTTCTGAATTTAATTCAGTTAATCATTAAACTTGTAACTACAAGGATTTTAATACAATAAAATTGCTTGATATTCTCATTATTGCTCTTTCTTTTCCCTTCACAATCTTTTCTCTATTCTTCTAATATGTTCCATTTTTAATATTATATGGTCCTATTTCATTGACAAACAATGTTATTTCAGTGAAAAATAGTCATTTTGACAAATATTGTCATTTCAGTGACAAACAGTCGTTTTAGTGACAAACCAGTCATTTCAGTGACATGATTTTTTGACATCTTTAAATGCTATAATTAAAAATTTAATGCAAGTAAACTAATTATTTCCAGTTTATAGTCAAGAGGTATGCAGTCTATGATATTTCCCATTGATATAATTTATGTTTATAAAAAAATAAATTTAAATTTATTTATTTATTTATTTATTTTTTTAAATTAAAAAATTTTGGGTTTTTTATTTTATTTTATTTTTTTAAATGGGAAGAACTTTTTAGAAAAGCCTAAGTCTAAACCCTAAGTATTTTTTAATGAATCTGAACCACAAAAAAAAAAAAATTAAATGGTAATTTTGATTTTATAAGATAATTAAAATTATAAATTTTTATTGAAAAATTTCAATAAAATTAAAAAAAATTATGTTCGATCTCTGTCAAACTCAGAATTTATTTAAGATGTACTTACGGACTTATTTTCAAAAATTCAAATTGAAATACAAAGTTTGAAAAAAAAGTTTAAAAAAATCCAAAATGCACACTTATGTGATATTCAGCCATATATGTTTATAGAACGACAAATGTTTTTCTTATAAAATGGTTCTGAGAACATGAGTACATTTTCGGACATAAGGTACAATATTTTTTTTTTTTTCATAGACACTATCAAAGGTTTTAAACAATTTTCCAAAAATGTTAGAAGAATATTTTGCTATTTCAAAATAAAATAAAATAAAATAAAATAAAATAAAACAATTCGAAATTATTTGAAAGCAAATATTAGAAACAAACTTTGAATGATTTTATTAGGAAGCAAAGTAAACAAAATGGGACTGTAAGATATATAGGCATATAATTATATATAGGCATTATATGCATGATTTTGTCATTTGGCGATTTAATGTTTTTGTATAATGATTGCGACTACTGTTGTTTAGACAATTTTGTGTAACAAAGTTTAATGCAAGTATTAGTATACTTTCCTGACCTTTATCTAATTGAACAATTGTACGACGTTACGGCCAAGTCTCTACCTCTACAACCTAATAAACTTCTTCTTCAACCTAATAAACTTCCTCACCGCACCGTCTCGGATCCGAGCCATTATTGCCTGCAACAACGCTTTACCCATGAACTTTGGGTGCTTATCAGATGACAGTTTTGAAACGAAGAGTATCGAAAAATGTTGAAGTAGCACTTTTACCTTTAATCGCAAATACATATAAGCAACGTTTTACGTACTGTGGTTGAGCTTAATTCTTAATTCTTGATAATCATTGTATGTTCATTTACAGGGTATTTGAGCATGTACGTAGAGGCCAAAAGGTTCTGCTCTCAAAACTGGAGGACGGGAGGTGATGGGTTACGATGTGCGTTCTTTTGGAGACAAGGACAACATAGATACACTGTGAATTTTACGAGAACCAAAAAAGATAATTAAATGTGAATTACCGCATATTATCTATTTTATCTCTTCCTAAAATAACTATAACAGAAAAAATTAAAACATATTTCTTTTATTGTTTAGCATTTTTTTTTTTTTTTTTTTTTTTTTACAACTTCTATCTCCCAAACGTCTATACACGGTTTGTCTTGAAACTGTGGCACTCGTGGCTGCAGACAGCTAACGAGACAGGTCTGATTCTGAGCTTTATCTGCTTACTTTGGCAGTCTCTGCCAAATACCGGTGCTCATTTGCCATTGTAACTCGGGGCCGACCAGTACTGTAACGTCGATTAGCATTTCCATCGTTTTGGAATCGTTGCCAAAGCCTAGATATGACACTTTGGACGATTCTAAGTTCCCCCGGTACTTCTATCTGAGTACGCCCACATTCTAGTCAGCCGATAATTCTACCACGTAAAAAATTATCTGCATGCGTCCTCTATGTCATAACCATTCGGTTGTGGCACTGTGCGGCACACAGAACGCTTGAGAAAAATTTCCCTTCTTTGCTCCCACTCCTTATCTACCCCCTTCTTACACTTTGGTCACTGTAACATCATATCGGCGTCATCTGATGGCTTCCTATAATCTGCATATTATTCTTAAAGATGTGTGTGGTATTTCAACAGGTGAAATTTTTGCATTAAAGTTTGATTTCAGTGTGAATCTGTATTATCCTTAATTTATGGACATGAGTGTATTACATTATGCGTATATATATATATATATATATATATATATATATATATATATATATATACATTGTCCTATGATTAATTTCGTGAAATACGAAGCTATTTTTCAAGAATTAATTTATAAAATACGTGATGCTTTCAGATTTCAGATATACTAATAACAGCATAATTATTATAAAGTATTTCCTCTGTTAGTTAAAAGAGCAAACGATGCCTTCAAAATATTTATCTAAAAATAAAAGGGATACCGGAAAATAATTGACAGGAAAGGTAAACAAAATCTGTTAAAAAGTAAAATCACGTATAGAATAATCATCCTCCCATTTACATATTTTTCTTCCTTTCATTTAGTTATTATAGTTTCAAGTTATTTCCTCTTATTTTAATAATAAATAATAAAAAGCGTACACATAAGACATGAAATTGACCTAAGGAATTAGACGTCTAAGACTTTTACTATAAGAGAAAGATTATACATGTGTAAAGGCATATAAAACAAAGTTTACATAACAATATATATATATATATATATATATATATATATATATATATATATAGTTAATCCGTAGAGCCGTTTTTTGAAACACTAGTTTCTGATATCTAAAACTGACCTACCTAATCAGAAAGGTTATTAATTTTCCTGTAATGACCATGTAATGCATGAGAAGAATATCTGAAAGGGTTTTATGTAGCAATTTGCCAGAAAATCGTTAAGACCCCTTTTGAGATACCGACTTTCACCGAATTTTTGCATACTCAATTGTTGTCCAGAAAATAACAATTACATACGAAAGGATATCTAAAAGGGAGTTAATATGGTGTGTATGAGAAAAAAAAAAAGAAAAGAAATCCGTACAGTAGTTTCTGAATGAACTTATAAGGAGGCCTATGAATTTTCCTGAACCAACTATCTAATTTAAATGGTAGGACATCTAAAAGAGTGTTTATATAGCACTTTTGAAGAAAATTGTTAGAAGCATTTTTGAGATACGGACTTCCTGTCCTACTTTCAGTTCCCAATGTCCCACTTCCGGTTTTCCAATTTTCGTCAGAACTTTGAAAAACCATCTGCACACTAGATCTGTCTCAGTTCTGAAGTTTTGTTGTTTTATCTTTATTAGTTTCTATAATATGAAAGTCAGAAATCCCCCCGCCCCCCGCTCACACTGAACACTTGCCGAAAACCCCATTTTTTGACTCAAGAGACCTTAAAATAAGTAAATCAGGATTAAAAAAAAATATTATCTATAGTAGCTTTTTTCTTTCTTTTTTTTTTTTTTTTTTTTTTAATGTTTGCTATTATGACTTCCATGTATTTACTCTTATTTAGACGACAAAAATAAAATTATTAAAATTTTCATACATTGTAAATATTTTATTATCGTATGCTTTAAAATCATATTATTAACCTTATCAAAAAAAAAAAAAAAAAATCAAAGTACTATTTATTCAATCCAGACATCTTAATAAAAACGTAGTTTTGATAAAGTGATTTATTTGTACTGTAAAAAATTCAAATAATTTCAAAATATTTACATAAAAATTATTATGAAATAAAGAAAAGAAAATGACAGGATAAAAGTTACAAGGAACAAAATAAATCTGTTTAAAAGAAAATTCTTTACACACAGTAGTCATTCTTCCATTTACAACTTTTTTCTCTCTCTTTCTTTTAGCTATTATGGTTACGATTTATTCCCTCAGAGGCTAATAACATGTGATTTTCTTTCCTCCAAGGATTAAGAATTCCCATTTGCTGGTGAAGTAAACACCTTCATTTCAACCCCTGCTATACTTTATTTAATAAACAAAGACTAAAGAAATAAATTCAGTTTGAAAGAAGCAAACATTGCTCCCAAAGTAATCAACGCCCCATGTTATACATAATTTTTGCGCCTTTTAACCCCATTTTGTAAAAAAAAATACACAACTATAAGAAGCTTGTAATCATTAGCGGACTTTTTGAATTAGAATAAATTTGATTTTGCTCGGAGGTTTTTAATGGCATCGCCATTATGCTAGTGATGCATAAATAGTTACTTATGTGCTTTCACACGAGAAAAAATGAATAAAAGAATATTTAATGTACAAAGTTCTTTTTCTTCGAAAGATGGCGGCTATATTTTACGAGGTTTTTAAGTGTTACATGATTTACAGCGAATGAGCGGTACTTATAACTGAGTTATGACAAATTATTTCTAGAAAGTGTTACAGCAACAACAGAAAAAAAAAAAAATTAAGAAATGCGAATGTAAAAGGATGAAATAATAGTCTGAAATATGTTGTTAATTAAAAAAAAAAAAAAAAAAAAAAAAAAAAACTACATGTACATTATAAATTTTATTAAGTTTTATATACATTACTAGCAGGCTACGCCCGCTTCGCTGGTCACTATATTTAATTGAATTTTCGAAAGAACTGAATTAATATTTACTTTTTTTACACCACATTATAGACAAAAACTAAAAAAAAAAAAAAAAAAAAAAAAAAAAAAAAGTAACTGAAATTGCTCCAAACCTCGCTTCGGGTACCCGCTGTCTACGGCAGATCTTTTCCCGCCCGCTCTGCATCAGGTCTAGGTTTCCCATGCCTGCAGATAGAGCTTTCCAGGGCATTTCAATCTGGATATTTATCGACGATAGAGGGGATCTTCTACTATTTAAGAACTACGATTTTAAAGATGACTGTATCGCAGCATCTATTAAATATTTTAGTTTTGAACCATGTATTTTATAATAGCCCATGCTATTTACACTATATTACGATTTGATTCCGACCAATGTAATAAAATAAAATAAGAAGTAGGTTAATAAATAAATAAATATATATATATATATATATATTTATATTTATATATTTATATATATATATATATATAAACAAATAAATTTTAATCAATTTAATCCTTTTTACTATGTATATACTCCCATTTTTCCCGATAAATACTGTAAATAAAAAAAAATAATAATAAATAATTTTTTTTCTTTTAAAGGAATTAATTAAAAGATGAAAAATAAGAAGTTGTTCTACTATAAAATATTAATCATAACTGTTGTATTTACGTTTTTAAATTTAAAACTAATTATACTTAATTTTTTCTACTGCATTACGATTTTATTTTCAATAAATATAACAAATAAAAAAAAAAAAATAAAAATAAAAAAAAATTCGCCTTCAAATGAATGTATTAAATAAAAATAAGTTGCGTAATAGCCGTTGCTAAGATACGCAGACAATTGAAGCAGAATAATAAATATATGAAAAATGAAACAAAGAAGTCAATATTTAAAATCGGAAAAATATTAATTTAAGAAATGCAAATTCGAAATTCGAAAAAATCTTGATGAGGTGCACACCTGCAGGGTCCCATGTACCTATATGCGAAATATGGAAGCTCTGCGATCAGTAGTGTGAGCACCAGAGCGCAGACAGACACACACACAGAGACTTCTCTTTATTTATATAGACTAGCAGGCTACGCCCGCTTCGCTGGTCACTATATTTAAATGAATTTTCGAAAGAATTGAATTAATATTTATTTTTTACACCACATTATAGACAAAAACTAAAAAGAAAAGTAACAAAAATTGCTCCAAACCTCGCTTCGGGTACCCGCTGTCTACGGAAGCTCTTTTCTCGACCGCACTGCATCAGGTCTAGGTTTCCCATGCCTGCAGAAAGATCTTTCCCGGGCACTTCATTCTGGATATTTATCGACGACAGGGGGAATCTGCTACTATTTAAGAACTACGATTTTAAAGATGACTGTATCTCAGCATCTATTAAATATTTTAGTTTTGAACCATGTATTATAGCCCATGCTATTTACACTATATTACGACTTTATTCCGACCAATGTAATAAAATAAAATATAATAAAAAGTAGATTGAAAAATAAATAAATATATATGTAAACAAATAAACTTTAATCAATTTAATCCTTTTTACTATGTATATACTACCATTTTTCCCGATAAATACTGTAAAAAAAATAATAATAATAAATAAAAGTTTTTCTTTTAAACGATTTAATTAAAATTGAGAAATAAGAAGTTGTTCTACTATAAAAAATTAAACATAACTGTTATAAATAATTTTTAAATTTAAAACTAATTATACTTATATTTTTCTACTGCATTACGATTTTATTTTCAAAAAATATAACAAAAAAAAACATTAAAATAAATTTTAAAAAAATTAATAAATAAGTAACATTAATAATATAATAATTAAAAATTTTAAACTTAACCTTCCTCGCTTTCATGAAGTTTTCGGACAGTATTAGTGTTTTATAGCATAAAACTGTTGCTTGTGCCTGGGGGGACTCATGTCAAAGTTGTGCCCGGGGGGGACGCATGTCAAAGTTGGGCCCGAGGGGGGACTCATGTCAAAGTTGGGCCTTGGGGGGGGGGACTCATGTCAAAGTTGTGCCTTGGGGGGACTCATTGTCAAAGTTGTGCCTTGAGGGGACTCATGCCAAAGTTGTGCCTTGGGGGGACTCATTGTCAAAGTTGTGCCTTGGGGGGACTCATGTCAAAGTTGTGCCTTGGGGGACTCATGTCAAAGTTGTACCTTGGGCGGGGACTCATGTCAAAGTTGTGCCTGGGGGGGACTCATGTCAAAGTTGGGCCTTGGGGGGACATGTCAAAGTTGTGCCTTGGGGGGGACTCATGTCAAAGTTGTGCCTTGGGGGGGACTCATGTCAAAGTTGGGCCTTGGGGGGACATGTCAAAGTTGTGCCTTGAGGGGGACTCATGTCAAAGTTGTGCCTTGGGGGGGACTCATGTCAAAGTTGGGCCTTGGGGGGACTCATGTCAAAGTTGTGCCTTGGGGGGACTCATGTCAAAGTTGTACCTTGGGGGGGACTCATGTCAAAGTTGTGCCTTGGGAAGACATGTCAAAGTTGGGTCTGGGGGGGGGAGACTCATGTCAAAATTATGCCTTGGGGGGGACTCGTGTCATAGTTGTGCCTTGGGGGGGACTCATGTCAATGTCATTTTGAAAGGATTTTGATGAAATTCTGGCAAAAGCAGAATTTAGTTTAGGACGGAAGACTATTAGTTTTTTTTCTTCCTAATTATAACATCGCTTTCAAATTATTCAATTATATTTTCGATAAATTTTAGATTTCGATAAATGTCCAACTATCGAAAAATTATTTCGACAATTGTGCAACTATCGAAAACGACAACGCAAAAATCGCTGTCTGAGACTAATAGGCCCTCAGTCCTAAAAAATCGCCCTCAAATGAATGTATTAAATAAAAATAAGTTGCGTAATAGCCGTTGCTAAGATACGCAGACGATTGAAGCAAAATAATAAATCCAACGAGATATATAAAGTAGAGTGATAAATGGTAACCCTTGAGAAGGTCCAAGATGAGTCATGTGACATGCTCTCCTTGCACCTGCGTATTCGGTGGTTCCCTTGGTAACAGCTTATTTTCAGTAAATTTCTATGGCAACGGTTTGGAGATTGTTCTTCGCATACGCCATAACTGCCAATGTTTTTGTTTACTTTCGTAGTTTAATATTCTTTTGTTCTAAATCATTTTGATTTTGATTTTATTTCTTTTTTATTTCGTGTAGTTGAACTTTAACCGACAAAATGCTTAAAAATAGTTGAAAAATTATTATTTGTTGTTAAATTTAGCTCTTTAAAAGTTTAAATTTTCTTTTATAAACACTTTTAAACTTTGTTGGGAAACGATGAAAAAAAAAGGTATTTTATTATTTATTAAAATGTGAAATATGTGTAAAATTATTTTAAAAGCAATTTATTTCGGTCATAGGACTGTCTTGTTACCTAATAATAATGATAATTTGTCGAACTGATATTTTAAATGCCAAAATAGCGATAAAGAGCCAAACACAGCAACCTATTAGAGCATGTCACATGATTCATCTTGAACCACGGAAAGCTAATCCTTCATCCATTGAATCAGCACTCTAATTTATATATCTCGTTGAATAAATCTATGAAAAATGAAACAAAGAAGCCAATATTTAAAATCGGAAAAACATTAATTTAAAAAATTCAATTTCGAAATTCGAAAAAATCTCGATGAGGTGCACACTTGCAGTTTCCTAGGTACCTATATGCCAAAATCTAAAAATTTAATATGTTTAATTTTTTCTACTGTATAACTTTTTGATTTAAAAAAATATAATAAAAAAGATTTCTTCCTCAAATGAATTTAAATAAATAAATAGTTTAATTGCCGTTGCTAAGATACGCAGACTTTTGAAACGAAAGAAATTTCTGAAAAATGAAACATTGAAGCCAATATTTAAAATCGTAAAAACATTAATTTAAAAAATTCAAATTCGAAATTCGAAAAAATCTCGATGAGGTGCACACCTGCAGGGTCCCAGGTACCTATATGCCAAATTTGGAAGCTCTGCGACCAGTAGTGTGAGCACCAGAGCGCAGACACACACACAGACACTTCTCTTTATTTATATAGATAAATAAAATAACATACATAATAAAACTTACTCTATTTTATCGAAAAAAGCCTTTCATTTTCATATTAAAACACTGATATTAATAGAAAACCAAACGAGAAAATAAAATAGTTTTGAAATCATACATGTATAATCAATTACTTTATATAAGTGTCTAAATATCAATATAAAATTAATAACTACCTAAATTTTTATTTATAAAATACAAATATTTTCTATTTATTTAAATTAAACTATATCGATAGATAATTGAAAAAAAATCTTGGTGCTGTAGTGTTATTTATTTATTTACCAATAAAAAATAAATTTGGTAAATCAATAAATAAAATAAAATTTGAAAAATAGATAAATTTACTGTACATTTAAAATTTAATAAACAACAACAACAACAAACAAAAAAAAAATATTATTATTACTGCAAACTTAAACTTTCATTTAATTAGCAGCAATAAAAATTTAATCAAACAATTTTTCATTCGAAAACTCTCTTTTCATTAATGGGTTTTATTTTAAAATTAAAAGAAAAAATAGTGTGAATGAACAATAAATGTATCGAGAAATGCTGTATGTATGTTTATATTTTTTATTTGCAATTACGTTTACATTTTACACCACTCGGAAGCGAAATTTCCCGGGGGTGAAATACGGGGAGCAAAGGTTTCGTAAACCACGTAGTTCATGGTGTTATGTAATTACCTGTACGTGTATATGTTTGCACATCACACTACGGAAACTTGAAAAGTTTTCCTTTTATGTGGTGAAGATTTCATTTTCTATCATTTTTTGTTACTTTCATGTGACCGGTCAAAAGTGCACCATGACATTACGAACAAGCATTGCCTTAACTTTAACCTATTATAATTACATACAAATAATAATAATAATTATTATTAAATAAATATATATGAAACATATATATGAAAAACCTTTTAGAATTTTTCCAAATGCAATGTAAATTCAGGTATCTTCTTATTCCTGTTATTTATTAAATATATTTTTGAAATGTTGGAAATTTAAGAAATAATTTGTTAATTAAAGTATTTATTTTTATAGCATTATACTCAATTTTATCATTTAAATGCGCAGCTGAAATAGAAATAAGATTGCATTTTTACATATTAGTACAGAATAACCCGTTATAGAAATTACTATTAGTAAATACAGATACTGGATAGCCATAATCATGGCTCAAAAACCAAGTAAATTTCCGAATAGCTAGGATTAAATTTAACAGAAATAAGCCGTAAAAACATATATCTAATTATGTAAGTTAAAAAATAAATAAAAAATGAATAAAAATAAATGCAAATTTTAAGTTTAAATTTTGTGCGTAGCACAAAACTGAATTTGTTTCTGAAAAACAGAGAATAACAATGTCATGTAAATCCCATTAATGAAAATCAGGAGCAAAAATATTAACCCTTAAATGCATAGTGATATAGATCTAAATCGTATGTTTTTAAAACCTCATATCTCTTTATATAGCAACCTTTGCACAGTGTTTATTTTATTTTATTTATTTATTTTCATCTTACCAAAGCTGTTTTATCGTTTCAGAACGCTTCTAGAATCTTTGACAGTTTATTTCTTTATCTGTGCCAATTGTCATTTGTTGGCACACATCTTATGACGAATTCTCCCCCCCCCCCCCTTTAACTACACCCGTTTCCCGGTTGATTTCAAATATTATTTGTTAACATTTTCGCGACAGCATGCTTTTGTCTTTTTGACAGTGGGCGTTATTACCCAAGTTGTAATATTTCAGAACGAAATTTTTTGTATTAACATTTATATTACAAAGAGATACAGATTATAATTAGAAATATAATATTTCTAATCAAATAGTATTTGTATCCATAGTATACTTGATTGGGCAAATGTGAATATTGGGTATATTCTTAAGAAATAAACGACATAAAAATTGCGAAAGAAACTCCCACTGGCGGAGTTACAAATTTTCAAATGACTTGAATCTACGTTAGTGGTCGCAAAAGTGTTAAAAATAAAAATTCATGCATTTAAGCTGGAAAAAGCTATAACCATTTCTGAAGCTCTTTTTTTTTTAAACAGTAATACATACTGAAATTCTACATTTTTACAGAAATTAAATTTTATGAACTGTGTAAATAAGAATTTAAAAATTATTTTATTTTATGTATAGAATTGGTGAAATTTACACATTGAATACTTATTTTTTATGTTATGCGATTCAGAAACTATTAATATTTAATTATTGTGAAAAACTCTTAAAACGTAGATGCGTTTTCTGTTTTAGAGTTCTATTTTAAAAGAAAAATTATTATGTTGCTAGCATTACAAAACTTTTATTCTATATAACAATGCCACCTACCAATTAATAAGAACCGAAATTTAATCAACATAGCTTTTTACGATTAAGTTTTTACATATGAACAGCTAATTGCAGAAAGGGGACATGTCCACTTTTTAGTGAGGATGGTTTAATGCCACCAGCGTGTTTCTAACATACAGACTCATATTTTCTGTACAAAAGAAACACATCGCTCAGTTCTGTACAGGAGAAAGTAATTATTCGAAAAATAGTTTTGGGTAGAAAAGAGTCATATACTGGACATGATCCTTTCTGTTCTCAATGAAATGGAAGTGACGGGTCATTCGGGTCTTCCTCACGTCATTCTCTCTGGCTGATGAAACTGTCTTCTATCCAAAGCCGATGCCCCAGAATTTCAACAACAGATGACCAACGTAAGCCCAATGTTAAATTGATATTATACCATATTCATGTTCAACTACAATGCCTACAAGAATTCAGAACATTTTTTTTAATGTGCAAAAAATTAGCAGGAAACGAGGTGAGCGAATTACGAAATTACTGATAAAGTTTGAATCACTAAATGGTTTAAGAGATATGATCCATAGTGTGATTGCCATTGTCGTAAAAGTGTAAGAAAAACTCAAATAATTTGTGTTTTAATATTTCGCTATTAAAGAAAGAACTCTTATTCGAATAAACTTTTTTGACTAGAGACAATCTTCATTAATGTACGGGTAGCTAAGAAGAATGTACCACTCCTAGCTTTCAAACTGTTTAATCATCGTTTTTCTAAATCTTTCTCTCGCGCGTGAACAACTATAAGGTATATGTATTCACTTATCAAAATGTAACCGTAATGATCGGAGCTCTGTTAAATGCTCCGCAATATTTTTTATTATTCATCTATAATTATATATCATATAATATATCTAACCTAGAATAAATAGTTGTGTCAACAAGGAGCTAATTTAATGATGCATCTAAAAAACAAAATAACAACACATTTAACATAGATTAATATTTTTCTCCACACACCCAGTTTATTTTCAGATGCCGATCGAAGATGCTTCTTACTGTCTCTGGACACTACATTATGGACTGGTGAGAAGGTGAGTACAAATCTTGCCTTCTTATAAACTGTTTATGATTAATAACTTTTAAACTTCTTTATAAACTCTTCAGCTCTCTAGTAAATTTGAACATTAATAAATATTATTTATATAACTGAATTAAACCTGAGAGCGCTATGCGCAATCTAATCTATTAAAAATAGATTATTTATAACAGCCATGACACTCAAACCTGTGCTTTGATTCATGTGCATATTCAGTCCTCTCCTTTAAAATAATCGTAATATTTTTTAAGGATCACGAAGTACCTAGCGTTAAATCTCACAGTCAACACAATGCCTGATTTATTTTTGAAAATATATCCACATCTTCGAGGGAAAGTGAAGTATCACATCTACTGAGACTGCATCCGTAAGCATTTTACATTGGGTTTGAAAATACCTGTCCAGGATATGTGTGCTACGTGTAAAGAGCTAAACAATAAAATTAAGCGTTCCTCATTATATGAAACTGCTAAACGTGTTGCTGAATACGGATTTATTGTACACAAAAGAAGAAGCCAGAAGTTTTACAACTCTTTTAAAGAATCTGCTGCTTCTACCCAAACTGACAGCAGAAAAGTTTTGGGATAGGGTTTTGACTTTATGGCGTTAATTGATTTGCCTAAAATACCCGATCGAAATCTTTATTACTGCCGACAGCTTGGTGTCAAAAATTCCAAAATTCATAATTCACGTGACAGTAATATGGCTAGTTATGTTTAGGGTGGAGCAAGTAAATATCCTAATAATGTAATACCATTTATACTAACTTCAAAGTTTTACCACATCCGAAGTTGAAGAGATCTACCTTTTTTGTGACAACTGCAGGGGACAGAATAAATCCACGCATTCATTCAGACCATAATGGCATTCGTGGAACTCAAATTTTTTTAAGAAAAACAAAGTATTTTCTTTTCCAAAGAGAGGTCACTCTTATCTACCTAGCTACCGTAAATTTGGATTAATCATGAGTAAATTGAAAAATATTGTTAGGATGTATACCCCCGACGAGTACATTAATATAGTGGCAAGTGATTCAAACGTAGCGGGCAAATACAGAGTTATCATAGTCAATTCCTTAATAGTTCTTGATTATCAGCACTAGCGTCTCACTTAGTACGTCAACAGAACGATGTCAATATCAAGAAGCTTGCCCATCAACGACAGGAAAAGAAAAATTGCTTTTTTCGAATCATTATTTTGAATGTTCTTGAAAGAATCCCGATACTATAGTAACATCTGAGTTTATTGGTGGATTCAATCCTCAATCACTTTTGTTTGAGAAAACATAATGATTCTCACCCTCTCAAAATGCCATCCACGAAAAATTTTATAACTTCAGAAAAATCTTATAAATATCAATAAAAGAAAAGACCTTAAAAGTCAAAAAAAGTTTCTTTCGGATAAAAAATTACGCGCCTTTTGAATGGAACTTTATCAATGGCCAACTCATTAAGAATTTTATCAACCACTGTAATTAAGTGTAATTTAATGTTTTTTTAAGTTTCTCCTACTTATACCATATTGTATAATGCAGCACATAGATTTTCAATGAAGAGATTGGAAGTAAAGCAATGATTTTTGTGAATTACTTGAAGACATATGAAGAAAATATAGACGTTAAATGAGAAAAGGATACATTTCCACAGTGCAAAAAGGATCGCTATGGACATACGTAGGATTGAATTTTGATTAAAATGTGATATTTGTGACAGGGATAGCAATAAAAATGCTCTGTAATTTTTTCAGAATTTTCAATTCATGCCAAATTGGTAAAAACAATTTTTTGGGTCTCCTTTAAAATAGGTTTTTGTGAGATGTCTCGTTTCTGCAATCAGTGATTCATATGCACTTTAATGCGATAGAAACCAATAGGTGCCAATATAGAGCCATCTACAGAGTCACAGAAAGGGAGCCATAGTAGCTCCACTCCACATGTCGATCGTTATACACCGTAATTGAATAAGCATAACCTTTTATAATACTCATGTCAAATATATAGTTTGACACATGTACATATTGAGATAATCTAATAAACACTTCTTTTAACCAAAGAAAATTGTATAATAGAAGCTCCAACGGTATGCCGATATGTAAATCATAGATGCTACAGATGCACCGATACGGCCTTTTTTGTGAAAGAAAGAAAGTGCAGTATAATAGCGCCACCTGTTGAATGATATATGTCAAAACCTAATCAGTAATATTTTATCTCCAGATGTAACTAAATATAACGTTTTGTCAGAAAATATGCACACAAATTTTTCAAAACACACGTTGAAACACAGGCATATATTTTCTAAAAAAGTAAAAATCATATTCAAAACAACCTAAAAAGTAAAAATTCATTGAAAATGAAGACTGAAAATTTTTACAAATCCAATACATTTTTCTTATACAAAAAGAAAAATTAATAATAATAGTAATAATATTAAAAGTTTAATCATTTTAAAGTTAGTGAAATTTATACCATTTTGCATTTCTACATAAACGGGAATTAAATTTAATGCATTGACAAGTTGCCTATAACAAGTGATCTATTCGATCTATAGTGACTTTCGAAACTCTTAGTTCCTAGATCTCCGCGTCAGTAAACTCGCCTTTTGGTGTGTTTCAGATGACCATTAATCATGAGTCAAGAAATGCTAATTGATCATCTCGGCTTCTGTGAGGCGAGATCTCGTTGAGACTTCTAATAATAGATCACGCCAGAATCAAACACTCTGTTTGAAATGCCTCACAAATCAGCATGCATTTGATATTTGATTATACCTCATGATAATAGACTACGCATGAGTGAAATTTAATTGGACTGTGAAGCAGTGGTGGTTTCGTAGATGGTATTATGTAATATGATTAATGGCCAGATCTGTTGAAAATTTAAATTTCAAAGTGAATTTACGTATTATAAAAGATTTAATTTCCAATGTTATGTGCTGTACATGAAATATATTTCTGCTATTAATAAATAAAAGTAAAATTATATGTAATCTAATTTTTACAATATATATATATATATATATATATATATATATATAGTTTATTCCTTTTTTGTTTATTTATTTATTTATTTATTAGGACGAAGGAATACATTTTTCAGAAAAAATAAAAAGAGAAAGAAATTCTTTATTTTCCATTAGCTTCAAATTAAAATAAACAAATTTAATTATAAAGTAAAAAAGATATACAATGCGTTATATATATATATATATATATATATATATATATATATATATTTAATTACCTTGGGAAAAAATTATAATTAAAAAAACGTGTAGTCGTGGTATATATTTTACATTTTCTTAAACATATATTTTGCGCACAAGATATATTTACTTTTATTTATTTTATTTTTTATTTACATTTAAATGTTTACATTCTTATTTGATTCTTTGTAATCTTTTTGCTTCTGTATTTGCCTTGCCATTAGAAAAAAAATAAATAAAGGTACACTAAATATTGCAATTATATATACATATGCAATTAGTTTAAAAACTGTGAAAATGTATCTTTGCAAGATATTTCGTCAATGACGGAGAACGTAAAACGGTGTCTGTAGAGGATATAAATCTAGATTTTTTCTCGGAAAAACAGACGTGATTTCACCGAAACATTCTTAAGACGAAGTAATCCAAATGATTATATAAACAAAAGTCAATAATTAATATACGCAATACATTTTCCAATAAAAGTATGCGAATGGAGCTTTATAAAAGCGTCTATAGTTTCCACAGATCTCTATGTGAAGAATTAGCTCAAAAAAGTCCATACAGTCCTCTTGTCCTAAATTAAATTCTTTTTAGGACAGATTTTTAATTGGACTTTATAATTAATTTATTTTTAATTCTTCGAACTTTAATATGGGCCGCGGTAGCCCAGTCGGTAGAGCGCTGGGCTCGTAATTGGAAGATTGCGGGTTAAGTACTCGAGCCGGCCAAAGATTTCGTGTACACTAATGGTGGCTGGTGCACGTAAAATCTGTTGTGGCCGCATTGTCCTCCATGTTTCCATCAAAATTATACCTCTGGGGGTAACCAAAGTGGAAGATCCATCCACCCCTTGTAGGATCAAAATTGTGATGGCATGTCTCCGGACTACCTCTAGGTGTGAGTCCCAGACCGTCGCCAATCGCCCATTGCGCAGCACTAGTGCGACGTAAAACCCAACCAATCGAACTTTTACAGTTTTCAAGGATTATTACAATTTACGCACATTTACTGTGTCTTTAAAGAAAATAAAAATTTTCTTAAAGAACTTTCTTCTACAACCAGTTTCGTTGTTTCATACTTGCTTCAGACATCTAAAATCTTAGTTCAAATTTTGAACATGATTCTAGCAGTAATATGTGAATTACAAATAAAGAGGAGAAAAATCATTATTTGAAACAGTTGTTGGTAGCACAGAAAATCTAAAAAGAAACATAAGTCATTTGTTTTCATTTTCCTGTTAATGTAGATGTGAGAAAATTATTAGAATTATTTTCGTTTTTATTACTAAAAATTATTAGAATAATGATCGTTGATTTTTAATTTTTTATTATAATATTTTTTAAATTCATTTAATAATTCAAGAAAAAAATTTACTTGTTAATAAATTTTGTCTTTCAATCTTTAGGATTAGTTACTAGGATTTTTTAACTCTTTTCTTCAAATTTTAAAAATGGTTACAACTTCAGTTCACCTATCTGCCTTCCTTTTCCTATCTTTAGATATTTTTTTAATTTAATGAGGCACTTTCTAAATGCATTTATCCGTCACATCAAAAATACATAGTTACCATCTTTTCCGGTTTTAATGGACATTTTAGAAACAATTTTCCACTAATTACCTGCGATTAATTGTATTCTACGGCGATCTGTTTATATCTATCTATGGCTACCTCTGGATATTTAGTGACAGCCGCAGTTCAATGCAACATCTCAATAACTGGATCCACATAGGGTATAAAACTATTATCTCTATCCTTAAACAGTTATAACTTCAACACGATATCAGTCTCCACTGAATTCCATTCCTTGTGGATCTCTACGGCAAGGAATTGGCAGATAGTTTTTCAAAGCAACGCTGCAGTCACCTAAATCCTTCTTCATCAGAATTAACCTAATGTTCTTCTCCCAGAAAAAATCTCAAATTAAAAAGGATTGGCTTGTGCCCTCCACTCATCACTGGTATAAGGGTAATAAGCCAGGTCTCTTTCCATATCTCTTCCCATTTCTTGCGACAGTAATTCCTGTATCAGCCTCTTGCGCCTAGCCAGCGGCCACCTGAAATGGCTTTCTTTTTCTAAGGGCAATAAAACATACGAACATTGCCCAAAATGCCACCAAAACGGCTTCTACGGATCACATATTGGACTGTTTGTGTATTCTTTGGGAGGAAATTTACACTTCTCCCCTTCTCGAGACAGACTTTCTAAATGTCAAAGATTTCTTGAATCTGGTCTTACTTCGTCAGACTAGGTTGGATATTAGAAACAACAACAACAACAATTGTATTCGAAAATACTATTAGAAAATGGTGGTGGTTATTCCTTAAAAAATAACCTAAAATTTGTGTAAATATGAAGTCATAAAGGTTTATCAACGACAATGATAAATGTAGAAAGCACTTAACACAAATAAGAATACAGCTTCGTTAATATAGACTTGAGCGGTCAGGTTCTCGGTTCAAATCTTTTTTTCAGGCATAGATGTTCGTAGTGATTTGGAATCCAATTTAAACTGAATTTCTGGTATAATGAGCCTTAACGTGCAAAAAAGTAATCATAACATGACACCCCAAATAAACCCCTTTTCATTACTATTCGTAATGAATCCGAATGCTTTTGTATCGACTTGTAAAAAAAATCATTAATGCTAATTACATTTTATTCTATAGAAAATAACCGTATAATATTCAAAAAGGTGTTAACACGCCACCCTTTCACAAACACACTGAAATGTATGTCCCTAGAAATGTTCAAGCACAATATTTCATATAATATACCTTAACCCTTTGCGGCGCAAGACAATTTGAAAAATTTAAATTATACTGCCACCGGAATTCATGAACTAAATTAAACTAAAAGAAATGTATTATTTTAAGGTTTTAAAAATCGGCCTTTTCTGATAAGTTATAAACGTGAATTTTCGCTAAAAAATTTCCGGGATGAATTTTTGCAGCTGGATCTTAAATTTTGCGTCCTCGCAGCGAGGACAGCGCGCGTTAAGGGGTTAAGATGAGTGAATGTATACTTCAAGATGAGTGAGATAAAATGGAGTGAGTGCTACACCAGATTATTAATGCAGGTAAAAGGTTTTATTGAAGTTATGATTTAATTGAAAATACATATTTGCTCGTATCAACCTATCAACATGCCATCTAATTAATGTCATTTTATAGAAATAATGGAAATAGGATTGTTTTCGTATGTATTGCGTAATAAATAAATGTTGAAATGTGCGTTTAAGAAATATTTCTCTTCGGTGTAAATTATCTGAATTATTTTGAGCGCTATTGTATGCAGACCAGTTGTGTTACATGCAGGATTTGTTGCAGTCAAAAACTTTAATAGTACATCTGAAAAACTGAGTAAAATATGTCTGTCTTATATAATTCTAAAATTACTTATAAAAATGCAAAGACTACCAGACCGACAAAATGCAGCTATAGGCACTTTTAAAATTTGTTAGTAAATATGAAAAAGATTCTTCAAATTATTCTTAAAAATTTATAGTTATATCAACAAGTAAAATTATTTTTCTTCAATTATCGCATGCTTGAAAACGTAGTCATAATGAAAACCCAAAAGATACAAATTCTAGAAATCTTCACACGTCTGTACGTCTTGTATTGTAAGAACAAGAAATGAATTGTCAGGAAAACTACTGAATAAACAGGAACGACAAAAATGTCTCATAAATTATTGAAAATATTCAAAAAGGCAGATGTTTGAATATTCGACAAAAATTTTAATACTAAATATAAAATGCACTTTTCTCTAGAATATGCATTTTAATAGGATAATGGTGTGTTATTAATAATCAGTTTTGTTTGATAATATCTTGAATATATTTTTAATACTACAAAATACCACATATTTGTTAGATAATAATATATAAGAATCCTTCATACAACATCATTCATTTTTCTTCCTTACCAGATTTAAAAGTAATATTTATGAAAATTTAAAAATATATATGAAAATATAGACATATTTAAGATATATGCACAAGCACATAGTTACAACTAAAAATATTAAAACTTTTTTAACACTCAAAAATTTTTAAACTGGATAAATTCCTTTTACACAATACTAATCCAGGATAGTGTGTGCCCCGTAAACTCACAGAAAAGTGTTTAGGCGCACAACTATAGTACAAAATAAAATCTCATAAATTCTCGAAAGTATTAGAAAAGATAAAAATTTGGGTATTAAAAATAAAAGTGCATCTGTTTCTGGAATAACATTGAAGTTCCATTATTCATCATCAACTTTGATTATTACAATATTAAATATCTTTAACTAGCACAAAATATCCTAGATTTGACAGACAATTACATGTGATTTTTTCAATAAATTATCTGTCAGGATTCATATTCAGGATTTTTTTATTCATACCATGCAGGATATATATATATATATATATATTTAATACCAGATTAAAAAATGATATTCATTAAAATTAAAAAAGGATTTTACAAATAGCTATACATACACATGATTACAAGTCCTTTTATTTATTTATTTATTTTTATGTATTTATGTATTGAACACTCAAAACTTTATATTTTTTTTGTATTAGGAAACTTGTTGAATATCCCTGATGTAGTAATGTATTAATCTAGGCTAGTGCATGCCTCACTACAAAAAACAAGCATTCAGAAATAACACGATTTTTTTTTTTTTTTTTTTTTTTTTTTTTTTTTTGCGAATTTTTGAATATTTAGCAAAAATTGTACTAGAACAATATTCCAATATTTGCTTAAAAAGTAGATCAGAAAACACTTGACAGTAAAAATTGAAAACCAAACATTGCTTTTAAAGAATTGTTAAAAACCGGAATTGTATTTTTTAGGAAATTGTCTGATCATTCAAAATACCAAATAAATAAATAAACAGAGTGGAATGCATTAAACGAAATAGCCATGTCGTTATTAGTACTATTACCTGAGTAGTTTATAAACTTTTATTGAAATCCTGATATACATGTATAACATTAAATTTAACATAATTATATGATTCATTGATTGTTACATTACAATGAATAATAAATTGAATTTTTTTTAATTAAAATATAACATAAATACATTTTTAAATGAATAAGATTATAATTTATCACTAAGCTTAAGGAATTAATATTGATGCGACACAGTTTTCCAAATCCGTTTAAAAGAACAAAAAATTAATAAAATATTAAGTTTATATATTAAAATTTAATTCAAAAAGTTCCTGAAGAAAAAACAATTAGATATTTTTGGTGTCACTCGTAGCCCTATTAATCAAAATATATTCTCTTTTCCTATCAAAATTTGGTAGTTCTAGACAATAGTACATATCTATTCAAAACATAATAGACCATTCAAAATATGCCGTTGCTAAAGCTTTTACCCACTTCCGAAGATCAATTAGCTTGCTTGACAGCTATATTCATTGATAGACAAAAGAATGGCAGAATGGCCCTAAAACTAAAGTGAAAATCTAGACACTGTTTTCGTTCAATTATTGAACACTCATTTATTCTCAAAAACTTAGTTCAACTAAAATTTCTCTCAAATCTGTTACACAATGGAGTGTCGGATTAAGAAAATATTAGCCATTCAAAGAATGAAAACAATTTTTTAAAGTAAACTAATTTTGTTTAAATTATGCAAATTAATGAATATTAATTTCTTAAGAATTGAAATAGTTTGTGGGGATAAACAATGGCAGCACGTATAAAAGAAAGTTCATTTATAAGATAATGGATGATTAACTTATAATTTATGGAAATTTTAAATTGAAATATTTCTTAAAGTAAAAAGGAACTTTTAAGTATTCATATACTTAAGGAGTTCTTTGAGAAGTTCTTCTTTTAACATTTAACAATATTTGAAAGGATATATGACAATGTAAAACTGTCTCTATCATTTCTTTTGTAAAATAATTTAATATAGTTATAATATATAGAATATTGCATATTAAAGTTTTTATCGACAGCGTTATTAAGCTTACTTTTAATAATTTAATAGATATTACTAAAGAACTATATACTAAATTACAGTAATATAAGCATTTTAATAAATTTTATATATATATATATTTAAGTTTTAGGTAATCTTACATGATTTGAAGATTTTGCACTCTAAGAAATTTTAATAAATTTAGAAAAATTAACCGTTAAGTTATAAGACCAGTTCCCATCCTCTAGAAAAATGTCTAGTGTTAATATTTGTAGCAAATTGCTGTAAAATTGACTGTGCTGCACGTTTATCGATTGTCCACTTTCCATCTTCGTTAAAATGCCCAAAGCTTTAAAAGGCATAACTTTATTTTTATGGTCAGTGACTGGAACAAACTTTGTCAGTCACTGATTGTATAACCTAGCGTTCAAATTTCTTACAGAGTAGAAATTAAATATTACATGCATTTTAGATATACTTTAAGTATATATATATATATATATATATGTCAAATTTTTCTCTTTCGAAGATTATGCATTTCACCAATTCTCTAAACACATTCGCATTAGTTAACGAGAATTCTCGTTTTGTGGCTTGCGAGTTGCAAGGACCTGATTATTTTCTTTTACCATAGCACGTGATTATTTCAACAGTTAATACCGCTATTTATTAAGTATTTTTTTTCCCTTGATACAATTGCGGAATGTTATTTTTAAAAAGGTTGTTAAATGAAACATTGAGGAAAAAAAAAAACAGATCGTTTTCATCTAGAAGGAATAAGTGGTCATTTTCTAAATCCTTTAACTAGAAACATAGATTTCCGAGCTATGCGCATAAGGCACGCCAATAAACTGAATAAACGAAAGGATCGAGAATTTCTTATTTACACATTTCTAGATGATGAAACAATATTCTGAATATTGTAAATCTTTTGTGCTGCTAGAAAATTTTGCTTGATTTTGTAGAATTGGGTAATAAACCAAGATTATAGTTGCTGAAACCCGCCTCTTGTATTCGCCTTTATTTGCAGAGATTTTTAAATAATTTTGCCCTCGAGAATATAGGCAAACTCTCTAGAATTCTGATAGGGTTTCTGGAATTCACTTTCAAATGTGACTAGAATTTATAAGGATGACATAGAACTATTTCTTCTAGAGCCACAATTTAGATTCTAGATGTCAGATACAGAATTTATTCTCAGTGAAATACTAGAGACGAAGTAATGCCAGTATTTACTCTTTATCTTTATATCACTAAAGATATTGAATTTTAGAAAAGTTAAACAATTTAGTTTGATGTCAATGTAGAAGGATACAAATTCGTCTAGTTAGCATCCAATGATTTTCATTTCAGTTTATTAAAAGTTATAAGTGCAAAACTTTGAATAAACACCATAAAATGCAAAAAAAAAAAAATAAATAAATAAAAAGATAAAATTTTAGGTTTAATCTTAATTTTTAATTTTGTTTATCTGTCCGATGCTTGGAAATTTCTTACGTACCGTAGTTTTTTTTTGGTTTTGAATTTTTTTATATTTTATTTTAATTTTTAATTTTTAATTTTATTTATAGATTTATTTTCTTCTTTCACTTTTATAATTCTGATCACACCAGTATTTATATTTACATTCGACTTTATTTCTTTTTCCTCTTCACTCCAACCAGCTTGTGCGTTGCCGCTTTGTTTGCAACACTCGTACCTACTTTGTTCGCCTAACGAAGAGTCGTGTTTTCTTTCGACCCCAAACAATTTTTGCGAGTTCTTTCATTTTATGGTGTTTATTCAAAGGTTTGTACTTATTACTTTCAAACGCCAGTTTTGTAGTGCTTTTTGTAAAATTATGTTATTCTTAAACATTGTAATAAATTAAAAATAATATGCTTTTTTATTTTAATGACATTTAAATATTGTTTAAATTATAATTAAAAATATCTCGAGATTAAAAAAAAAATTCCATTTTTCTTAATATTATATAATGGTATAATACTTATAAGTAGGAAACATGTTTAACATATAGTTATTACTTTTAAACAGAGAAAAAAAATACATATATATTTCTTAGGTAATACAGAAAAATACAAATGTCTGTGCTGTTACAAACAAGCATTTGTGAAACATGTTTACAATAATTTTCATAGAAAAAACTCTCAAAATATACGAAAACATACTACTCTAGTTGAAAAATCATTTTATATTTAAACTTAGTAGTATTATTATTCTTTACTTTTTATTAATTTTATATGGCCGATGTTAAATGAAAATATAAAATATATTTATCTTACTGCAAGAAGTATCCGTATTGTAACCTTTTAAACAAATTTTACATACATGTTATCCTTCTCAATATCATTTATACAATAATGCGGGCTTTTAAATTCAAAGATTTGTCTTGAAATTCAATTTTGTTCATTCCTTGACACATAAGGGTTGACATTCCCATCCACAGCATGCATTCATCTGAATATGATTTGCGTGAAACGTCAGGTCGTCTTCAAATTCATCGACAGCTGCGCTAAACAATCTTCGCTATCAGATGTGCAGTAGGCAAATGAAAATTTCATATTAACATCAGTAGTTAGGTTGTTGGAAATAATCGTATTTTGTGAATTAGATGTCATGCGGAGTGTAAGGAAAAATTATACCCCGTTAAGCATTCTCAATTAAAATGTTTAAATTTACAAATTGAATTTTCTGGATGGTTATCACGTTATGTATGTGCCAATTAAAAGAATACTTTTGTTAAATTAAAATAAAATTAGAAATATAGATGAAACTAGTATTACGTACAGTCGGTAACAAAAGTGTCCGAACACTAGCAAAAATTCATATGGAAAAAAAGTACACTTCATACGGTTTTATTGAATAAATCCTTATTGAATCATGTTCTTACACTTGAGAACAAGATTCGACAAGGATTTGTTTATCAAAACCGTATGAAGTGTATTTTTGTTTACACAGAAATTTTTGCTAGTGTTCGGACACTTTTGTTACCGACCGTATTACATTTTTATTGGATATAGTATTACATTAAAAACAAAAAAAAAACTTTTTTTCTTTTTAAAAACGTTGTAAATGCTAAAATTTTCAGATATAACTACACTCTTCTGGACCGGCATTGGAATACAAGGTTATGTTTGTATTGTTAGTATTATTGTTAAATTGACATTTAAACGAATCTTTATTTGTTTTAAGGAAACTTTTCCTTGTTAAAACAAGTATTATTATTATTATTATTATTATTATTATTATTACCATTATAAAAATAAGATTGCTTCTTGTTCTTAAAATAAAAAGAAGTAGTTAAATGAAAATTTTAAAATTTTGTAAAATAAACATAACATGTAAGCTAGTAATAATTTAGAAAATTAAATCATACATTTTTTTGCAATATAAAAGAATGGGAGAGAAAATAATTCTTACAGAAAAAATAAATAAATAAATGTATTCATTGTTTAAAAAACTTTAATTTTTATTGCTTTGGAGGAGGAGGAACTTAAGCATTTCATAAAGTTTTACAGTTTATTAAAAGATTTTTTTTCACTGCTGTTATTTTAAAATCGTATAAAATGTCGTATTACTTTATAGTATATTCTGTCGTTTTCTAGCAGCAAAGTAATTTAACAATGACAATTTTCTGTAAACGTCTAATTATTGCAATGAAAACTTTAAAATAAAAAACTTAAAGAATAAACGTATTTATAAAATTTAGTTTTCATCATAAAGACAAAGACGCTGGACTAGATTTAAAGTATGATTTATGATATTGGAGAAAGCTAATTAATTTCAACATTCTAATTTGAAAACTTCGTTAAATCATTAAAAAATTTAAATGTTCTTAACAAAGAAGTATAAGGCGAAAATTTCCATAAACCTATATTTTGAGGGTCATTCTATGTCGGATCACAACTAAAATATCATTTATTTTTTACTAACACGTACATTAATAAACACCAACCTTATATTTAAAAAAACTTTGTAAGCTCCTTATTGTGATGAAATACTTTCATTATATGAAAGAATAAGGCAATATTTCTCATAAGCCTGGATTACGGAAATTATTGCATGAAAAATGTCATGCACTGAGGGGGGGAAAAAAAATGCCGCTTTCATCTAGAATGAATAATTGGTCATTTTCTAAATCCCTAAACTAGAAATATAGATTTCCGATCTATGCGCATAAGACACGTTCATAAACTGAATAGGCGAAATGATCGAGAATTTCTAGTCTACACATTTCTAGATGGTGAAACAATATTCTGAATATTCTGAATCTTTTGTATTGCGTGAAATTCTTGCTTGATTTTCTAGAATTGGGTCATAAACCAAGATTACAGTTGATGAAACCCGCCTCTTATGTTCGCATTTATTTGCAGAGATTTTTAAATAACTTTGCCTCGATAATATAGGCAAACGCTATAGTATTCTAATAAGGGTTTCTAGAACTCTCTTTCAAAGGGGATTATAATTTATCAGGAAGACATGAATCTATTTTTTCTAGAGCACAATTTAGATTCTAGATGTCAGTTACAGAATTTTTTCTCAGTGTTAAAATCCAAAATGCAAATAAAATAAAATAAAATAAAATAAAATAAAATAGCAGAAAGTAAAATATGATTTTGACTTTAATGAGATAGCACAACATACTATGGTAAGTTAAAGGCATTGCAAGCAGACGAGGGTAATCTGATAGACAGGGAATTTTAGTCTAAAATAATGCCGAGCGATCAGCTGGATTCCCCCATCATAAACATAATATGATATATAAGCGAATCCTTTTAGAACAAATATATGATGAGAAAATGTGAGTAATTCGAAAAATATGATAGGTAATTGGATGGGCACATTGAAATAATTTTGAAGTTTAATAAAAGTTTAATAAAACTTAAAAGTTTTATTAATGTAAATAATGCAATATTCAAACAATTTTTCAAAAGTTGAGCAATATCCAAACTCTGAGAAAGGTATATATCAAACAAAACTTTTTTGAAACAAGCAGTGTGAGAAAAAAATGGTTTTAGTGGTTACACTTGATTATTTAATACCCATGAGATAAAAGTATTGATAAATTCGCTTCACAGTGAAATTTTCCATAGCATAATTTTAAACATTTTCTTTTTAAAGTAATGGAAATTGTTGTTTATTAATGTTTTAAAATTTCACATATTTTTTCAAAATTGATATCTGTTTATGAAATGGATGATCAGCACAAGACAGGATATTGCTTTGAGCATTATTCAAAACACATGATTCATACAACATTTAACTTTCGATCCGTATCACTACCAAAATTCTAGAAACATATCCATTTCGCATTGTTATTTTACAAGCACTGTAAAAATGTATAAACTTTTAAATAATAAAATATTCGGACTTGCATGTTCTTCAATTTTTTTTTTCTATATTCAATAGAAGAATATGTCGTACACCTAAAAATTTTTTTCTTGCGGCTTTCGATAGATCTACACGTTTTGAAATCTTCTGAACACGATTTGACCATTATTAGAAAATTTTTGCTGTCTGTGTGTAACCAAAATTTTGTGGAATCTCTAAATTAAAAAATAATGCGCAGTATTTCCTGATTTCCTGAAAAAAAAAAATTATCATGCCATAAATTGATTTCCGTCAACTTATAGTGCATTTCGTTTAAATTCTGGGCACTGCTTTCATTTTTCATAATTTTTAATATGGCAGTATAGGACAAAATTTCATATTAATATACACAATTAGGATTTTTTATAACCAATCATTATAAAATTAAATTTAAAATTCTACTTTTAAAATAGTATTAATTAAACAGAATAAAATATTTTTTTATAATTAGGAGCACCACTTCCTCTCCTTCGGGAAAAAGACCGCCCTCGAGTTTTTAAATTTTAAACATTATTATTAAAAAAAGAAAAAAAAACTCGTCGACATATTAAAAAGGAATGGTTTAACCATATACCTGTCACAATTTGAAGCAAAGTTTTTGAATTTTTGTATTATTATTACAAAAAAAAAAAAAAAAAAAAAAATATATTTAGCCAGCTTTTTTCCCATAGCTCTAATGTAAAATACAGTGCGCGATGCTTTGGTATAAATTACTTGAATTTGTTTTAGAAAATACGGTAGGAAATTTTGCAATAGTCTCAGCCATTTTTTTTTTTTTTTTACTTTTAAAATAATCTAATTCACGTTCTATCTACTGTTCATTCATAACTCAAAATTATTTTATGTGGATAGCAGAGTTTGACGTATAGCAGCGTTCGGATTAAACTCGCAGCGATTCGAGTCCTCGATGGTTTACCCTTCATAGAAAAATCTGTAAAAGACCCTATTCACTTGAATTTTAGAGAAGAATGCGGAAAGCTGCAAACAGTTGGAATAGCGAGTTGAACAAGGCATCATCTCCTGTCCATCAAATTTTAGAGCAAAAGCACCCGGCCAGTTTGACCGATAAATCCAATTTTCTGATTGATTTATGAAATTAATCTTAAAAATACCATATGAAATACTGAAAAATTTTCTTGTACGACTGACATGAAAAATTTTCTTGTACTACTACATAAGAAAATTGAAGAAAGTAAGAAAATTTTGTATGTAATTCCATGAAATCAAAATATTTTTTTATTTAGTTTTCACACATTACTATTCTTTCTCTATTCAGAAACAAATAGCTAGTAGACATTTTTAATGAAACTCTCAGATACAGGCAGTTGCTGTCTTCAAGCTTGAAACCGGTGATGATCGTTTTGCTGTTTATTTGAACAGATTCAGAATGCTCTCTTCATCAAACTGTGTCCTATGCAAAATTGATGAAGTAATAGATGCTAAACATCTTGCAGAATGTATAGCGGTGATTGAAATTCTTTATTATAGATAATTACAGACCCTCCTAAATCACAAACTTTTAATTTTTTTTTTTTTACTTTCTCTTACCCATAAGGTCGAGGAAGTATTGTTTTAGGATCAAATTTTCGAACGTGAGTTTTTGTTATATTTACATGTTCTGAGGTCCCCTGAATACGAAAATCATGTTTTTAGCGAATGGTCTGTGTGTCTGCGTGTGTGTGTTATCAGCATATCTTAAGAACAAATAGTAGCAGTAGTTTCAAACTCGGCATGCTAAATGTGTATCATATAAGGATTCTAAATTAAGCTTTTCGTTGAGATGAAGCAAATGGTTCGTGTACAGGGACACTCAAAAGTATTCAAATACATTACGTCTATGGGGGAAAGTGCATGTAAGTAGAGTTTAACATCTATAGATTGTACTAAACAAAATGAAACGAATATATATATTTTGTAATAGAGATAGTCAACTGGGAAAAAAAATTTGCGTATGCAGGTGCCTCGCCTCCTCCCTTGAGGGGAATAAATTATCATGATGGGTATCTTTCAAAAGAGCTCACCAATACCTTTAAAACGAATGGTTGAACCATCGATCTGCGATAATTGAAAATACAGTTATCGATTTTTTTCCTTTTTTAACATTTTTTTTTTTTTTTTTTTCTTTTTTTTTTTTTTGCAATATTGAGAATATATTCGACTTATATATATATATATATGTATAGTGTTATACTACTTCTCTAATAAGGAAATCGTCTGCACTATCATGGAAGATAATTTTTTTAAGTAATAATTTTAATAAATTATTTTTACTGAGTGGATTTGTATAGGAAAATATAGAAGAAACTCACGTGGTGGCCACAACACTCTAGTTATATCTTGTTAGTTGATGTGCTTTACTAATAATATTTTACTATTTCCAGGAAAGCTATTCGGGAATTGAAATAAATTCCTCATAGAGATATGGTAAATAATGTATTAAAACATACATATTAATAAAATAGCTAAATATTTATCGCTTGTTTTTTGTATATTTACATGTTTTGAGGCTTCCTGATTACCGTAGTCAATTTTTTTAACGTTTGATCTTTGTCTCTTAGAGTAACTTAAAAAGGAATAATTTTAGGTGGTCCAAATGTTACGATAACAGGTAAGATAACATGTTCAACAATAAGATAACGGGTTCAACAATCTTAAAAAAACAAAAATGTAGATATAACTATATTGTTTTATATCATACAACTTTTGCAGATTTTTATAAACAAACGTTCTGCAATTTAGGTTCTCCAACAACCAAAAAAAAAACGGTTGAGAAACACTGCTCGAGTACGACATTAATCATAATTCAGAACAACCTCATACGATTTCTAGCTTTTCACTGGTATGTGTCGATACTTTTGTTTTATATGTCTTTAACTAATTTCATTATGCGAATATTTGTTATGAGATATTCATTGTGAAAAATATTTCCTTCTAAAAAAAAATATTATGTATTTCTGTAAAAAATTTTATTTCAATATTAAGTCTGGGTCTAAAATCAAGACAAATGTGGGACACAAAAATTTCAGTGTAAAAAATTGAGACAAAAACAAACAAACATTATATTTATAATTGTTTCAGAATAAATTCAGTTTTAAATCCAAAACAAATAGATGGTATGCAATTAAAACAACAATACATATAATATTCACAATAAGAAATTTTATTTTAATAACACAAAGTATGAGTTACACACGCACACACACACACACACACACACACACATATATATATATATATATATATATATATATATACATTTATATTCATAACCCATTGCAAAATACACAAAATTTGAAGTTTCTTTCATTTGCGAAAAAATATTAAAAAGAATATTCTGGTTCTATATTTCTAGAATGACATATCTAGATAGAATGAAAGAAAATTATTATCTCGTGATATTTTGCTATCTCAACAAAGAACACAATCATTTTTTCCGACGTAAACCTGACATAACATTCCATATCACATTCTTTGCGTTATGCTCTGGATAATGCTGTTTTTCCATGATATGCAAGTTTATCAATCGATTTGACATTCGGATCAAAACCACGCAAAGCTAAAGTTTATCTCAGAATTTTTAGAGAATAATTTAAAAATAATACAATAGCCTCTGGGAATGCAGTTTTCTTTTTAAATTTCACAACTTATTAGAATAGATAAAAAGCGTTGTAACTTTTTCGCACTTATTCAGATTCAGTGATTTAAAATTCATGTCTTATTTTCATTATATGTTTATCAGAATTTTTGATTTATATAAATCTCTTACTGATATGCAGAAAAATCATGAGAAAATAAAAGTCTTCTTAGGCTATAAATATTTATCATAATTATTCAAATAATACATATTAATATGAAGGTCTTATAGATAAGTGTGACGTTAATTCCTTGTTGATCTTAATTAACTATTTTTATTCTTTGTATTGTATAATTAATGTAACAACTTTTACTAAAAACTACTTGTCTCTAAAATTACGAAAGTTTTATATAATCTAATGTATTTTTTATAATACTCATCTTTACGTTGGTCTACTCTATTTTCATCAAATATTTAACTGTCAACTTTCTAGTAAATAATTAACTCAAAAGGACCTAACAAATAATATTTGAAAAAAAAAATTTTTCTTATACATATTTCTTTATATATCTATGTTGAAGAAATTCTGCACTGTAATATGTAACTTTCTATCTGGCTAATAAAAGAGCAATTTTCAGAAAATCCAAATATTTTTTAAACGATTATAATAGTTATTACTGAAATACGTCTTAGGTAGAAGTTTTACTTTACAGAAAAATATGTTGGCTAAGTGCTTAAGAAAAAAATTCTTGATGTGTACAAGGGTACATCAGGGTGTACATCAAGATTACATCAATAGTATGTATTTTTCTCAGCTTGGTGAATGTTTGGATTATACAGCGGTGGCATACGTTGATGCAGTGTAGTGTTAGGACTACTCTAAGGGCCTGAGGATGAACATGAAGGGTAAAGCTCCCCGCGGGGTCTTTCTAAGTGTTCCTAGTACATTGGTGCAGTAGAAGCAGTTTTTAATTCTATTGCTGTAAAACAAACAAAACTTTATGTTTTAAATTGATTATAATATTCTTAATACTTCTGATGAATATTATAAAGACTAACGTATAGAAATAATCTAGAAAAACTGGTGTTTTTACATATGTAATCCACAAACTTAAAAATGGAACGAAAGAGAACAATATTGAGAATATAAATAAAATTTATTTTCGATCACTGACAACGTTCGTGGTTTTTTATTATAATAATATACATTTGTGTACATTTCCTGCTGTAAAATAGTTTGCTTTGTATTCATCTGTTGCAAAACGTGGTATTTATGCGTGGATTACTTTATGTGTGTATCGAACTTGATACGAGGTTAAATTCCCGCATCTAATAGGGTGCAGGTGAAGATTATATTAATTTTTGACACACGACTCTACTCGCAAAAAAGGTTTCCCCGAAGAATTTTTTTTTAATAAATCTCACCATTTCAATGAAGATGTTGAATGACAATTTTATCTTCAAAAATAATATGATGCAACGTGAACCAATCATGAGTTAAATTACAATTACATAAATATTATTACTTAATAGAAGAAAAGTCTTCAATATGTAGAAAGCCAAAGCAAATAAAGAAATTACTGACATCTCTTTCAGCAGCTTTCAGTGTACCGTCATCATTACATGATCATTGTACACTCAGAGCTAACGAAAGAGTTGTCCTCAATTGTGGTGTTCTATACATTGGTGTTCTATACTTTGGTGTTCTATACATTGAAGAATTTCCCGGTATTTATTTATTTTGTGTATCAAGTCTCCTTTTAATATAATTACTAATTATTTAAAACTTCATATGAGGAAACTATTTTTAACGCACATTTGCTTCCTTATTTTACATTTATTTATATTGTTGAAATACTTAGAACGGTATATTTTTTTAAAGCAGGTTTTAATACAATTCAAATTTCGTTATATTATGTACTGCAGTTTGTTTATATTTATATGTACCTAACATTTTATGTAATATTAGATTTCCTGAAAGATTTGTTCAGTAATATATCTGTATTTTGTGTAAAGAAATTTTAATTCAGTTTTTAAAACGTAAATTAAATCGAAACAAAAATTGTATTTCGTATTGCGGGTTGGATTGTGGGTCAGAAGCTGCGGTATGAAAATTATTTTGTGGATCGTGAGCGTGTCAAATTTGTGAGACCTGAGCAGGATTTTATCCGAGGTGTCCCAGAATTTTGCCTGGTTTTGCTGAAGTCCATGTGTGTGCAAGTTGCGAACATATTCTTTAAACAGGAGGGGGGGGGGATATCTGCGGTTGTGAGCAAAGTTTTGATTTTGGCTTATAATTTTTGATAAAGTAAATATGCAAACATATGAATACCAACGGAAAGCTAGAACCCTTAGCTAACTTTTGATAAAGTAACTGTATCCATTCCACCAACCAGAAGAAAATTATCACAAAGTTGGGAAATGGCCATTTTTGGTCAAAACAAAATTGTGTACCTGGTTGTAGGCACGCTTGAAAAGTACGCAAAAAATGAGAATATAATAAGAAAAACAACCATAAATACATAAATTAACAAAATTGATTCATTTTGTAAGGATTCAGTGGTTAAAAGAACAAGAAAAAAAAAAAAAAAAACTGGAATTTTTCCAATTTTATTCGTTATTTTCTTCGTCCTCCAAATCAGAAGTGCAATGCTCCCAAATACAATAATTTGCATGTATATTGACCCACTTCCAATGTACCAGACGAACACGCACGTTGCATTTGATTCAGTCGTATCTTGTTAGGTATGGTAGCAGGTGTTCCATACAGATAATGCAAAAGTCGGCATCATTATCAGATTGTGGATGTTCCTATTCTAAGCGCGCTTGGCCGGCAGTTTCACAGGCGGAGTTGTCTTACTTTTTCCAGGCTTCTTACGACGGTACATAAATGCTTCGAGGAAGTATTTTTTGTCAGGTAGTCGATTTTATGGATTTCTTATCTACTAAGCAATCCTAAATCACTTTAACTAGCGCATCATTGCATTTCTTTTGGATCGGTTAAATTTCCGAGGTGTACATGGCGAAAAGTACCTAAAAATACATAAAAGCACTAATAAAATATGTTACGTTGACATGAACGACCATATTTGGCAATTTGTAAGTCAAACACGCGCTTTAAATGAAAAATAAAAAGTGTGCCCACAACCGGTTACACTAAAAGTGCCCACAAATGAGAATGAAAGCCATTTTTATATTGACAGAAAAAGCAATTTTTGGTCCACATTTTGGCTGAATTCGATATTGCCTCACGAAATATAATGAAAATAGTGCATGAATATACATTGCACTTAATATTTTGAATTAATCCACTTCGATATATTGCATTATGAAAATATTCAGAAATTATTTTGTGTTTCCCCCCCCCCTGCAAATGCGTCTATTCACTTCGGTGTTAGCACAAAAACTGCGTACTGTCATAATACAAGTTTGACACTACTCAAATCCACAATATTATCTGACAAAAGATATGGTGGGGTGCCCAAAACCGGAGAATGTCCATAACAGGAGACATTTAATTTATTCCAAAACTAATTAGTGTATAATTCAAAGTAAAATAAATAACTTTTATTGATAGTAAAGTTTCAGTAATAAACTCGTTGATCTCTTTTTAAAATAGTGCAATTATATATCAGGGATCTTAAACGTAATTTGATGTTTTCTGTTCCCCCAAAAGAATAACTTCTTTATCGTTTGCAACTTAAAAAATGATTATTTATATTTGAAATCAATTATCAAGATAATTCTATTTATATTTTTCCTCATAAAGAACACAAAACGATTTCCGTTGTGATTTATTTTTATTTATTTTACTATAAAAAGCCACTATGTTTCTTATAGACATTTTATGAAAGTCATTACCGTTTAGATTTATACATAATGATTCATTTCCAGACTTTATGTCCCATGTCAAATAAAATTACTTTTTGTCTTGCACTTGCTAACAGATTTATGTAGGCGGCAAAATGTATGTCAAATTAAGGGTTCCTGTATTTCAATTGTCATTTCAATTTTCAAAATTTCCCATAAAATTAACACACAGACAAAGAGATATGTTTTTGAAGCTGTGGCGCGTAATTTTTCAATTCCTATCATTTTTGACATTTTTAGAACTTGATTCTTGCCCGCTTCCGGCCATCATTCGATCTCGGGACTCGTGTCTAGTAACTATAAAAATATCGTTAAAGCCCTCTTCCTCTGCCCTTCATATCCGTAAAGTGCATCTCTATGTTTTAACAATGACTTTCTTATAAAGATTATTTAATTGAAATTGCTCAACATTATTTACATGTTATGATTTTTTAAATAAAACAAGTTGTATTCGTACTTTCATGTCTTTCATTTTTAAGTTGCATTTTTATCTGCGAACTCTGGATTATTGCAGCGATGCAGTACTACGATCTCGACATTTTACCGATAAGCTTCGTTACACCATATTTTTAATGTGTACGTGAAGAGAGACAAGTATTAGTATCTTTTTAACAGATGCTGTACATATTATTAAATGGTATTTTGTCCTTCTTAGAATTGTAGTTGGAATTATGAACTTCAGTGTTTCTAACTGGGTGGCACTGCCATAAATTTCAGTGAATCGAGTATACTCAGTTCATTATTGCAACACTGTTAAAAATATTTTCTTAAAAATGCGCTAAATTGTCTCAAAATAGCTCCGAAACAATAAATTTGAAAACCCATGTACTCATTTTTGAGTACATTGACATGATCAAAAATGGGGGTTGACCAATAAGAATCCCAATATCCCCATGTTTGACACATCAGTACACTCAAAAATGAGTACATGTTTTTCAAATTTAAGTATGTATTGTTTCGGAGCTATTTTGAGACATTTTAGCTTATTTTTAACAAACCATTTTTAACAGTGTACACCTTTTTTTTTCACTCTCCTTTAGTCAGAAAAATAATGTTGAAATTTAACTTCAATCTTTTATATATATACCTTTAATGCATCCAAAAAATGTTGAAAATCTGAAACATTGAATTTAAATAGCCATGTCAATTTTGTCCCACAAAAGTGAAAGTTTAGGATGTTGTGTTTCCATAATGATGAGTATAAGATGTTATTATGAGGAAAGGTAGACACACAATTTGTATTAAAGATTTATATAATATTTAAGTCATCATAAGAAACATTTATAAGTTAAAAGTAAATATCTGTGATCAACAAACGCGGAAAAATGGCCTCTAAATGGCTCATCACTAGTTTGTTCATGTATATATCCTGTATACATACCCTATACATATCATTAATATATATTATGTAAGTTATTTTGCGAAAAAATAAATACTTTAATTTTTTTTTTTCCGTTTTCAAACATACTCATATATCTGAGATAATCAACCAATTTTTGAATTCTAAAGTTTCTGTATTTTAAACACATCGAAGGTTTCAGAAAATAAAGTTAAATAACCATATATTGATTTTAATTATTATTATAATATATATATTTTTTAATATTTCTTTGTCTTTTATTTTATTTTACTGGTTATTAATGTTTTTTATCTGAAAATTCAAAATATATGCAATAACATTTATGCCAGAAGCATACAACAAAAATTAAATAAATAAATAAATAAAAATAAAAACACTTACAGGAAAACAAAAAATAATAATAATACATTGTGAAAGAAATTTTCATATTACAATAGAATTATTAAACAAAAGAAAATTTTTTGCATTAATAATAAAATGTTCAGTTTTTTCATACAACTACACGAAACATTCCCATCTAAACCTATGTTAGTAATTTTAAAAATCATGTTTCGAATTTAATCTGTGGCTTTTCTAAACTGGAATCATACATATATAATTCCACACCGAAATATGCGAGATATTTCATAATATTTTGTGTACTGAAATCAAACTATGAAAAAGATTTCTTCAAATATTTTTGAAATTCAAATTCTCACAATGTAAGCCTTGAGCAATATTTTTCGTCACGTCGATGAAATTGGAAAGAAATATCTTTCATCTTGGGTTATTTCTCAAAGTTATATATTTATATATACCATTAGCTACTTTTATAATACAAAGCTTTCAATTTTTTGTTTTTTAATAATAATAATATTTATTGGTAGTCCTATTAAATATATATATTCATTTATCATCTGTGTTGACTGTTTAAAAATTTTAATATTATTGTCTCTTACATTAATATTATATCATGTTCAAACAGTTAAATTTTTCTTACTTCATGTAAATAAAGATAATCTCAAATCTCAAAAAGAAAGAAAAAAAAATATTTTTTACATTTTGGTTTTTATCTACTCTGTTAATTAATTATTTTTTTAAAAAGATTTCTCAGTAAGTTTTAACTTTTTCACGTTTTTTTTTTTTTTTTTTTTTTTTTTTTTTTTTTTAAGTAATTATTATTTCAATTTCATTTTTTTTTTAATTATTATTATTATTATGTCTTGCAAAGAATTTGGAGAAAAATGGTCACCTGCTAATCTTGTTTAGTCTTCCGCTCCACCCATCTTATGCTGTGGTGGCCTCTGCTCTTTTTTCTAGTTATTAATATTTATATTTTTTTTACTATTATAGTTTCGTCAGAAAAAAAAAAAAAAAAAATGTAATACCTTCACGTTTTACACACCATGAAAGCCGAAAATGACTTCAGAAAATTTTGTCACTGTGTGTGTGTCATCATGTCTGTATGCCTGTAACGATATTTTTGTCCAGGTATCATTTAAGAACGGCTAGACGTAAATCAACAGCGCTTGGCAGAAATTTAGGTCTTTACCCAACTTCAAATTATATCTACCAACATTTTTAAAATTCCCCTCCGTTCCACAAATGGGGGGGGAGGGTCAAAATAGCACATTTGTAAGCATAACTCGGTTCCAAATTACTTCACTGTACAGAAATTGCACATGGGAAGACTTGGCATGAGTACAAATAAAAGATTATCTGCGATTTAAGAATTTTCGGTTTTTATGGGGAAGAAGGATCCCCTCTTCTTCTCCATAAAGTCGATTTTTGACAGGAAATTTCGAAAATTCTGGATTTTTGGAATAATGACGGAAAAATGGAATAAAGACGTTGAAATAAGCTATGGGACTTCCTCAAGATTTTTCCATAAACATTATTTATTTATTTATTTATTTTTTAATTTATTTAATTTATTTAATTTAATTAATTAATTAATTAATTTTATTTAATTTTTTTTTTTTTTTTTTGGGGGGGGGGGGGCGGGGGGGTTGTGATGTGGCAAAATAGAGACACCTTTTAACACTAAATTTGTCCGGAGAAATCTAAGGGAGCTGCGATCAAGAATTTTCGTTCTTGGATTATTTTCATCTATCCGACACCTAACGTAACGTGATTTACCGAAATTACCCCCTTCCCCCCTTGAGAGGGGACAGATGATAAAAACACCTTTGTAAGCATAACTCGGCTCAAAATTACTTCACAGTGAAGAAATTGCACATGGGGAGATTAGACATGAGTACAAATTAAACATTATCTGCGATTTAGGAAATTTCGATTTTTTAGGGAAGGAAGGGAGAAAATCGATTTTTGGCGGGAAATTTTGCAAATTCCGGAATTTTCAGTAGAACTCTATCAAAAATGGAAGAACGGTGTTAAAAACAGATATGCGTCTTCGTTAGGCAATTTCAAAACATATTTTCGATTTTTTGTGATCCGCCATTTTTTTCGAGGGGGGCGGGGCGATGGGGGTATGTGTAACAAAAGGCATATTCGTGACACTTATTTTAGCGTCAAATTTGTCCTGGGAAATTTATCAGAGCTGCGATCACAAAGTTTGGTGTTTGGTTGTTTATATGTATTCGACCCCTAAAGTAACGGTAGTTATCGAAATCCCCCCCCCTGTCTTTCCCCCTGGGGAGCCTGAAGCAAAAAAACTTTTGTAAGCATAACTCGGTGCCAAATTACTTCACGATGAGGAAATCGCACATGAGGAGACTAGACTTGAGTATAAATAAAACATTATGTACAATTTTGGAATTCTTGGTTCTTACAGGAAGAAGGGGAAAATTCGTTTTTCGGGAGGAAATTTCAGAAATTCCGGATTTTTGAGTAGAGCACTACTAAAAATATTGCAAAGGTATTGAAAACAGCCATGTGTCTTCTTTAGACTATTTCCAAAACCACATTTTAGTTTTTTGGGGATTTTCAATTTATTTTATTTATTTTATTTATTTATTTATTTTGTAGGGGGGGGGGGCGTTACAAGGGAGCAAATTCGAGCGGTATATTTGTCTTGAGAAATCTATGTGATCTGCGGTCACGAAATTTGGTGTAAAAATTGTTTATATGTGTCCGACACTTATTGTAAGGGTATTTTACGAAATTCCCCTCTTACCCGGAGTCGGGGTAAGGGGGGAATATAGGTGAATTTATTGTGGAATTCACAGGGGAATTTATTGCGCTCCGGGTTAGGGGGGCAATAAACACGTGTAAAAACAAGTTTTCCTGTTAGAATTCCTTTAAATTATCTTAGTGGGGAATTTTGGTGCGTGGATGTTGATTAAGTGTACGCATTATGTACTCTGGTCGGATTTCGCAAAACTTCGAACTTACTCGCTTGGGATGGGGAAGCAAGAAGTGGGTAAGTTGCTGCCGAAAGACTCCGGACTCGTTACGTTGCGAGCCGGAAAGTCGTCTACCGTACAAAGCGGGATTTTTAACTTAGGTTATTAATAATGATATGGAATTTTAGTGACTCATTTAAGTATAGTGCACAGCGAAGCGGAAAAACCTGCTAGTATAATATATTAATGTCTCGGAAACAACTCGCAATAACTTTTTCAATGTATTTTGCTTTGAATAAGGCTCCACTTTCATGTGTAATTATTTATTAATTAAATCAAGTCATTTTTCGTATTGTTTGATTACTGCAATGATGAATTACACGCATACGATTATTTATTATCAAAATTTACATAACTTTGAAATGTAGACAATACATTGTGGAGTTTGCCTATCTGTATTGTGGTTTTATGCAACGTTTGATTATTTGTTTTAACTTTTATAAACACTTAACAAGATCTCAGTTTTAATGAGTTTGTCCAGAAAACTAGTACATACATACAAAGAAAAACACGTACCTGACACGTAGCATCCAAAAACTAAAGCGATAACCATCGGCTGCAAATTGGGATAAAATTTACATATATTTGCTTACAAAGTCCTTTCTAATTAAAAAATTAAAAATTATTTTTTGCTAAATTCTGTTTCTTTAATTCACTTATTTTTAGTTTATATTTTTTTAATAAATCAAGAAAATAATTGAGGCAAGTAAATGAGTAACATTTAATTAATAACTACGGAAAATTTAATAATAGTATTCACTGAAATATATCATATTTCACGGACGTCTAGATTACAGACTTCAAACATTTACTTATTAAAGAATTTTGGGGTATTTATACCATGCATTATATATAGTTGTTTCTCATAAGTATATTTTTGAAAAGAATCTGTTTTCCGTTACCCAAGCATAAATAGGACATCACATTCCTGAACACATTCCTCAATATAAATCTAATTACAACACTTCTTCTTCTTCTTCTTCTTCTTCTTCTTTTTTTTTTTTTTTTTTTTAATGCGAAATAAAGAATTCTAGCTCATGTTTCAAGATTTTGCATCGACACGTAGCATACACTGAAGTATATATTATCCTGAGCTTTAAATTATTTTTAAACAATGTTATCTATGTGAGTATTTTCAGCTAAAAGTAATTTTAAGTTATGTATCAAATGAATCTGTAATTTTTTTCTAACTTTTAATTAAGAATGATAAAGAAATGTGTAATTTGAAAAAAAAATATATGTGATTTTAAAAAGTCTTAGAATTCATAAGTAAATATGGGTAAAAAAACAAAATCTCAAAATATTTAAAAGAAAAATCAGTTGAAAATTTTCAAACATTTAGCATTATTAAAGCGAACGTTAAACAGTTTGGACCCATAAATCGGAATGCATAAAAATTCTGATTTTAATCTCGGTAAAATTACTATAACCCTAACACTCCTGTAAATCTGTACAGTTTTGGAATTATATCTTATATCATGCTTACCAATATATATCTTAATTGATTTTAGTGTTGAAATGTTACCGTCTTCCAAATAATTCGAGTTTTTAGTCCGTAATGATAATTAATATTATTTTGTGTTCTTGCAGAAAAATTCAGCTCAATGGAATGAAGCGTTTCGACATTATCGTGTTTACTGACACAGAATTGAACTGCCGAGAATTGAACCCAGGCCCTCCGCTTAACCTGCGGATGCTCTTCCACTGAGCCTCCCTGGCTGATAAATAGCTTGACATTTCTCACTTAATAACCATTACATCTCCGTTTGCAGATACGGTGACTGCAATCGGGGACTGCCTGCAAAATATATATATATATATATATATATGATAACTAGCAGGACATTTCTCACATAATAACCGTTACATCTGCGTTTTCAGATACGATGACCTTGCCAATGGTTATTAGGGGAGGACGGGTCACAGTAGACCACCTCTACTAAGTCTAATAATATTCAACTCTTTTAGTTCATATGGATACACATGTATGGCAGCATAGTACTAGTTGTATGCAGCCAAAAAAACACATGGGAAATAGTAAGATAACCATTTTGAGCAGTTTTTATGTTTTAAGGTGCTCAAAGTAATTTTTTCACATTGAAGTTTTTAAAATTTTATAAAGATTGAACTAGTGACTATAAATACTATATAACTGTTAAAGGAAGGCAAAATATTACTATTTTTAAATTCCTAAACTATTAGCATACTTATAGTATGTATTTATAGTATTATTTTAATTATTATTTGTTTTACTCTGACACGGGGCACAGTAGACCACCACTATATGGGACACAGTGGACCACCTTCCAGTGTGCCTAAAAGTACAAATTACATTTTATATATTTGTTTTAGTTAAATTTATAGGTACAAATATACTGTAAAGTATATCTCAAAGTAATAAATATCTTATGTTATAATAAAATAAAAATAATGTTTAAATAATGTTTAAATAAAAATAATGTTTAAATAAAAATAATATCTTATGTTATAATAAAATAAAAATAATATTAAATTTCTGAGCATTAATTATTTGAATAGTAACATAATTATTGTTAATATCTAAATTTATTAACTATTTGAATTATATAGTATTAATAAAAGAAATATCTAATTTAATAAATAGTAGGAATTATTTTTTTTTCTTGTTTTTAGAGATGACATGTGAAAAGCAAAAGAAGTAGCTTAATATATCTTATTTAAATTTATCCTACAAATACAATGTAAATTAATTATATCTCAAAATAATGACAAAAATATTAACTATTTGAGTAGTAGTATAATATTTATTAGTATCTGAATTTTAAAAAAATATATATATTTATATAATATTAATAAAAGAATAAATAACAATATCTATTTAAACTTAATAAATTTTCTTACTGAGATTTGATTTCTTATTTGTTTATTTTAATTTAATTTTGTTTATTTTATTTCATGAAATGCTATAATTATGTTATTTAGACTAGAAAAGTATAAGAAACTAATTTTAGAGAGAGAGAAAAAAAAAAGTAATTTTTATTAATTAATCTATACATATACAAGAGTACTTCCACTCACTCACTCACTGACTCATCAACGCACAGAAAAATCTACTGGAGCCACTGAACTCGAAACTAGGTCAGATTATAGAACATATAGTGTAAGCACCCCCTAAGAAGCGATTTTCCGAAATTTGAACACCTGGGGGCAAAATGTGATTTCAGAAAAACCTCCATATCTCAAAGAAAAAGACAGATATCCGTAAAATTTTTGCTTTAAAACATAGCTAATACAAATATCAAAAAACGAATTTTTGGAATTTTAGAAATTCGGTACCCAAGGGGGGAAAGGGGCAAAACGTGATTTCACATGTGCAAAACGTGGTTTCACATACTCCTACATATCTCAAACAAAAAAGCAGATATAAATGAAATTTTTGCTCTAATATATAGCTAATACAAATACCTAAAAACCAATTTCTGGAATTTTAGAAATTCAGTCCCCAAGAGTGGGAGAGCAAAACATGATTTGAAATAATCTTTTATATCGCAAACAGAAAAAAAGATATATGTGGGATTTTTGCTCTAAAATATAGCTCTCCCAAATACATAAGAACTAATTTCTTTAATTTTAGAAATTCGTCCCAGCTGCAGCGGGAAAAGGGTGGAGGGATGTATGGGAGAAAAAAAAATAGAAATACAGTTATTTCGTTCAAAATTGGTGCAGATAGGTTTTACAGGCCTGCAAGTCGAATGAGGATGTTTTCGAAAGTGTAAAGTTATTAGGAGAGTGAAAAAGGGGAGTGGGTGGAGGGGCAAAAAGGGGTGTGGGCGGAGGGAAAAAAAAATAGAGTTAGACCGTTCAAAATTGGTATATAGAGGTTTTTGATACTTACAAATCGATTGCCGAAATTTTCGAATTTGTAAAGTTATTAGGAGAGGTGGGAGAGGGGAGGGTGGAGGTGCAAAAAATAAAAATAGAATTAGGTCGCTCAAAATTGGTACATGGAGGTTTTTGATACGTACAAATCGATTGCGAATACTTTCGAATTTGTAAAATTATTAGGATAGGGAGGTGAAGGGACAAAAATATATAAATAATAGTTAGATCTCTGAAAATTAGTGTTGTTAGGTTTTGAGGCCCGATACATGTACTGCGGATATTTTCGAAAGTACAGAAATATTACGAGGGGTAGAAAGGGGGACGGGCGCAGGAGTAAAAAGAAAGAAATTCAGATATAATGTTAGAAATTACTATTATTAGGTTTAAAAGCCCGCGAGAACGATTGCGAGTATTTTTAAAGTCTAAAATAATTTGGAGGGCCGGAAACGGTAGATGAAGGACTATACGCGTCGTGCGCGTGTATACGCTGCGCAAGGATGTGGGGGCCCAGACAGATTATTCCAGCGATGGCAGATTTTTTTTTTTTTATTAATATATATATTTATGTTTTTCCCTTACGATAATGTAATCATTTATTAAGAATGTCGAACATAAATGCGCGCGCGCAGCTCACAGTGACCTGCGCTGCTGAAAGCAGTGGGAACCATGTGCGACATTTTTTCCAATCAGAATTTTTTTCTCTTTTTTTTTTTCACATTATAAAAGTTAATGCAATTTTGAGAATTCATTAATTATAGTGATTCATTTTAAAATAGTGTCCAGCGAAACGGGCGTAGTCTGCTAGTTTAATATAAACAAAAGAGGCTGGTCCACTGTACCCCGGTGATGGGGCACAGTGGTCCACTTTGTGAGTGCTCACAATTTATTTTTTAATTCATAATGTATTAGAAATATTGTTATAAAAAAATCAAGGCTTGTTAAGGGCTTAGAGATTGTTTCCTTTTTTTTTAAATACATTGCTTTTTTGTTTTTTTGTGAAAAAAAAAAATTAAGAGTGTAAAAGGAAAAGGGATTCACTGTGCTCCGGTCTCCCTAAGTGAGAAATGTAGAGGATATTTTTTTTATTTTTTTTAATTACAAGGTTGCAATATATAAATTAGTCCTACCGTACTAAATTAAATTCAGTCAAAAACAGACATTTTCTTTTTTCTTTCTTTCTTTTTTCTTTCTTTTCTTTCTTTTCTTTCTTTTCTTTTCATTCTTTTTTTTTCTTTTTGAATTTCGTATATAATAAATTCGCTATAAAAGTATAATACAACACAATTTTCATAAAGTGAAGAGAGAGTAGAGTAATGCAGGGGAAAAAAATAACAACAATCCACATGTATTTATTTAAATACACATGCGTTTGCATATCCATATCCATACACATCCACATACGTTTATTCCAGTTATAATATATATTAATGAAATCAGACCTTTGTCTGTAAATTTCTCGGAATTAAAAATTTTGCGACATCTTCACGTTTCACATTACGTGAAAGCCAGAAGGGCTTCAAAAAATTTTCTCTCTCCCTGTGCGTGTATGTCTGTCTGTGTGAAGGTGTCGGTCGTTGTCCTTGGATGGCTGTAATGCTATATTTGTTCGGGTATTATGTGAAAATGGCTCGACGGAATTCAACGACACTTGAACAGAATTTTCATCTGCCCTCAACATAAAATTATATCTAAAAACTTTTGTGAAATCCCCCGTTTCCCTCCCTGGGTGAGGCAAGAGGTAAATATACGTTTGTAAGTATAACTCGACTCCAAATTCCTTCACGGCGAAGAAATTGAACATGGGGAGATTAAACTTGATTATAAAAAAAAAATAACTTCTGCGATTTGGAATTTTCGGTTTTTAAAAAGGGGGGGGGGGATTGATTTTCAGGGGGAAATTTTGAAAATCTCGGTTTGTTTTAGTAGAACTTACCAAAAAATGGTACAAAGATGTTACAAGCAGCCATGCATCTTCTACTTTTGGATATTTTCATAAATCCACTTTTTTTTAATGCGGGAGGAGGGGGTGCGTTACGAGGGGAGAAATTGCCCCCCCCCCCTTTTAGAGTTGTCCTGGGAAATCTATGGCAGCTTATCTCACGATTGTTTATATGTATCTCGCACCTATATTAAGGGGACTTTATAAAATTCCCCTTTTCTCCCCAGGGGGAGCAGAAGGCAAAAACATGTTTGTAAGCATAACTCTGCTCCAAAGTACATGGAGAGATTATACTTGAATTTACAAAAAAAAATCTTCGATTTTGGAAATTTTGATTTTTAAAGTTGGTAAAACCAATTTTCGGGAGAAATTTTCACAAATTCCAAATTTTTGAGGAGAACTCTACCAAAAATACTAGAAATATGTTGAAAGCAACGATGCGTCTTCTTTAGGATATTTCTAAAATCCCATTTTTGTTTTTGTTTTTTGTGATTTTCGATTTGGGAGCCGATACGAAGAGGTGAATTCGAGACCCCCCCCCCCCCCTTTAGCGCTAAATTTGTCCTAGGAAATCAATTTCAACTGTGGTCACGAACTTTGATGTGTAAATTATTTATATGTATCCGGCACCAACTATAACGAGATTTTACGAATTCACTCCCCCATTTATCCCATTGGGGTCAAGGGGAGGCAATAAAACACATTTTCAATCGTAACTTTGCTCCACATTATCTCAGATAAGATGAACTTTATGTGTGGATTAATTATGTATACCCAACATGCACTAAAAGGAATTTTGTTAAATCCCCCCCTCCTCTCTTAATAGGCAGGGGTGGTGAAGCACGTTTTCATGTGTAACTCTGCTCCAAATCATCTCAGAAAAGATATTTTTTGATATTTAAATGTTTATGCGTGCCTAATGCACACACTACAAAGATATTTTATAAAATTACTTTCTACATTGACTTCCGTAGGGGAAGGAGGCAAAAAACGCGTTTTCAAAATTAATCCCGCTAAGTGCAGGTAGGAAAAAACACGTTTTTAAATATAATAATTTTGCTCCAATTAATCTCAAAAAAGCGATTTTTTTATGTGTAGGTTGGTTATTTGTATGCAACATACACTATAAACTGATTTGCGAAATTACCTACACAGGTCGGGGCAAAAAACACGATTTTCAAGCTTGAATCCGTTTTTAAATATCTTAGAATTGCGGATATTGTTCTGTGGTTAATGATAAAGTTCACTCAATATTCGCTATAGTGGGATTGCTCAAATTTTCTAAGTTACCTGTGGGGGAGTTGGTGGGGGGAATCAAAAAGCAGGTAAAGCCCTGTCGAAGTCAGTGGGGACTCAGATTCTTCATGTTGGGAGTGAAAAGAAACACTACTTGAATGCAACGGGAAATTTAATTTAGGATTCGACTGATTTCAGTGTTTGTTTGTTTTTTTTCGGAACTTTTGAGGTTTTATTAACAATAATATGAAATTTTGAGAATTCATTTAAATATTGTGTCCAGCGATGCGGGCAAATATTGCTAGTGAAAGATAAAACAAAATTTCGGAAAAACGAAAAATGTAAAGCGTAATATATAAAAATGTAAGAACATTTAACATAATTGTATGTAAATTTCGAATCATAATAAAAAAGTAAATAAATATAATTTCTAAGAAAGGAATAATAAGAATAGTAATATACTGATATATATAATATAATTAAGAATAATTTGCATACGTTTATTTAAATTTCGACTCATAAAATGTTTCCTATAAAGTGTAAAAGGGTGGTATATAGAAAAATTTAAAAAAGGTTCCACATACGTCTATACAATTTTTTTAAGAACAAAAACTATAAAATAGGAGGCGCTAAAATATAATTGTTAATAATAATAATTATATTATGTCAATTATTAAATGAAATATTTACATTTTGTATGCTTTACAGTGAATATTATATTACAGAAATATTTCTTATGCTATATTTTATCAGCGTTTAGTATTTTTCTTGAAATAAATTATTTTAGGTAGACTAAAAATTTATATCAACAGTTTTTATTTGCTAGTTAATTTTTAAATACAAAATATATGCATATTAAGTACACGTTTAATTTATAAAGATTGACTGACATGTTAAGGATGGCAAGATTGACTTTAAAAATAATATATATTTAATAGCGCAATTTTTTCCTTAAACAAAGCTTTACAAAAATGATAAAATGAATGGCAATTTTTGTATTAATAATAATAATAATAATAAAATGTGAAATAGAGATTAGTTTTACATTATTCTACCAATATTTAAAACAACTTCTTGAAATTTTTATTACAGAGTTTTTAAATAAATAAAAAAGAAACAAGGAAAAGTATCATATATAAAATTAATTTATTATATTAAAGAACATTACAAGCGTCAGAAGATGTCAACAAATAAAATGAAATTTTCTCGTTAAAAATAAATAACATTTTCTATATGGGTTTTAAATCTCATTTCATATAAGTATTAGAAATTATATTTATCACTCTATTTATTTACAGTCATATAATGTCAAATATGATTATACATTTCCTCCCAAAGTCATTGGATTTAGAACTATTGCCATTTTCTTATTAGTAAATGTGTCATTATTTGCAGTTTAAAAGATTCTAGCCTAATAATCTTGCAATAAAATATAAAATACCGATAAAACTGAAATATATTCTTTAATGGGTTTAGTCTTAAATCTTTTTAAAGTAGAAAAGCTGCAGTTAGGATGATATCGATTTCAAAAACGACAATTGGATTTGTAATGTTAATTTCACAATTTCTTTTAGATTTTTCTAAATCTCTATAAATTTCTTTAAAAAAGGATGTTTTATTTTTTTTTTTTTTAATTAATGTTTTTAAATATATATATATATATATATATATATATATATATATATATATTAAATTTTTTAATTAATGTTCTTCACAATAGACTCTTAAATAAGCGTTCTTTGTTAAAAACACTATTAATGTTTTGAAATGAAACTTTTTTTTCTTAATTAAAACAACAGAGCGTTAAGTATATTTTAGCAAGAAATTTTCTCTGTCTGACAAGTCCTGTTTTTAATTGTTTTGGGTTAATGACAACGTAAGATATGAAGAAAGTATCATGATGTCTTCGATCTCACATGAAGAATTGTCTATAATAGTAGAGCATATGTTATAATATGTAGCTTGTGTAATTGGCATGGATATTTATCTCTGGTACGTTTAAAGTCTTCTTTAGTAGGTGATAGTTTAGTGAGCATCCTTTACAGCAAATACTCTTTTATATGCATTACGATAGACACAGACAATTATAGCAGGACAACAGGGGATACACACATTCACAATATCTATAAAGCTATACCAGGAAAAAAATTTTGAATTCAAGGTGCTCCGTTAATCAACAAAGTTTCCCAATCTGAATATTATTGAACATAGCTGTGTTCTCTTCAACACAACTCGTATGCATCATGCTGGAAACCTGGGGGATTTTCAACTGACTACTCACCCAGATTCCACACTTACTCAACTTTAGATTATTTACTAGCTACTGTACCCGTTTTTCTGAACATAAATTGCAATAGAAATTATGTTTGTTAGGTATTGAAAAACTTTACGTTGAAATCAGTGAACAAACAATTATACAAATTAAAAGAATATATACAGTGCGTTTCAAAATGTTATATTCACTTGAAATGTTTAAGTCTGGAAACAACAAAATTAATATTAAAAACAAAAATGTTATCTGTATATTTTACAAGACTGTGTATAAAATATCATTTCTAATAAACATGACTCAAAATAAATTGAAATATAGTTATTTAATTAATATTTAACTTGATTTTTAGCTAAAACACCGTTTCAAATTTATAGGTCCTTTTTCAAAATTGTTTTTATTTTGAAAAAGTACTCGAATTTTTGTAAGTTACGTGTTAAAGGACGTTTTGAAGGTTTCTTCTTTATAAATTCTTGTTGTTTCAAATGTGAATATTTTTAGGAGCTCATTACTGGCTAGAAGCGATATGGAATGTAAAAATCATCTGTCATTATTAGAGCAGGGACTTGCCTATAAAAAATCTGGAAAGTCTGAAAAAGAAATTGCAAGGATTACTAAAGAGATCGTGCAATATTGTGAATTAATTTTTGAAATTAGGAAGTGAATACAGAAAGAAGAAATCTACCGGATGGCCGTTAAAAGTGACAAAACGTATGCAGAGAAATTTTTAAACATCTGAAAAGTGAGAGTGTGAGTTTGTGTGCTTTAGCCCAAAAAACAGGACGCTGCGTTGTCAAAATCTACAGTGCATACAGCAGTAAAATAATACGTGAAATTGGCGTATATTAAAAGAAAAGCTGCTCCTAAATTAACATCTAAACACAAAGAAAAGCGCTTGAAATTTGCCCAAGAATTTATGGCATGGAAAGATGAATGACATCGAGTAGTATTTATTGATGAAAAAAATTCAATTTGGATGGGCCATACGGCTGCCAATTTTATTGGCATGACTTGGGTAAGCGAAAAATAAATACAGGGTGTTTCAAAACTCATGGGGAAAAATTTATGGGGTGGTAGGAAACATCTAAACAAGCCATTTTCATCATACACTGTATGGGCGGAGAGCAAGCGGTGACCGCTAGAGGGCGCTGTAATGGAAAGTATAAAGCGCGCGTTTTCTTACACATTGTCATTTCTACCGTGGATTTCAGCAGGCATGGCTACATAGAGTAATCAGGGAAAGGTGGACATGCATTTTATGTATGGTCTGGCGAATGGGAATGCCCTGGAAGCCGGAAGACTGTTGTGGTATTTTTCGGTCTCGCACGTGTCTTCTCGCGAAACGCTGCCTGTACAGTCTTGTGACTTCCAGAGCATTCCCATTCACCAGATCATACATAAAATACATATCCGCCCTTTTCTGATTACAGTGTGTCGCCATGCCTGCTGAAATCCACGGTAGAAATGACGATGTGTAAGAAAACACGCTTTATACTTTCCATTACAGCGCCATCTAGCGGTCACCGCTTACTCTCCGCCCATGCATTGTACGGTTAAAATAGCTTGTTTAAATGTTTCCTACCACCCCTTAAATCTTTGCCCAAGAGTTTTGAAACATCCTGTATTTTCTAAAAGACAAGCAGGAGGTGGATCTGTCATGGTGTGGGCGGGGGTTGAATAGAACGGTAAAACAGACGTAGCATTTATAAGCACTGGTTTGAATTCTTTAGGGTACCAGGAAGTAGGGGAGCGTGGGGCTAGTTGTCACAGGGGTAAGAAGTAACACGCAATTTATGAAAAAATTTGTAACATTTGTGATTAAATATTTTTTATAAACGTGAATCTTTTAATGCGCATTATAATGTAAGCACAATCAGTGTTCCACAAAAATGGTTAATGAGAGGTTCTGTATACGTGCTTCATTTTAGCTAGTTAGTGGAAAAAAATATTTCGTAAATTTTGATTAAAGGTATGTTAATTTATGCTTTAACGAAATGTTTATAGCTATTTATTTAGTCTGTGTGTTGAGTTATAAAATGCATGTTTGATTTTTTGTATAAATCGTTATATATTTTTTATAAATAAACAAAATGTCCAAAATCATACGATGGGGCAAGTTGAAACAAAATTTTGAGGCAAGTTGTAACATGAATTGTGGAGATATCTACAACCAGAGCTCAATATCTCCACCCATTTTCAGGAAACTTTCAGAAATAGAAAATTTTCGGCTTCTTTGCCAATACTGTATTTGTACAGAAATGTTTTCTGTGTTTTTATATTATAGTACCGTGATTATTTAACCACGAATTAGAATCACGATTTAATCACGAATTAGAGAATATTGCATAAAAATAGAGGTAGAAAAAAAGCAGAAACTTCTCATCAATGAGAGTGTCTTGGAAAAAGGGCGGAGAATTCGAGCTCTGCTAAATGCTCTCTGTGGCATAAAAATGGGTATAATGCTTAATTTCAAAATGTGTGCACATATTAAATGCATGAGAAGGAATAAAATATCATTTGATTGAATTAATTTAAGTTTTGAATAAGATTGACTTCTATGTTGATTTTATGTTTAATTTTCTCTTTAATTTACTATAATCCATTTGATGTAGTTCATTATTACTATACCAAGAACGTTATAATTTAATATTAGTTACTAATTGTCCTCTTTATTAAACTAATAGATGATTGATAAAAAAAAAAAAAACATTTTGAAATATTGTCGTTTATATTGTTAAGGTTCCCTTTGTATCCGTTACAATTTGCCCCACGTGTGTTTCAATTTGCCCCAAATTTGAAAAAAATATTTTTTGTGTTAAAATTAGCAAAATTAGCGAAAGCTTTTTTTTATGATATGATAGATGAATATGCATGCTATGGAAAAAAGCAATTATAAACAAGAAAACATAAATGCATTTCAAAATATACTTAATAAAAAAAAAAAAAAAAAAAACTGTTACAACCTGGCCCACGCTTACCCACTTCATAAACATTTTCTACCAATTGCAGAAGATATTGGAGGAGCCATTTTTATATTGCAGCAAAACAATGCTTCCGTTCACGTTGCGAATTCTACTTCTGAATGGTTATCGAATAATGATATTAAGGTTCTCGATTGGCCTGGTTGTAGCCCGAACCTCAACCCGATGGAAAACGCATGGGGTAAACTGGCTAAAAAAATTTATGGAGGTGGAAAAATTTATACTTCTCTGATAGAACTAAAAACAGCTATTTCGTCCAAATGGGCTGAAATAACCAAAGAATATTTGCGAAAACTTATAAGAAGCATGCCGAAGATAATTTAAGAACTTATTCTGGTTAAAGGTTGGAAAATGTCTTACTGAGAAACTTTATTATAATATTTTTATTTCTGTCAACCTACCTTTTTGAAATGGCGATTTCTGTAAACTTTAAGTTTTTGTTATATAATTTTGAGTTATTTTATATAATGAGACAAAGTTTTATATCTTTATTTTTTCTTTTATAAAGATGAGTTTATTAAAACAAAATTAAGAATTTGTGCTTATTATTTTTAGAGTATTCACACTTTTAGCCAGAAAAATGAGCGTAAGACACAAAAATACATCCCTAGTATTCAATTTCTCAAAGCACAAAAGCATACAGCAGACGTATTCAAGATTAAAATAAATGGATACAATATAGTAGCACAAAGCAATCAGATTCAAAATTAAAATACATTTATATATATAGTTAGTTTTAATTTATTGAAAAATATTCAGTTTACTCAAATTAATAGAATAAAAACGATTTACAACAATAAAATAGACCTGCATATGGCTCTGGAGAATCTCAAAAATAGTTTCCTCGTTAACTGTTATCCACTCATCTTACTATGTAAAGGTTTTAATCTGCATGAACAAAATCTAGTGTAAGGTTTTTCTACTACATTTCGAGTGTTATTTAAGTACTGGTAAGTTGCCCTAACAGCTGAAAATGGCTTGCTCTTTTCAGTGGGGGTTTTCTTTTTCTTTTCCATTCTTTTTTCTTTTCTTTTTTTATATATTTATCTTCATATATATATATATATATATATATATATATATATATAAAGATAAATATATATATATATATGAAGATAAATATATAAAAAAAGAAAAGAAAAAAGAATGGAAAAGAAAAAGAAAACCCCCACTGAAAAGAACAAGCCATTTTCAGCTGTTAGGACAACTACCCAGTACTTAAATAACACTCGAAATGTAGTAGAAAAACCTTACACTAGATTTTGTTCATGCAGATTAAAACCTTTACATAGTAAGATTAGGGGATAACAGTTAACGAGGAAAATATTTTTGAGATTCTCCAGAGCCATATGCAGGTCTATTTTATTGTTGTAAATCGTTTTTATTCTATTAATTTGCGTAAGCTTAATATTTTTCAATAAATTAAAACTAACACAAGAAAAGCATTTCGTTAAACTACAAAGTTTATAATGAAAATTTTGTCTTTTATGGTAAATACCAATTAACCCCTTTTCATCATTTGTTTTACTTTTTCCAGGAAAGAAATTTATTATTCGTATCAGTGCGATTTAAAATGAGATCAGAGGAATACGTTTCTCTAGCATAATTCTCTAAACTTTCACAGTTAATTACTATGAAGTCATGAACGTATCTAAAAAAGATAATGATGTTAAATTATCTGTCATAAATTAAAAAAAATAATTAAAACAAAAAAGTTTGCAAAAGTCCTAGAGTAGCTGGTTTCCTTCTGGATAACTGGGATTAAAATAAATATATATATATTCCATACTGTTAAACAAATTTATTTATTTAGTGTCCAAAAAGACCATCGTAATCCAGATAGCATTGCTATGCTCACTTTTTCAGAAAATACAAGCATGAAGTTATGTGTAGGTGGTCGTCATGCGGTGAGCTAGCGTTCTTCGTCCTTGTGGATGGTGTCAAATCCGTTAAATTTGGCCTAGTCAAAATAGGTAGGTGCTGTTCATAGGTTTTCAAGTTTCACTACCAGACCATTGTTTTTTGCCCGCTGTGTAACTCTGGTACGACATTAAACCAACTCAAAATCAACTTTCTTTTAAAATTCATTGATAACACATATTATCAAAAAATTAATTTACGCACATTAAAAATATTTTATAGACAAAAAAATAACAACTAGAACTTTACAATAATAAGTAAGATATTATGAAACGATAGTATGAAAACTATTACATTTTTTTCTGTCATATAAAGATTAATATGTAAATGTTTAGTATCGTCTAACATACACCGTAAAAGGCTAGATAATTCAAACTGGTAACGAAAGTATTTTTTTCTTAGAAAAAAGAAAACGCATCTTGCATTCGTGAGATAGAATGAAAACATCTCAAATAATTGTTTTATATTTGAATTACCAACAATGTTGATGATGATTGCTCTTTAATTTAAAGATTTTAGAAGAGGACTCATTTTCCTGCACTATTTATAATGAATATATATATATATATATATATATATATATAATATATAGAATTACAGGGTTCTCCTTTTTCACCTTGAAATATTGCCCTACAGTCAACCTTCTTTGCATCAGAGTCTAATTACACGGTACTATTTCAATTTTGAACAGGTATTGATGTACAATGGATTGGCGTCAGTGCTATTGTTGAACTTGATAACTGAATCAATTTTGGAAATCTTGTTGCTTTGTTTGGCGTGTGTATGTCTCTTTGGTGAATTGTTTGACTAACTATTCTTCGTTCTCATTATTTGCTTCTGATATCAGAAGGATTATATATCTGTACTGATAAGTATAAAGGATTTAAGTCCATATTCTTGATTTTTCAGGAGACGAAAAATAAAATTTAACTAGCTAAAAACAAATCAGAAGAATCGATTAGGAAAACGGTATTTCGTTTATTTATACCCTTTATACCATTCAGTGGTTGTCAACCTTCATTTAATAACGGGAAAAATTGAATTAAATATTTTATACCATATATGAATGGTAAATTTCTGAATTGGTCCTTTTTTTTACCAATGGATTTTCTCAAAGACTAAATGACATAGAATTAAATCCTTTATACCAATCGATAGAGAATTTTTTTCTGAATCTGACTATGTACTTAACTCAAAATCGACATTTTTGGACTTAAATCCTTTATACTTATCAGTACAGATATATACATATATATGAGTGAAACCACGAATTAAAAAATCGTTCAACAGTTATTTCTAATCGAAACATTTAAGCACGATTAGATTTGTCTCAGTGTAATAGATACGAGTATAGCATGAAAACAGTAACCTACCATAGGCATGACTATTAACAGGATACTAAGACTTTATTATTAACTTTCTTTAATATATATTTAATCTATAAATACTAATAATTCTTCAGCCAGAACAACGAATAATGAGAGGGACTACTCATATATATTGATTTCATTCTGCTTAACTTTCTTTAACATTTATTATAGTTTACTTAATTTTTACCAATCAATTTTCTGGAGATTTTGTTTTAATTTTTAACATTACTTTTTGTTTGGTTTTATATACATCGTAGAAATCTGTTCACGGAAAAAAAAAAACTAAAAATCAGGAAAACAAACATTAACGTATATTTGTACTTGTTGATATAGTGCGTTCGTTGATTTTATTTGCATTATTTTAATAATGCATTATTTGACTTTATTCGGATAAACAAAAAGAAAATTATTGTAATTTCTTAAAAGAACATTTATTATAAAATCCAGTCAACGCATTCTTTATAAATAAAATATTTATATTATATATTTTTTATGTTAAGAAAATATTTACTCATTCATTTTGTAAAATATTAGATTTTTATAAAAACAAAAATGAATTAGTTAATACGCATTTGTTAATTTTTTTTGTTCCAAACCAAAACATTTAAATCTGGAATTAATCATGTACTTTCAAAAAGCAAAGTTCAACGTATTTTTAAAAATATGGTGATATTATAGCAATAAGCTTTATTAAAATGATGTAAAACTTAGCACCTAATCTCTAAATTTATTGGTTGACATTATTTACTTGGTAAATTATTGAACTTTTTATTGATAACTGTCTATAACTACGCATTTTTAAACATGTTTTAACCCTTTCAGTCGCAGTGTTCCCGCCGATGGAACACCTAATTTTAATTCTCAAATGCAAAAACTCATCCCGGATCATTCGTATTCAGGTCTTCTTATTGAAAAGATCAAGTGGTCTGGTTGTCTTTCCCAGATAACTGGACAGGTTTATGGATCAGCACCTCACTCTTACCTTAAACAACTTGACACACCACACCACAGTGCACTTAGAATTTGCTCAGGAGCATTCCGCACTAGTCCTGTTTTTAGTTTATATGCTAACTGTGTGGAGCCTTCTCTCACTAATATTAGACAAAGACTTTCACTTGAATTGTACTATCGCATTCTTTCACATCCCAATCTTCCGCTTCATTCACATTTTAATAGCAACGATCATAACCTTTATGTGAATAGACCATCTTGCATCCCTCATTTTGCTCTTAGAATTAAGAACTTTCTTGCAGGCACCTCTCATATTCATACCAAAGTTCGGCCTCGGTTTCTTTTAAACATGACACCTTGGAATTCCCAAGCTATTTCATGTCTTCATCCATTTAGTGGTTTTGACAAATCTAACACAGATGCTTCCATTTTTCAAGCGCTTTTCTCATCTCATCGCTCTGAATACAAGGATTATGTTGAGATTTTTACTGGCGGCTCCAAGACAAGTAATAAAGTTGGCTGTGGTGTTGTCACTGGTGACACCATTTATAGCTATGAACTCCCTAGTACTTTTTCCATTTTTTCTGCAGAGTTTTTTGCAGTTGAAGTAGCTCTAAATATTATTTCATCTCACTGCAGCAAAAAATTCATTATCTATACAGACTCAAAGAGTGTTCTTGACTCTCTTTCTTCCAGCTCTTGCACACTTTCTTTTATCTCTGTTTTAAAAACATATAACGACCTTCTGAAGAAGGGATTTCATATCTTGTTTTGTTGGATTCCAGGTCATGTTGGCATCAAAGGCAATGAAGCAGCAGACAAAGCCGCAAGGCAGGCTTCTATTCTTTTAAACTGTCCTATACCTTATGATGACATTAAGCACACACTAAAAAGCACTTTCAGAAATAATTGGCAAATGGAGTGGAATAATACACAAAATAATAAATTACTTGAAATAAAACCTCAAATTGCAGTCTGGCCTACACTTAGTCCTAGAAAACGTGATGTCATAATTACTCTTTTAAGAATTGGGCATTCAAGGATCACACATAAATACTTAATACTTGGAGAACCGGAACCTGACTGTCCGAAATGTCATTTCTGTGTGCTTACCATTCGCCATCTGCTCACTGACTGTCCTTGTCTTCGTCATCTGTATAGGCATTATTTTAATTCATCTTCACCCAATCTGACAAGCCTTTTAGGTGCAAATCCTCATCATCTGTTGACGAATTTTTTGAAGGAGGCTGGCTTTTACTTTGATATCTGATTTTATTGTTTACAATGTTCATCCTGTTTTACATCTGTTTTTATTGTATACTGTTTTTATTATTTTTTGACTTTATCTTATATGTAGTTTTACTTCTTTTTTCTGTGTTTTTTAATGACTTTCTGGATGGGTAAACCCATCCAGAGGCTTCATTTTCATTTACCTATTTGTTTGGCGCAGCATGTCCTACTTTGGACCTTGCGCCAAAAAAAGCCATTCAACCAACCAACCAACCATCCCGGAAATTTTTTAGCAAAAATTTACATTTATAACATAGCGAAAAAGGCCCTTATTTTAACGTTAAAATTTAAAATTTCTTCTATTTTAATTATGTTCGTAAATTCCGGTGGCAGTCGAATTTAAATGATCCGAATTACCTTGCTCTGCGAAGGGTTAAAATACTCCGGAATAAATTGAAATGTTGGGATCTATGCAACTTTTACGAGTTTTTGTTGTCGATAATGTTTACTTATAAAGTGATTTATTTATTAAATTATATATTATTTGAATTTAATAAAGTTTACTTACAGATGTTTCAAACCGAAAATTTCTCGAAAAGGGACAATGCTAATTTTTTATTTTTTAAATATTTATAATCAGCTATGTGTCTAAAAGCCATTTTTAAAATTAGTTTAGTAATTTTTAAAATAAATTAAGTAGTGAACGTTAAAGGGTTAAATCTGAACCTTTCTATATTTTTTTGTTGCTGCAATATTTATAGAAGCCTTATAAAAAAGAGCAATCATATCGCATAAGCCTTTAATCATTACTCTTCATGCACTGTCTACTTCCTCATAATATTTAAATATTCATTACTTAATGAAAACTATATAATAAGTAAAATGATTGTACATTTTAAGACAAGTGAATGACAAATGCGTGTTGCCTCTAATTCAAAGATTATTTCCACAATCCGATGGCTTTATCATTTCATAAGGTTTCAACTAATCTGAAACATATTCCTTACGCCCTGTAGCCATTAAGGAAGAAACCAATTTCTCATCAGTCCATTATCTTACTGTCGTGAAGGATTTCAGATAAGAATATCACAATATGGGATAAGCTGTTAATACAGCTTAACGTTATGTTCTCCAAGATTATACTGTTTCGTCTCTTTATGAAGCCTTGCAGGGAATAGTGTATTTCTAAGCGTAATTAAGTACATGCATAGATGACTAAAATGTTTCTTAAAATCTGGGAATAAATTCTAAAAGTGCCCTATATTTACACGAAAATGATAGCATATCTGAAACATTTCTAATTTATATTCTAAACGTTATTTACACCCATAAATCTATTTATTTTTCTCTTTCTCCCTCTCAGTTTCTTATTCAGTGTGAAAAGTATTCAATGTGTACAAAAATAACTTTACAAAGGAAAAAGATAGAGATGATGCTCTGTATTAAAGAATTATAAAATGAAGCATTAACTGAAGCAAAACATTTAATTTTATTCTTTCCAGTTTACACTTTCAATTTATGCCCATGTTGGTAATAAACTTAAGTCGAAAATTTTCTTTTTTCTTCTCTTTTTTCCCCTTCATTTGCTGAGAGAGTTATCCCAAAATCTAGTCAGGACCCACTTAAGCCAAGGTCTAATTAAGTATAAACTTATATTATATTCTGTCCAATGTTTCATGAAATACAGCGTTCACTAAATTGTGGTAACATACACGTCTCACAAAAGCAGACACGTGTTTTCTAAAAATGGCCAAATGATTTCAAATTCAGAGAATTTTAAATAATCCAAATCCATCGAAAAAAAAGAGGAAGTTTAACTTTTTATATATCCAACGATTCCTTCTCTTGAAAAAAGCAGAAAGTAATACTATTTCAACATTTCACATTAAATAAATAAATGTATATATATATATAAGATGAAATGAAATAAAAGTTTCAATTAGACCTGTTTGACTGCAGCCACTGTTTTGGAGATAAGTTTCACCATTTTTGTGCAGAATACTACAAAATAGTGCTGTGCTAATAAAAATGGCGTAACATAGTGCACCAAATATTTAAAAATATGGTATGCAAAGAAATCGGAACCATTTTTATGATAAAACGAAGGCATTATTTTTAACATTGTAATACCAAGGTTTAAGGAAATCTGTTCTTTTTATCTGATTCCGATATAAAGCAATCATCTATTTCCCAGTGTAATCTGAATGATGTTCAATTGTAATCGTCTGGAGATTTTGCAAATCATTTACTCGAACATTGAACGTTAAAATATTCATAGGCAAATTTTTATCAGAGTCGCTAGGCATTATTTTTTATAAGATATATTTGTCATCTGTAACATAACACTATTCTGACATATAAATTAATAGTTGCGTCTGAATATTCTACAGCAATCCCGTAGTTTCATTTTTACAGAAAAACATGTTTTGATAAAAAAACAAAAGTCTGGTTAAGGCTCTATCGAAAGTAAATAAAATAAAATAAAATAAATAGTTTGTTTAACAAACTGTTTTGTTTTTTCAACAAAACTGTTTGAAAAATAAACCAAGTTTTTTTTTTTTTTTAAATCAAAGTTTTCTTGCTTCAGCAAAACATTCTTTCCCTGTACACATGTAGATTTGTTGAGTTTTAAAGATCGTCCACATTTTGGATAACAGTATTTTTTTTTTTTTTTTTTTTTTTTTTTTTTAGTTCTGTTAAAATTGTAGTAACATGGTGTTTGTTTACTGATTTGTATCCGTCATATCCACATTTTGTACATCCCCTGAATTACCCTCTATGTAAGGTTGAATAACATTAGGAAAAAAAACCAAACTGTCTATCCACTGATCCAGGTATCATGCATGTTGCCTAATACAAACGATCACTGCCCAGTAATTTCTTAAGAAGGGTACACTGTTAAAAGTTCTAAATTTGCTTGAACCAAAACTCGGTACATAGTAGCTGCAACTACAAGATGGTGAAAACTTTTACAAATATTTGGTGCTTGGTTCAACCAAAGTTTGGTACTTTAGTAGCTACAACAGTAAGATAGTAAAATGATCGAACCATGACTTGGTGCTTTTTTTCAATAAGAAGAACCAGAACTTGGTAGAAGATTTCACTATTGCATGGTTGTAGCTACTCTAATACACTGAGAAAAATAATATACCGCCTTCCTCTAGAATGAACAAGTGGCCATTTTCTAAATCCCTTAACCAGAAATATAGATTTCCGAACTATGCGCATAAGGCACGCCAATAAACTGAATAGACGAAATGGTCAAGAATTTCTTGTTTACACATTTCTAGATGGTGAAATAATATTCTGAATATTCCGAATATTCTGAATCTTTTGTATTGCTTGAAATTCTTTCTTGATTTTCTAGAATTGGGTCATACACCAAGATTATATTTGCTGAAACCCGCCTCTTGTAGTCTCATTTATTTGCAGAGATTTTTAAATGACTTTGCCCTCGAGAATATAGGCAAATGCTCCAGAATTCTAATAGGGGCTTCTAGAACTCGCTTTTCAAGGGGACCAGAATTTATAAGGATGACATGGAACTATTTTTTCTAGGGCCACAATTTAGATTCTAGATATCAGTTACAGAATTTTTCTCAGTGTACCAATTTTTGGTTCAGCTTAGTATTTTATTAATTACTGTAGTACTATATTTTTGTTCAACTTTGAACTGAATTTTGTAACAGTGTATGCTTAAAAAAATCAGGCTTATTATAATTAATTAATTAATTATAAAAACTTTTTTTATCGTAAAAAGCATACGTTTTTGTCGTTTCAGGAAAATGATATCAAATGAGTTTGCGCACAACAACATTTTCAATAAGAAGGAATTAGAACGTGGATTAAAATCCGCAGGGATTTTCAGCAGTGACCAACAGGAAACAAGTATACTAGACGTTTAATTTTAGATTCAAACCAACTCCAAATTAATTTAACTACAATATAAGGCACATTAGATTTATTACATCATCAGTTCAAGACAAGCAGATCCATGCTATGATCCATGCTATGAACCTCTACCTTAAATAGGTACATACACAGTTGTCGTTACCCTTAACGCTCCTCCTACGTCTATTAAAAAATAACAAAATTTTACATATTTTTTATACGATTCAATAAAGTAGATAAAATTACAAAATATAGCGTTGTTCAATATCACGGGTACAGTCGGTAACAAAAGTGTCCGAACACTAGCAAAAATTCCTACGTAAAAAAGTACACTTCATACGGTTTTGTTAAACAAAATCCTTGTCGAATCCTGTTCTTAGTCAGTGTAAGAACATGATTCGATAAGAATTTATTTAACAAAACAGTATGAAGTGTACTTTTTTTACATAGAAATTTTTGCTAGTGTTCGGACACTTTTGTTACCGACTGTACACTGAGAAACATTTCTGTAACTGACATCTAGAATCTAAATTGTGGCTCTAGAAAAAAATATTTCCATGTCATCCTCATAAATTCTAGTCCCCTTTGAAAGCGAGTTCTAGAAATCCCTATTAGAATTCTAGAGCGTTTGCCTACATTCTCGAAAGCAAAATTATTTAAAAATCTCTGCAGATAAATGCGAACAGAAGAAGCGGGTTTCAGAAACTGTAATCTTGGTTTATTACCCAATTCTAGAAAATCAAGTGAGAATTTCTTGCAATACAAAATATTCAGAATATTGTTTCACCATGTGGTGTTTGCGTTCCGGATTTTTTATTTTATTTCCCGCCAGTGATTCTTTAATTGTGATATTATTAGTAATTTTCTAGTAATGTTTAGCAATTAAATATAACCAAAAATACAATTCGTATTTACTGGTCGGAAATAAAATAAAAAATCCACAACGCAAACACCCCTGCACCATCTAGAAATGCGTATACTAGAAATTCTCGATCATTTCGTCGATTCAGTTCAGTGACGTGTCTTATACGCATAGCTCGGAAATCTACATTTCTAGTTTAGGGATTTAGAAAGTGACCAATTATTCATTCTAAATGAAGACGGTATACATATTTTTTTTTTCTCAGTGTAATGACAACTCTGTAAATATATATTTACTGTCGTAACCCACTGTAACTGGTGAATAGTTTTAAAACTCAAAATGCTTTCGTAAATAATTATTACACATTTTTATTAAAACAACAAGTTTCATAGATACCAACATTTATATTTTCTAACTGAACAATAAAATTTTAAAACAAAATTTAAACTCTGTTTAAAATGAACAGTGTAGTTTTTCTTTAAAACTTAATTAAAATTTGCGTTCTTAAAATAGGCACTTTAAAGGTTGTAAAAGTAACAGTTAATTTTTGAAGAAAATGTGCCTACTTACTGCAAGTAAAGTGTTTAATTTTTTTTATAGCTTCTATTAATTATACATTGTGTAAAATAAAGTAGAAGGACACTAGATATTTTTAGAAAAAAAAAGAATCTTTTATTTTTAATGAAATTATTTTTATGTGTAAAATTTTGCAAATCATTTAATAAGAGATTATCAGTATCATTATCATGATTTGCAAAAATAAATTATTAAAGACAACAAAAATAGTTTCTACGTTTTTAAACTCTGTAAAAAAAGTAGAAAGAGAGTAATACAAAATATAAAATGTAAGCGATATTCGTAAGGAATACTCTTCCCATTAGCTCTTATAACTTCGAATGATACATATTTGGTAGTGAATCATACATAGATTGAATTCCTGTTAGGCAAACATTAACCTATGAGCTACTCAAAGCTTCTCGAAGCTTAATATGGAATTCCAACTTTTTTCCACCAGCATATACTTGACGAACAAGCATTGGCCAGATGTTTTTTACCTTGTTAAGATCAGGGCTTTTAGCTAACTTTGCTAAAAGCTGCACATTATTTACTGCATACCAATTTTTAATTCCATTGGCGGTGTAAATGGTGGCTCCATCTTGTTAAAACATCCACTTTTCTCCTCCTAATTCAGAGCCATAAGGAAGAAGCTCAGAATTCAGCACTTCAATATAGTCTGTATGTTTCTGCCGACCATTGAAAAAGGCCAGATTTGTTCTTATATATTCAATTGCTTACAAAACCATCATCCCCCCCCCCATTCCGATTTGTCAAGTTGAATAAAATTCTTCTGCATTACTCAAACAGTGCCAGTATTATTTGTAACCATCTAAATCGTCTAAGTAAAAATTTTTCTCGTCTAAAAATATTATAGAAGTTCCATCTGAGGTCTATGTTTTTCATGGTCCATGATAAACGGTAATCAATCTGTGTTTTTTCCCGCTTTGGATGATGCTTCCGCTTTTTTGAAAATGAATTATTTGGATTTTGTTATGTAGTTGTAAACTGTTTGCTTCGGCATATGAGAACATCCCGATGGATTTTGGACCTTTGCGGTACCTCCACTGCTCTTTTTAAGCTCATGAGCAAGTTTTTTTTTTTTTTTCCATCGTAATGCCTTTACTTTTTAGGCCTACCAGTCTTCTTTCTTTTGATAAAGTTAGAAACTGTATTGAGGCTGACGTGCAGTATACTAATGATCTGTCAAACACCCTTACCATTAATTTTATATGTAACAATTTGCCCCTTTTAGAAATAATTTAAAGGTATTCTTCTAAGCAGTTTGAAAATAAAATAAAAATGCAGTTTTTAACAAAACACGTTTTCCTCAATAAAAGCATTTAAAGAAAATTCAATATTTACTCTTTTATTCGTGCACAGTCCACCAAGTAACAAATGTTGTCAAGTGTTCTTCATTTTTTTTTTACATTCTTGAAATCATGAATACTAGTTTTCTACAATATATTAATTAGTATTAGTAGTAGAGATTTCATTTTTACGGTAAATTTAAAAAAAAAAAAAAAAAAAAAAAAAATTGTTAAACAAAATCTGTATAAAAATCTAATAGCCAGGATAAAAATACGGAAATTAATTTACAAAACTCGACTGTCCTTCTACTTTTCTTTTTTACACAGTGTAATATCTCATATTACATTTTTATTGCAAATACTTACATTATAATATGTAATTTATTAGTTATATTTATACATTAATTATATTTATAAATATTAATACTTTAATAAAGTACTTGTCTCCATTATATAAATAATAATAATAATAATAATAATAATAATATAATAATTTATACCCTTTGATAAAAACATTCTCTCTACAAATCTTTTATACTCCAAATCCCTCAAAATACATATCCCAGACAACACAATAAAATTTCCGAAATTAAAATAGATAGTTTTTAAATTAAGCTGCAATAATTTATTCCGCATAAAAGGATATTATCCGCCATTAATTATCAAAGTTAATTAATTACTATTAAAAAAAACCTTAACCAAATAAAACCCACAACGTCTACTCCGTTCAGTAGAAGTATGTAATTAGTCTTTATAAATCATACTAATATTAGAGACGACTGATCTAAATTCCAGAAGTCGCTGTCTCTTAGGTATTGCTTTCTTCATTAATCAAGAGACCTGTCGTCCACTGCTAATGGACTGCCGAAGCAAGACTCGTGGGAAACTCTTCCAATGCTTCACTAACTCAAAATTACTTTGAGCATTCAGTTTTAGAATAAGGCATCAGAGTTATAGACACACCTTTGAAATTCGATTGCATCGTGTAGAATAACGGCGAGTGTGCAGATGTCTAATAATATCGGCGAAGGGAAACAGCAATAATTGTAATTAAAGAATTAAAGTGGATACCGACTGTCAATGGAATGTTCGTTGAATACTTAGCTAATTGGCTGCGAAATGGATTAGAATTCCTGTTTCGCTTTAAAATAAGAGTTAAAGGAAACGAGAGATGGGATATTGTTAATAAATTAACAAATATACACGAATTAAAATTAACAATTATACATGAATTAGAAAACATGCATATGATTATTTTGTTTTGATGTATTCAATAAAAACATTTGTTCTGATTTTATTTTATTGTTTTATTTATTTATTTATTCTATTTATTTATTTATTTATCATTTATTTATTTATTTATTTTTGTGCGTGTGTGAGAAATTCCTAATGTGCAACATTATTTCAATCACTTTCTTAATTATCATTTGCATATAGTATCATTATTTTAATGCATAATGCACATACCATGTAAAATATCTTGAAAAATGAAATCTTGCAATATATAGCATTTTAAATATATGTTCTAAAACTATATTAAAAATGTTTAATAATAATAATAATAGATTAAAAAAAGTACATACACACAAACACACACACACACATATATATATATATGTATGTATGTATGTATATATATATATATATATATATATATATGCATATATGTATATATATATATATATATATATATATATATATATATATACATGTATGTATGTATATATATATATATGAGAGATATTGGATTGAAAGTGTGATAAGAAACTAAAATATTTGAAAATATTTGAAAGTTTTTTCTATCTTAGTTAAATAAACGGAATAACATAATACAGTTTATTGTTAATTTTTCTATTATATCAAATAGTATATTTGTTTAATTATATAAAAATTAAATCGTATTTGTGAATAAAGGTTAAAAATTCAAATTTATAGTAATACTTTGATTTATTCAAAAAAGTAAAACACCCAAATAAAATATGAATAATTTTGGAATAACAAAATAGTAATTTAGAAAATATATTCAGATTTCTTAATTCAGTAAAATACCGCCTGTATTTATTTTAATATTTAGACTAGTATTTTTTTTTTTTTTTTTTTTTTTTTTAGTTCCACATGTTATTGTAGTATACTTATTGCAACTTAGTTCATGAAAGTTGTTTGTTAAAAATAAATAAATGGCTTTATTTGTGTAATTGGACGAATAATGGAACTAGAAATTCATCATGTCAGAAATTCTATTCAAATTTAAATAGATAGTAATTAAAATTAATTTTGAAAAAAAGAATACTTTTTCGTATTGAAAAATATCTGAAATAAATTATAAATATCTTTAAAAGCATTTAATGTTTCTTTGTAAATATCTGTTATTTCCGATCTTGATTTATATTTCAAAACACATTCATACACTAAATAGAACACAAATAAATTAAATTAACAATTAAAATTCATATTTATTCCCCAAAAATTAAATTCAATAAAGAATAAATGCCTTAGACTATCTTTTAAAATTATTCATTAAATTACAAAATTTTTCTTGGAAATTTATAAATTTGTTAAAACAGCCAAAGTTTGACCATTATATGAAAGAACTGAAAAAAAAAAGAAAGATACATTATATACTAAGAAATCATTAGTGTTAAAATTACAAACATATTTTATGTTTAAGATTTTAAGAATCATAGTTTCCGCCTAATTTTTTATTTCAAAATAAATTTAAAATACATATAGATATATAGATAGATCCACATACATAATTTATTTTATTTAAAACTCAAATATATTTTCATTACTTTGTTTATCAGGGATGTTTATAGAAGTTAATATTAATTATTTCTTATTGAAATTAAGATACATTTTAAATAAAAATTATTAAATAGTAATAAAATAAACATATCAAATAAATTTTATAAAAGAAATAGAAAAAAAATTCCACAGTATACGTATAGAAAAACACTAATTGCATATTAAATGGACGAGCAAAAAATATTCGATACAAAGAAAATAAATATATCAAATAGTTAATATTAAATAGTGTAAAAAGGCTTTTGAAAATATGTTTATGTACACTTGAATATATTTGCAAAGTTATAAAAATATACCCGATATTTATTACGTACAAAATATTCAAACCTGAACATTTAATACAAATCTTATATATACGTATAATTTTTTAAAATACTATTCTATGCCGTGTAGCAATACGTACATATCTCATTATTATTTTTTTTTTTTTTTTCAAATATTTTAGGGTTAATCAATAGCTGTCAAAAGTGAGGTTAACCTATCTGAAGAAATTCTCACCTTCACTTGGCATGAAGATGTCTGTAGAATGTCAAATAATAGACATTAGAATTCGATTGTATGCCGGTATTACTGCTTTGAACGTTTTGTGAGTGTCACATTTTTTTTTCTGCTTGGAGCACATAAGCATTTGAGAATTAAAAAAATCTTCCCAGATTCTCCCAAATAATGACAGTTGGAGATTTGGCACGAATTGTCATTTCAAAGTGACAGAATTGGTGCGATTTTTGTTCTATTTTAAAAAACAGAAAAGAAATAAAACTTGTCAGCATCTACAAAAGTGTTAACTTTAATCCCTTTTGCAATATATTTATTTATTTATTTATTTTATTAGGACTGAGGGCCTATTAGTCTCAATCTGGGATTTTTGCGTTGTCGTTTTCGATAGTTGGACATTTGTCGAAATCTAAAATTTATCGAAAATATAATTGAATAATTTGAAAGCGATGTTATAATTTGAAAAAAAAAACTAATAGTCCTCCGTCCTAAACTAAATTCTGCTTTTACCAGAATTTCATCAAAATCTTTTTATTATTATTATTATTATTGAAAGAAAAAGAAAAGAAAATTAATAATAATCAGTATCGTTACAAGCGATATCGAAAAAGTTTTTTTTTTTTTAATAATTTTGAATTAGGAAATAACAAGTGTGCGAGCAATATGAAATAAAAATAAGTAAAAAAATGAATTTAATGGTTTAATTTTTATATAAAACAAGATCGCGTGCTATCTTAAAAAGTAGATGTAAAATTTAAAGTTTAATTTTTTTGGCAACAATTATAAATTAAAATAAATAATTTAATGAAAGTTTAGAAGTTGGAATTTCTAATTTTTTTATTTTTATTGTCTTTTACGATCTTTTACGAAACCAATATTTTCTAAAGTACTGGATTCGTGATAATTTTCGACCCCGATTCCCAATAGATTTATATGTTTTTAGATGTTCGGAATACAATTCGCCTATTTTTATAAATCACCTGTCTGTCTCTCTGTGTGTATATCCAAAATTTTGTGACTACTGTATATTACGAATCATTTGACAAAACTTAATGAAACTATTGATCAAACTTTACTTAAATTGGTGCTAGTTACATTTTTGGATCAATCGTATAATAAGTGGCACTGTCCTCCCAATATTTAAAAATTTTTATTATGGCAGTTAGGGTAAAACTCTGTATAAATTTAGATAAAGAGAATTATCTTTAATAAATTATTGTGAAATCAATACTTATTATTTTTAATAATAATAGTAAACTAGATATAAATTCGAGTGTTAGAAGCTGCATTGCAGGAGCGTTGGAGGGGGGGGGGGCGGGTGACCCATCGACGGATGTAAATTTAGAATGTAGGGACCTTCCGAAAAAACTTAAGAACTCGCTAATAAATGGTTTAACCATAGGTCTGTGATAATTTAAAAACAAGCTTACTTTAATTATATTATTATTATTTATTTTATTTTATTTTATTTTATTTTTTTACAAAGAATTTAAAAAAATATGTTTTCATGACCACTACCTACTAGTTTATACTTATTTATTTATTTATTTTCAAGTGATTAAAAACCGCAAGAACTAAATTTATCATGCATGGAACTTAAGCACATAAATATAAAAATATCTTCTTCATGATTTGTACGCTTCATGAATTTTCTTGATTTTCCGCACCATTAATATTTTAAAGAAATTTTTGATGTGAAAAAAGACTTAAAACTTTGAAGGAAGTGTATAGTATAAAAATACTGGTAGAAAATACCTTGAAAATAGGCATGTCCGTATGAAACATGTTCCTATGCATCATAAATTTTATTATTATTTTATGCAAGATTCGAGTGCGCTTTTTTAAACTAGTAAATAAGATAATTTATTTTCAAGTGACTATAGAATTTAAAATAAGTGAAAAATCAAGCAATAAACTGTGTTAACATTTCACAAACATAATCTGTAAAAGGTGATGAATTAAAAGTTTATAGTTCTCAAAACCAGAATCTTTACAGATTTCGTGTGATAAAAATGTTCCAAGGGACTTAATTTTAGACAAAATCCTAAAGTTATAGTAAAGAACCCTTACTGGCATTCAAATAAATACCTTTAAGCACTTAAGTTTTTGTCTAAATTTGGTTTTTAAAACACATTTTTAAGTTTTGAAAAACCTGAAATTCGATTGAAATTCCACTCATCAAATATCTGTACTGATAAGTATAAAGGGTTTAAGTCCATATTCTTGATTTTTCAGGAGACGAAAAATAAAGTTAAACTAACTGAAAACTAATCAGAAGAATCGATTTGGAAAAATGAATTATGTTGATTTATACCCTTTGTACCGTTCAGTGATTGTCAACCTTCATTTAATAAAGGGAAAAAATTGAATTAAATATTTTATATAAAGATTAATGCTAAATTTCTGACTTGAATCTTTTTTTACCAATGGATTTTCTCAAAGACTAAATGACATGGATTTAAAACCTTTATACCAATCGATAGAGAATTTTTTTCTGGGTCTGACTATGTACTTAACTCAAAATCGACATTTTTGGACTTAAATCCTTTATACTTATCGGTACAGATATTGAAATTTTTCTTATAAATTCACTTTTCAATAGGGCCACAAAATAATGTGCAAATATGTTTAAAATATGTATTTGACAATAGTAATGTGAAAATGAGGGTTAAAATTAAAACTTAGAGAAATTGAGGTGTTTTTAAATAATTAAATAATAATAATAATAAATTAAAAAGTCTTTTTGTTATTAAACTTTAACTACTTTTAAAGAAACTTCAATATACACTTAAAAAAAAAAAAAAAAAAAAAAAAAAAATGCAAGTTTGCTGCCTTAAATTCACTGCAATTTGAGAAAACAGATGTAAATTACGGGAAAACTACGCTGACAAAACTTATTTTTCTGTCATTACAGAGAATTTCTGGCAGCAAAGTTGCATTTTTTAAACAGTGTACATAATATTGTTTTATTTCAACACACATGTATATAAAATGTTATAAATATAATAGAGTGATTTATATATAAAACTAGTTGGCATAGGAGGACTCTGCTGAGTCCTGCATCATATATTTGTTCTCATAAGTTTCTACTACTAGGAATTCCACATTCATATTAAAAAAATAAAAATAAAATCTGAACGAACGCTCGACACGGTTATAGACTGAAATGCCTTGAATAGACTGAATTATAGACAGAAACTTGTGAAGCAAACCAACGATAAGTTTTATTCATAAACCTTATCCTAATTGCTAATTAATTTTAATGGGGTCAGTTTTGTAGTTCAGTTTTTAGGAAATTTCATACTATTTACAATGCAATGATTCCTTGAATGTAAGTTTATATGAAATATTGCTTTAATTTACTCTGCTAAGAAATTTTTTAAATTTCGAATAACTAATTAGATTATTCGTAGACAATGATGTTCAAATCCTTATCACAAATGAAAATTTCAAAATTGGTCTGACATCTTTACGATGAAAACATCCCTCAAAATGGACGTTTAAGCAAACTTTTGCACTATTCTGTCATGTTAAGAAATTCGTCAATTTTAAATAACATACGAAACTTTCAAACTTCCATTTTCATAGTTAATCATGTTCAGGGTTAAGCAAGAATGATAACATATATTTTAAAGCTAATCTGACATATTTACAGTACAAATATTTTTTTTTTATGTACGTTTAAGTGAAAATTTGGCCTAATCTCACATGTTAAGAAAATCGTAAATTTCGAATAACTTACGAAGTTTTTAAATTATAATGTTGAAAATCAATAAGGTTTTTGGCAGTGATGTATGTAATATTTCAAAGTTATCCCGACCTCCCTGCGATCATTTGTTCTTCAGCTATCGTATACACAGATTAATAAAGCAACAAACTGAAAGCCTACAGATAAATAAGATATTAGTTTTGTTATTTTCGGATTCCTCACACCTGTAAACTTGTATAAAACTCAAAATATCAAAATCAAAAATTTTCATGATTACATAATCTTCTCATACGTATAGTATGATGGGATACTTAAAAAATGGTTTATTTCCTGTCCACCGAAAGCCGAAATTAATTATTTTTGTTTTATATTATGTCGCTTCTTAAATTTACCATGAACTCAACCATTTTTATTCGTAATTTTATTTCGTAATATGTTACTATATGTTTCTTGTATATAGCAAAAATACAAATTTAATTTTTTATATCTCAATTTCAGAAGAAATTTTAAACAAAAAACATAAAATTTTATTGTCTCATGATTTTTTGCCTTGCAATTCAATTTGAGATTTCAAAATAAAGGTAAAAATTTCTTCATTTCAAAATGAACACCCAGTTTTGCGACAAATACCCTGATTTTTTTTTTTTTTTTTTTTAAAGTATTAGACGAAAATAAATTCGCGCATGGAGCAATATCAGTAACCGGTTATTAATGAAATAAAAAACCCAAGGAAAATTAATTTAAAAATTTTAAGTAGTATTTGAGGAACAGTTGAATGGTATTTTTTAAAAGCATTGTATAATTTCGTATATATTTTTAATAACATATTATCTATCAGGCTAAGCAATGTGTTAGTTTTAGACTATTGTATTAATTAGTGTCATAAATTGTAATAAAATTCAACATTTTCATTCTATATGACCAAAGACATAATATTTTGATCACAAGCATAATTGAATAATCAGTATGAGCTTTATAGGATTAACACAAAATTTTAATATGTTGCTTTGTAAAAAAGTTGAAATTTTTAATTTTAAAAGAAAATATAAAATCAGTTTTAAATTACTTAAATTCGATTTTTTGGAATCGGACTAGGAAATTAAAATGAAAAATGATACATAGAAAGCGTGCGCTGTTTAATTGCGTTTAATGCAATTATGTTGTAAATTTAAGCACCACGATACTCTGGAGACTTGATTTAAGTAAGAGCAAATAATCAATAAATAACTGAAATTTAATAACAGAGGTTTATTTTTTATTTTTAACTTGCAAATGTTTGCAAACTTTCAAAAGAAAAAAAAAAAATTCTTACAAGGTTAACGTAGTTCGAAATTTTTCCCTCATACTTCCATCGCTATATTTATGATGAAGTGGTGGAAGATTCAGAAAACAATGGCGAGACAATTCCAAAGCTATCTTACTATTTAGAAACAGTATTATATCCCACTGCATTATATCTTTTCTTTCGATATTTCACAAAAAAATTTATACATTACTATAGCTGTAATAAATTTAGCAAATAAATAAAGGCATTAAAAAATAAAATAAAATAAAATAAACTGTCATAAAAAATGTTTTTAAAAATTTATATCTAAAACTTCTGTTTAAAAAGAATACAGAACACATTATTTGATCTCTTGTAAAATATGGTGCTGAGATATGACCAGCCGACGATCTATAATAACAAACAATAATAATAATAATTCATCATTATTATGATCAAACACCAGGGAGGAAGACTTCAATTAATCAGTAAACAACTACATATAGAAATGAAGCCTTATACAAAGCAAAAGGTACCAAAGAAAAAAATATATATGCATAATAATAATAATAACTTAATATCGTTTGTGTATAACAGATTAACAAGAAAATTTTATTAATAGCATCTAATAAAGTATTATTTTGAGATTTAATGATTCCTTTTCCTTGAAATATATTATTTAAAACTAATACGTCCATTAATCGAAAAGGATGAAATAAAATAACGCTTCAATGATTTCGAAGCATTAAATAATTAAAAAATAATTACACACACTAAGATTAATAACGACACGTGTGTCTATTACTTCATTCCAATTCTTTATAAGATATCCACTTTTCTTCAGTTCTTTTCAATATCAAATATTATCCCTGGGGCTGTATTAAGATCACATTTTCTTTAAGGTTTGGAACTCACTTATTATTTGCCATTGCTGAGAAGATTCCCCTTGTCCTGAGGCGTAACAGTCAAATAATTGAGACAAATTTGTTTTCTTTCACTGGAGTTTTAACTGTAATTACATGTGACAGACTTTGATGAACCATGAATGCCAGACATATTTAAATAAAAATAGAAAACTGATAATGGAAAGAAAAAGTTTTGTTTCGTTTATTAAAAACGTAGTGTATGTTTGAAACAAGCATCTTTAAAATTTAGAATTCAGCAAGACATTAAGTTGTCAAAATTATTAAAGGGTTTAAGGCATCTGTCATATGCATCATTAGCAATTAAATTGTTTGACATATTGATTATAATAAAATAATGGAAATAAAAACAAAATTAAGAAACTTTAAATGGAGTTAGCACATGTTTCTCTATTTTAAAATTGAATTTATTATAAGCTAAAACGCTCTCCCATACAATATTAGAAATATAATTAATAATCACAAATATTTATTTTCAAATATTTTCTATAGTTTATTTTTAGATTCATATGAATTTAAAATTAACTTAATTTTATATCAAAGAACTCTAAGTTTAGTAACAAATTATTTTTTTGTAGCACAAATAAATATCCGCTTTCTTTGCATAAAAATTTTAAAATAATACAAAACATTAGGGTTTAGTAAAGTAGAACAAAAATCGTATTTTACTTTACTGAATCCATACACACACATACATGCAGATATACATAACATCGTTAAAGCTACTACAAAAAATGGCTTATCCAAAGAATTTTATTTATTCAATAATATATCAATAAATGTCTCTGTATAACATTATAAAATAAATAAATAAACAAATAATAAAAATAAAGTATAAAAATAAAAAATAACTGTACATGGTTAATATATAACATGAAAAAATTATAAAAATAATAAAACAAAATAAAAAGGTGGCAGTTAGGAAGCCAGATGTTTGATTAAAGAAGTCGAGTGTTGTTGTTTGGCTGGTTGGTTGGGAGGGTTTATGAATTAAATAAATAATTAAAAAAAATGACGGGGGAAGGAATTATTGCTATTACAGGATACTAAATAATTTTCTGGTTGATTTTATAAAAGATTAACTCTTCACATGTTAAATTTAATTCTGTGCATAATAGCTTTTGGTGGTTTCCTAAATTTAATTTGTAGACATTATCCATTTCCACCTTTCATAAATAAATAAATAAATAAAAATAATTAATTAAATTAATAAATAAAATAAAATTAATATAAATTAAGTAATTAATCACAACGTGTGACAATTTTAAGATTATCGCTAGCGACTGAGAACTATAAAA